>CM062613.1:39895587-40078087 GCA_025617555.3 Puccinia polysora
ATTGATTTTGAAGGAGAAAAGGTTGAATTGCCAGTGGATATCAATCCTATAATTGGAGAATTTGAATAAAGTCCTTTGGGAATGGGGGTCTGGGCAAGTGGAAGAGGTCAATTTTTGCAAAGATGAGGAAGGATTGGCTGAGTTCATCAATGCCAAGGTGAATCAAATACTGATTCATTCAACACAGGCCATGGGGATGAAGATTGTGAAGAGGATGAGAACATTGAAAAATTGTGGGAGTTGGGGGATGATTGGTGGTTTCCTTTAAAAATAAGGAGGTTTGTAATATTTTTCAGACAAAATAAAACAAGAAATGAATACATTAAGCCAAAAATGGTGGATGAAACTTACCGTGGGTTGAAATCCGTTGTTGTAGGAGTTGGTTGGATTGATGATTGTGGGTTATAATCACCATCTTGTCTTGCGCGCACTCTATGGACAGATTTGGGGGATCCTACACCTATGCGGGGTAGATTTGCCTGCATGGAATTCAATCCGGCAGGCACGCGCATGGATTTGCCAATTTTTGTGCTTCCCCACAGAATCTCAAATGCCTGTGTTGGTGATTCTGTGATTCTCCCTCCAGTTGAAGGATATCATATCCTGTGTAGGTCTTTTTGGGGACTGTTGCCTATTTTATTATCAATTACAATCCAATTCTTTATCATTTCTAGAATTTTAAAATTTATTTTTTTAATTGATTTTTTATTTTTTGTTGAAAATTCTAGGAGCTCTCAAATCCTTATTTGCCCCCTTTTTCGGAATTTTACCCAGAAGAAAACCATGGATTGGATCATTTCAAGCTCTATCAATCCAAGAAATGGCAAGAATTTCTGTCACCCAAGCTGAGAAATCAAATGTTCATTCAAGACTCCAAAAACTTTTATATATTTGAACCTGCAAACTTAATCTACAAAGAAATTTGGTTCCTCTTTTTATTTACTGTTTTGAATCAAAAAAAATACACTAAATGTTCCTCACAGGAATGTTCCATGCTCAATTCAACCACAGTGAAGATTACCATTCCTGATCAAGGAAATTTTATGGATTCAAATTTAAGGGACATTTGTGGTGATCAATTCCTGAAGGAGTGCAACAAAATAGAACAAGATGGAGTCTTCTTAGCAGAAATCTGTGACAAAAAATTGTATGGTGAGTTAATTTCTGAAAATAAAATGATCATGGGAATTAATTTCCAACATTTTGTTACATTAAATGATGCCATTTTATTACATAGAAATTGATGAAGAAAATGAAAATGTGATCAGTCTCCCTAGTCCATGGAGTGTTAAGGCACAGGGGAAGGTTATTAGACATGTTCCAATAACACTATATTCAGATGATACTTCAGGAAATATCTCAAAGCACTTCAACAAACACCAATCATTCTACTTGACACTATCTGGTCTTCCTCCTCACTTATCCAACCAAGAATGTAATTGTCACTTTTTGTCAACATCCAACAGAGCTGGAGTACTTGAAATGGAAGATCAAATAGTTGAAGAGATTAATTTAGTTAAAAAATGAATCATCCATTTAAAATGATATTGACATTTTTAATTGGAAAACAGTCAAATGGCCACCCAAGGATTTTCAGCTTTTGATATCACCATTTCTGAACCAGTTTTAGTTATCACCACAGTCTTATGTGTTTTGGCTGATTCCCCAATGCATGCAGAAGTCACAAATACTCCAGTTCCTGGAATCTCACTCAACTCATGTCAAATATGCAAATTATCTGTCCCCAAGAGGAAAAATAAGCAAAAAATTGCTTATCTTCAAAATTTTCTTCAAATTGATAGGAATGGCTTTGAGGTGAATTGTTTAATTCTTTGAATAAAATTTATCATCATTTATAATATTTTTTAATATATTTCTAGGCCCCTAATACCACAAGATTTTGGACTGAAACCATTGAAAAAACCCATCATCTATATGAGCTTTCCAAATTAAACCAAAAAATACTTTCAAATCATGTCCTCATCCTATGGTCTTGTAGATTAAATTAACAAAAAATTTATTTAACAAAAGAGAAAACCATCAATCCTTCAAAAAATCACAGAAATAGAAAAAACAGACTACTCCAAACTCTTCAATCCATTTTTGAAGCTTGAAGGTTTTGTTCTCATTAAATTAATGAAATTCAGATGATAATCAGACATCGATATTTTTTTATTTTCAAATTTAACAGGATTTGATTGCTGCCTTGATACCCCAGTTGAAATTCTACATGTGGTTCTACTTGTCATTGTCAAATACTTGGTCCTAGATTTTATTCAATCTTTGAAGAAATCTGAATTACCATAACTAAGTGGATACATCCAGTCTTTCAACACCAATTCACTCAACATCCCCTCCCTTCAGCCAAAATTTTTGATCAAACATTCACTCAGCCTGGTCGGAAAATATTTCAAAATATTACTTCAAGCTGCACCCTTCACCTTTTTTACACTTTATGAAACCTGAACAAAGAATTCTGTGGACCTCCCTTTGTCAACTTTGCACCTTCATATTTCAAACTCACATCAATGACATAAATGAATATCAAACTCAACTGAAGGCACAAATAAAACACTTTTTATATCATTTGATCAAAATGTCTGGCCAATGAATCAACAAACCCAAGATTCACATGCTTCCTCACCTCCCAGACTCAATATTGCCTTTTGGTCCAGCTAGTCTGTTTTCAACTGAAAAATTTGATGCTTAAAATGGAATTTTACCCCAAGTTTCAATTCATTCAAACAAGATCAGTCCAGGATGTGATTTGGCCATCAGTTTTAGTAATTATCAGTCCTCTACGTTTTCTTCTCTCTGCTGGGGTGGGCATACAATCAAGAGACTCAAAAAAAATTTTCAAAGAAGCTCAACAATTACCAGAATATTTGAAGATAATCAAGTTATCCAACATTCCATGGGTTATAATGGAAAGATTTATCATCCCCTCAACCAATATCCCTTTGCTAATAGAAAATCTGTTCCCAATGAAGAAATAGTGCAAGCTCCTCAGATACTCGAGAGAAAAATTCCCTTCAAATTTTCAAAAAATTATAAAAATTCAATTAAAAAAACATGATATCATCCACAAGAATTACCCACATCTTGGCAAGTTTTTGGCTTCACTTTAAATAAATAAATTCAAAACATTAACCTTTTTTGGGGAGGGTAACAGATTGAATCTGCAAACTCAGTGGACTTTATTGGCAAGATCACTTCATTATGGAAGACTACTGGGATTAGAACCACTAAATATTTCATCCAATTCAACAAAATTGCAATTATGGGAATCAATCCATTTTACAACATGAGGGAATTTGTTGAAACAACCTCTGAATGCACAGTAAATTTTCAGGTTAGAAATTTATTCATTTTTCTCTGTTTCAGATTCCAAATATATTTTATTAACAAAAATTGATTTGTATTGAATACAGTCAATCAAAGCCTGCTTTAAATATGCAGCACAATTGCTATGATGGGGGTTTCCAGCTTCAAAAAACTCACATTTCTCAAGTTGAGCATCAAGATACCTCTCAAAGAACAATGGAAGTTATCCATTCAAGCTACAATAATTGGATTCTTAAATCAGGTGAATTGCATGCAGCTGAGGAGCCACAGGTCAGCAGTCAGGTTGAACACTCCACACATTGAACCTGGCCAATGGGTTGAGTGTATGACCTCATCCATGGCCATTTGGGGTGATCCAAGAAAAGGACTTCCCTTGACTCTTGAGGCCAGCACTTCACAAGTGATACTTTAAATGTTTTTTAATTTAAAAATGACATCAATTCCCAGTAGAATCAACAAAAAAAAATATCAACAAAGCAATATAAAAAAAAACTTCCCTTACAAGTAGAATCATAAAAAATTCAAAAGCAACATTAAAATTACCTGGAGTTAAAAAATTAAAGAAAACAATTTTTTTAAAAAAAAAGTTTTTCCAAATGAGTACACCTTCTGAATGAATGACTTATATATATATATATATATATTTTAAAAAAATTATTTTCAAGTTGCAAATGAGCTTAAAAGTTGACAAGAGAGAGTGAGAAATGGTCTAAGAAGTCTTGGCGCCACCATCAAGATAGAGCCACAGGACAGTGCTTCAAAATTGGTGTGGCTTTGGTCACGCAGGCCTGCCTGCGCTGGTGAATCAACCGCAGGGGCAAGGTGACGTAGTGACAACCCCAACGGCAAGTCACCAAGAGGCTCTCCCCACTGATGAACTGACTGTGGGGTGGAGATGATGTGGTTGTGACCCCTACCTCACGTCACCTACCAGGGCAAGGACAAATCAACGCTTTGGTTGATCAACCATCAGTCAATGGTCAATCAACTGTCTACTGACCATGCCATCAAAATGGCCAGCGTTAAACCCGCGGGACATCAAAACAAACCTTATTGTTGGCTCCGTGGTCCTCAACTGCCCAAAGTGAACCTGTGGTGTATGCATTTATTGTACTATGACACATAACACCAGCAGATGTACTGTCATTGAATCAACACACACAGCTGCACTCATGTTCAACTTGCTTGCTTGGTTGGAAGGCATCCACCAAGTGGGAGCTTGCTGACTGGGTAGATGTAAGTCACCATGACTCTCTACTGGGGTCAACCAAAATTGGCATTTGAATAAGTGCTGGCAGCTTGGGAGAAACTTAAATCTGTTCTAAATTGGAAGATAAAATAGAAATTTCCTCCAATTCTTCAAGAATTTTTAAAATCCTCTGAAGAAGTTGAAAAAAAAAACCAGCAGACATCAACCAGTTCATCCACTATGAGTTCAACCCCATGGCCCCCTGAATCCAAGGCCAGGAAGTGGAAATGGTCAAAAAGATGACAACCAATCAAGAGAAGAATCTTGATGTTTGACTGAATAAAAATTTCTCTTGAATGAACATTGTTGGTGATTCCAATTAGAAATTGATAAAAGAATGTTAAAAGTTCAATAAAATGAACCAAAGTTTCAAGCAAACTGGCTCAAAATTGTCAGAGAGCATCACAAAAGCAAAGTACTAGTGAATTACTGGAAACTTTTGCTCAACTTTGATATCAACTGAAGACCCGGAGAGCTTCAAAGTTCTGAATATGATTAAAAAGAAATTTAAAGATGAATGAATGAGAAAAAATTGAATAAATTGAGGCCCCAGGAAAATCCATACCTCTAAATTTTATGAATCCATACTTTTTCAATTTCAAAAAATCTAAGGCTTGAATTTTGAATTTTGGATAAATTTGAATTTATAGCATGGTTTCCCAAATACAAAAAATCCAGAAAATCCAGAAAACCTTATTCAATTGAATAAAAAATTTCCATACTTTATTTCAATTGTAATTTTTTTTATTAATTTCCATGGGGGGAAATTTATGCTCCCTCTTTGAAAACCTGAAGTGCACCTGGGGCCTTCTGCAGCTACAGTCTGGCTGCTTTTACAGCCTCAAGGCTTTCAAATTATCTCTCTCCAGCTTTCAGAAATTCTTTGAGAAAGCTTCAGAACACCTCAGAGCACCTTCAAGGTGGCTGAAAAGCAGGTTATACACCAGCTCATGAAAAAGATAAAAATATGAAAAAAATCATCAAAAGCATTATAAAAGATTCTAGAAAAACCAATGAATAAATTAAAAGAAATAATTGGTAAATCATGTAGAAAAAAGAATAAATAAATGAAACAATTATAAATAACAAAGAAGAATTTACTCAAATAATGAGAAAATTTAATATATGAAAAATGATCAAAAAAGGTAAATTCATGAAAGAAATCAAACAATTTACAACTATTGAAGATTTATTTAAAATGAAAAACAGGATAAAAAAACTTAAAATAATATTAAATAATAAATAAAAAATCAAAATTGATGCAAAAAATTTCAAACATGCAAAATTATCATAAACCAATGAAATAAAATGAAAGATGCTCATAAAATAAAAATTTAAACCAAGGAAAATTACTTTTTTTATTTTTTTCTTCATGATCATATTTTATTTTTATTTTTTTCTTCATGATCATATTTTATTTTTATTTTTTTCTTCATGATCATATTTTATTTTTATTTTTTTGATCTTCTATAGTTTAAATGATTGATTTGATCATTATTTTCCAGTGATTATATGATTGGTATGAAGTTTTATTTTCATTCATTTTCCATTTTCCTCAACATTTTGAGTTAATATATATTGGATTTTATTTTGTTTAATTCAAAATTTTTATTTACTGATGTTTCAGATATTTTTGAGGAAAAAAACTTATGATTTTTTCCTTTGATGAAGTTAATTTTTTATTTTTGTAATTTTTTGTCTTGTTTTTCATTTGATTTTTGTATTATTATTTTCCATTTTTTCCATTTTTTCCATTATTTGTTATTATTGTTTAATCAGGCATTATTTTATTGTAAATTATTTCTTTTTATTACTAGTTTCATCATTTTTTTTCAATTAGATGTTATTATCCTATGATTTTTGGTTATTATTTCCAGTTTTAATTCAATTTATTTTTTCTTTCTAGCAGAAAAATAAATACTTTGAGATGAAGTTCAGGCCTTGAAGCCACCTCAAAACCACTTTTCAGCTCACATAGGAATTTTTTTATGGATTTGATTCCATCAAGAGTTTTCAGGTTTTGATGTGCTCAAAGCAATTTAGAAAGCTAGACTAGGGCCTTAAATACCCCACAGGCCCTGAACACCCCCCCTCCCTAACTTTTAAAAGGGGTGGGAAAAACTTTCCCACCTGATTAAATTGACAAAAATAATACTTCAATTTTAATATATTATGAAACACTATCTGTCAACTTCTATCTATTTTGAAATGTTTAATGAGTGACAAAAAATTAAACTGGAGTTAATTTATCCAAAGCAATCTAAATTCATGATTTTTCTGGTTTTTTTGGTTTGAGATTTGAAACTCATTAATTTTTCAATTTTGCAAAGGGTGTATCAGAGTTAAAAATTTTAAAAAATTGAAATTTCTTATTTCAGGAAAAATATAAATTTTTCAAAAGATATTTTTTTATAAAAATAAAAAATGAACCACTAATTTTAAATGGTAGAAATGAAATTTTTTTAAAAAAATGGATAAGGCTGAAATAAGCTATTTCATAGGGCATATCAGAGTCAAGCAAACCGGCCATTTTTTAATGGCAGGTTTCAAACCAAATCCTCCATTAAAAATCAAAAACCCACTTATTTCACATCAGATGTGTCAGAGTTACCTTGAAATAAGTGGGTTTTTTCAAGTAAATTATATAAAGGCTTCCACCACCTGTCCACTTCATACACCCCTGGTTTTCCACCTCCAAACTTGGAAAAATTCTAACTCCAACCTCATTGTAAAAAAATTTGATTCATTGCTCTTCATCTCTTCTTTACTATCCTTATCACTTCATCACTCTCATCACTTTATTGCTTTCATCACATCCAGCTAAATCTCATTGCATCACTATCCTCATCACTTCATCACTTCCATCCCTTTATCACTTTCATAACATACAGCTAACTCTCATTGCATCACTATCCTCATCACTCCCTCACCCTCATTGCTTTATTGCTTTCATCACATCCTAACTCTCATTGCTTTATCCCTCTTGTCACTTCATCACTCTCATCTCTTCCTATCCTCTTTGATTCATCACTCTCATAATGGCCCCTCAGCAATCCCCCCCGCAAGTCCACTAAACAATCCAATGGATCAAAGAGAAAATCCCCCAGGAACTAAAAATCCACCAATCCTCCCCCATCAGCTTCAAAAGGATCAATTCAGCTCAAGAGAGCTGATCACATCATCCTGGTAAACTGGCTCAAAATTCTGTCCAACTACAATGCTTGCTTTGGATCTGATAATGAAACATGTGTTGGCCAACCTCCATCCTCTAAGGTCAATGGTTATCTCCTGATGGCCAATGAAATAAAGAATAAAACAAAAGGTAGGATGTATCTGTCATACAAACAGATGAGGGAGCAATTCAAGAATTATCAAGCCAAGTTGAAAAAGGCCCACTCCATGTCAATCTTCACCCGCTTTGGTATCACCAACTCCAACAAAGCTGAGGGAATCAACTTGGTGGTTGATAAGTTGGACTTCATTTGTACTTTTTATATTCAAATGGATGAAATCTTTGGAAAGAAGGCCAACATCACCCCTCTAGCTTCTTTTGACGCGCAAAAATCTGATTCAGTTGATGCCAAGGACTTGGCTGGGGATGCTCCACCTAGCAATGAGGACCTTGATGAAACCTTTGCCATCAAGTGGCCCCCATCCAATGCCAAGTAGGATATTCAAACACAATCAGCTCCAATCATTTCTACTTCCGCATTGATTGATGAGTAAAACCCAACCTTGGACCCCTCACTTACTTTTTTTGATTGCTCTCTTCCTGGGGTGGAAGAACTGGAGAACTTGGCCAATGAGGAGGATGTCATTCCTGTATCACCATTGCCATCAAAATCTGCTAATGTAAGGAACCAAGTTCTCTTCTCTTCTGTCTGGTTAATCCTGACTGATTTAGATTTGAAAGAAACAGGCTCATCCATTCCTGAATTGCTAAAACCTCAAGCCAATGGGACCTCCCACATCCACTTCAAATGAGAGCAATGATGTTTCCACACAAAACTCCTTGGCAAAGGGAAATTGAAAGGCCTCCAATTCCATCAACATCAACCCCAATAGCATTCAAAAGAGGAGAAACACTTCAATTTTTTTGGGCTTTGAGGAGATCATGGAGAAGCAAGAATCAAGTAAGCCCATTGGATTCTCCTTGCTTTCAAAATAAGGCTCCTTCCTATTCCCCTCTGAAAAACAGTGAAATTTAAAATTAAATCAAAAAAACTTCAGTTTGAAAAGGAGAAGTGGGATTGTTGACTGGCTATTGATTTTCAAAAGCAGAAAGCCAAGAGTTTGGCTCATCAAAAAAAATGGGATTCTGAGTGGAAGTTGAAACAGGCTGAGATAAAATTTCAAAAAGAGGAAAAGGAGAAGGATTGACAGGAAGCACAACTGGAAATGGAGAGGGAACAATTGGCAACAGAAAAAAAAAGGAATAGTGGTCAATGGCTGCAGCATACATTGGTAGCAGTAGAATAGTAGATGAATTGAAGCAGATTACTCAAATTTTGGGCTTGTAAATATATTTGATTTGATGAAAAACTTAAAAAGAAAGAAAATCATTTTTGATTACAACAATGCTTAACACTATTTTTAACCCCACCAACAAAAAAATATTTTTTCTTTTTCTTTATATTTTTTTCCTGGAGTATATTTTCACACTCCCCAAGTCCCTGCAAGTGTTTTGAGTTTTTTTGTTGATTTGAATTGAAATTTCCATTCTTGTATGAGTTGCAGTCTACACAGCAGGAAAAGTACAGTGCTTGTACTTATTGGCTGCCCAAAAGATTTTCACTATACCTTTTTGCTTGAAATCAATTCCAAAGCCAAGGTCAGGAGAAAAATTGGCTTTCTGATAGTTCATATTCATCCATATTTTCAATAAGTTTTCCATTTGATTTCTTGGTTGAAACTTCAATTAAAAAGGAATAGTCAGAGATGTCACCTTTTTCAATGTGAGGTGAGTTGTAAAAAGAGTTGGATGTGAAAGTGACATGGGGAGAGAAGTCAAAGGGAGTAGGCCGAGAAGGCCAAGAAACAAATTTGAGTGATGAGAAGGAGGGAATGCCATTGTCCTTCATTATTTCAATGTTTGATTCAAAGGGAAGTCTGGCCAAATTTCAAAACATTTGTCCTAAAATTTGAGACTTTTTCTGCCTTAAGATTGAGAAAAGCATACTCTTGAGGGGAAGATAGAATAGATGATTTCTTCACATAGCATCCAAATAACTCAAAAGGGTCCATCAATTTTTGCCATCCAATTGCCCACATTTTTCCACCCCAAGATCTTGAGGGACCAACAGTGTTGAATTTATTTTTTTTCTGGTGAAGGAAAGTGGTCACAAAGTTGATTCCCTTTTTGTATTGGTCAGAAAGTTTCTCCAATGGGACAAATTCAATTATTGCAACAAGACCATTTTGATCAGATTTTTTGAGAACAATTAATTTGCCATGGCTGAAGAAATGGAATTGCTTGATTTACCACTTGGCATCTTTGAACTCAGTAGGTGAGGGTTTTTGGTTTTTCTTTTTCTTTTTGGCAGTGATGGCAGGATACAGATCCAAAGGTCAAAGTTTCTGTCCAGACCATACAAACTTTTCATGGATTCCCCCCTCTGCAAGTTCCAAAGAGATTTCTGATGCCCTCATTTGATCCCTCTTTTGCTTCAAAGCCCTCTGCTTGCCACCTCTCTTTATGTTTGTCACCTCATCTCCTTCCATCTTTTTCCCTCCCAGGAAAATTCTCCACTTGGAGTGAGGATCAAGAAGGGATTCAATTTGGAGTATAACATTGTGAGTGCGGTGGGAGAAGGGATGGAATTGAAGGAAAAGGGGTCAAAGAAGGTTTACAAAAAAAAAAAACCATGTCAGTCATGTGATCACCAAAAAAACAAAATTACTGGGTGTGGACATGAACTAATTGGGCCGGGCTTATTACCAAAAAAAAAAAAAAAAAGGGTCACATCATCACCAAAAAAAAAAAAAAAAAAAAAAAATACCGGGGTGCAAGCAAATTGGGATGGGCTTTGGGACAGGCCTTGGGTTGGGCTAGGTGGGCCAGGGAGGATGACTCCTGGCGGCAAGGCAAGGGAGGAGGGTGGCTTGCGGGGGATCAAGGGGGGGGGCGGATGAGAGCTAGGCAGGGGGTGGGGCCAGCAAGCCAAGGGTGACCAAGGGGGGGGGGGGTGGGGCCGGCAAGCCAAGCAGGGAGGGGGGGGGGGGTGAACCAGAGAAAGCAGGGGCAGGGCCAGAAAGCCAAGGGTGGAGCAAGGGGGGGCAGGGCTGGTGAGCTGATGGAGACCAAGGGGGGGCGGGGCCGGCAAGCCAAGCAAGGGGGGGTGGGGCCGGCAAGCCGAGCAAGGGGGGGTGTGGCCGGCAAGCTGATGGAGAACAAGGGGGGGTGGGGCCAGCAAGCTGAGCAAGGAGGGGGGGGAAGACTGGAGCAAGAGCAAGGGGAGGGCAGGGCCAGCAAGCCAAGAAAGGAGGGGGGGGGCAGACCGGAGCAAGAGCAAGGGGGTGCCAAGCAAGGAGGGGGGGGCAGACTGGATTGGCAGCAAGTGGGGAAGGGCTGGAAAGCCAAGAAAGACCAAGGAGGAGGGTGGGGCCGGCAAGCCAAGCAAGGAGGGGGGGGAGGACCAGAGCAAGAGAAAGGGGGGGCAGGGCCTGCAAGCCAAGTGAGATGGGAGGGAGACCAAGGGAGGGGGGAGAGGGGGGGTGTTGGCGAGTGAGTAGGAGGGAGTGAGAGGGGGTGAGAGGGGGTGAGAGGGAGGGAGAAGGGGAATGAGGAGGAGGGAGGGGGGTGCTTACCTGGGGAATCAACCAAGGGGGTGGGGGGGGCTGAAGGGGGATGGAGGTGGATGAATCAAAGGATGAGCATTGGATAATGGGGAGGATGAGGAGGAGAATGAGGAGGAGGGGGGAGAGCTTACCAGGGGTGCCAACCAAAGGAGGAGGGGAGGTGGTGGGTGAGGTGGAGGTGATGGTTTAGGTGGAGGTGGTTGGTGAGGAGGAGGAAGGAGTGGACCACCCAGTGGTTTGGTGGGGTGAGGTGGGTGGCTTGACTGGTGGTTTGGTGGGGTGATGTGGGGTTTTTGGAAGTTTTGAGTCTGTTTTGTTTAAGTCCACCCCACCAAATGAGAAAAAAAAACAACTCAGCCTAGGAATCTTGGGTGAACAACCAAAACCAAAAACATTTGGTGAAGAAATTTTTTACCCAATTCAAAATCAAAAATTATTATCAAAGCAAGCAAGGGTGAGAGGAAGAATCTGTTCTCTCATAGAAGAAGATGAGGGACAAGATGAGACAGGGATGACTTGAGGCGGATCAGGAATATCATCTTCAAATATTTTGTCCCATTCATCTTTGATGTTGTCCAAAAGATTGTGAAGGATTACACAAGCTATAATCCAGTTGATGAGGAACTTCATGTCTTTGGGGTTTTGAAGCTGGTTTCAAATTTCCCTTAAGCTGGCCCATCTTCCTTTCAGGACTCCTATGGCATGCTCAATCCAAACTTGCAATTGGGCAAGATGATAGTTGAAATTGGTTTTTCCTTGATCTTTGGAAAAAACATTCTGGTATGCTGGAACCACATATTTCCCACTAGCATAAGCTGAATTTTCCAGAAGTTATTTATCTTGTTCAAAGTAGTTCTCTGGTTGTTGGGCAATCTGCATCCAATTGAAAACATATGAATCATGATAAGAACCTGGAAGGCCAGCATGGAGTGATATGAACTTGTTGTTGTTATCACAAACAAGTTGTAGTGTCATGGAGTATCTAAACAAAAAGATAAAACATATTTGGTCAGTGTTTTATCAAAGGTGTTGGGAAAAAAATGAATGAATTGCCTTTTCTACTATCAAAATAGTGGCTGCCATCTAGCTTGGGTTTTTGACTCAAGGGGATGGTGGTTCCTTCAACAAACTCAATGAAACCAGGAAGGCCTTCAGTCTCCATTACATGAGATATCTCCTTGCATTCTTCATTGGTTGGCCAAGAAAGGACTGAGCAACAGAAAGATAGGATACCAATCATGACTCTTTTGGTGTATGATTCAATGATTCCATCACCAACTGAGAATAGATTTTCTAATTGATGAATTGATGCCCCTTTTACATTTGATCCCAATCTACAAAGAGCAACAGCCGGTTGGATAACTGGATTTTGTTGAGGATTCAGAGAATTTTTCTGGAAGATGTGGTGGTCTTCAATCATCTCCAAAAGTTTTATGAATGAAGGCAATATAGTTTGGAACAGTTGCTGGAAGCTTAAGTTGGGGAGGAGATGAAGCTCTTGCCTTTCATACATAGGGTTGTGGAGATTTTTCCTTCTTGGAACCATGTATTGCTTTTTTAATAGAGCATTCAAAGCCAACCAAGTTGATTCCAAATTGGAGTCTGAATTTGAGTCTTAATGGCAGTCAAATACTTACAAAATTTCAGTCAGCTTTTTGGCATTTTCAACTTGCTGCTGGGAAGTTTGATGGGACATGATGACAAAGATGGTAATTTGATGTGGGTTGATGAAATGATGATGGGATTTTTGTGAAGATGGATATGTAAAGCAATAGAGATGTGAAGAAATGGAGATGAGATTTGTGTTGATGTGATGGAGATGGGATTGGTATGGATTTGCTGACATAGATGGGTGTTTTGGATGTGATGGATGGTGGATGGATGATGATGCATAAATTTCCAGTTTAATGGCGGGTCTGATGTTTGGAAACCGCTATTTTGAAATACACCAGTTAGGGGGTATGTGTATTTCAGAAACCCGCCGCTAAAAATGGTGGGTTTGGTCAAAAAAAATGGCAGTTTTCTAATGGCGGGTTTGCTAACTCTGATACACCCTAACTTTTTGAAGCTTTAAACTGTGATCTTCCCTAATGTTTGTATTTTTTCAGGGACCTAAACTCTTTATATTCTATTTGAGAAAAACTTTTTTACTGAATCTAATTTTTGTCTATTTTTATTTTAAGTATTGAATTTATTCCAATGAATTCCATGGAAATGTGAAATTTTGGTTATGTTTTTGTCACATTTGTTTTATTTTTGTTTTATTCCTTATCCTTCTTGTAAAGAAAAGTAAACTTTTGGGATTTTTCCTTTTTTTGAAATCAAAAATTAATTTCCATAAATTCAGAAACCAAAACAATATTTTTTCAGTTTCCAGAGAAACAAATATTGCGTATAAGATTTAGAAAACCCAAATTGTAATAGCATGTTTCCAGAATACTAACAACCCTCAAATTATATCTTTCAAAATGGAATTTTCAATGGAAACTTGTGCATCCAAACCCAAATTATACAATTTATGGATCATCATCCATTAAAATTGAAATAAATCATCCTGGACTCCATATCATTGATATTTGAACAAACACCATTTCCCTGTGTACCCTGTCACAGAGAAAATAAAATATTTGAATAGAAATTAGTCAAAGCATTTCCAAAAAAAAAATAGAGATATTTAAGAATGAGTTGATGGTGATTTTATTTTTTACTTCTTAATGGGTGTCATACCTTGCACATCTGCAAACCAACCAGAGGCAAGGCCTTACAAAAAGGCTATGAAAATGGCTGAAAGACCAGTTCATTTTGCAGTTGTTATGGTGTCACATACCACCGTGTGACAATGGGTCTTTGATTTTGAATTGAATTCATTATATTTATATATTCTATTTAACTGGAATAATTGATCCTCAGAATAAAAAATCAGCACAGTTCAATCTATGAAATTCAAAGGGACCACCTCCTAACTAGCTTGAGATTCCAAGAAATTGTTTCTAATTCTATTGATTTATTTTTGTAAATTTTGGGGCTCATTTATAATAATCAGATATTTCACAATGAATCCTGAAAATTCAAAGAAATCCACATTTACAGATTGTGGTATTTTTATGTAGTTTTGATTGATAATCTCTTCATAAATTAGAGAATATTCTCAGTTTTATCTTATAAATTTTACTCAGATAGAAAAGGTTTTATCCTAGATACCCTACAGTTTTGGAAGTGAACTTCATACTGGCCAACCAAGAAAGAGCAGAATGAGATATCAAGGGCCATGGGGATGGTTTTATTTACAATATGCATTGAATTTTTGGATGGAAAATACTATATTCAGGCCTTGGTGCATATATTTTATTTATTTCTGTATTTTTTGGGAAATCACACAAAAAGTAATTATTTTAGCAAAATTTAATTTAAGAATTTCATTAAAATTGAGAGTGTGATTATATCCTGGGCCATCATATAATTTTTATCAAATTGATACTTAAGGAGAACCTCCAATAAACTTGAAAAAAAGGTTTATCAAAGTGGAAAATATTTTGCGCAAGAATAATCAAAGTTTCTTCAACCTGGTTAGAAAGATAAACTGATTTTAACTTTCATCTAGCTCAATAATTCTCAAAATAAAGAGTTCTCTAGGTATTATTAACTTAATAGAGACCATAATAAGACAAATTAATAACCAGATCAAAAATTTAAAATAAATAAAGACCTTCATCAAATCAATTATCTGTTGTATTTTATCTGTTTTCCTATCCTCCAAAAATTATTTTCTGAAATAAAAGATAGATTTGAAGAAAATTTGAAGGAATTCTTTGCAAACCTGCTCACAAAAATTCAGGCCCCTTCTCAACCTTCATCTTCTTCTATGAGAGAATAAATTCTGAATCTCACTCTTGATTGACTTCAGTCATTTTTTTCTTTTACAAAAAAAATTTGTCAAAAAAAGCTTCTTTCTAAAATATAACCCCCCATTTTCTTTCAGAAGGAAAACACGCTTCCCAGAGGATTCTCTGACACTTTTCTGTTTTTTGATTCTGTGCAACCAAGAAATCCACACTATTCACGATCCCCATTACCTTCAACACAATAGTCTTTATCATAATAATTATTTTATTAGGGAAATTGAATTTTAAAATCCCTTATAATCATAAAGAGTACTCAAATCTTCATTTTCATCATTGACAACAAAAGAACCATTCTACATGCACTTACATATATCAAATCTTCCCAACAATTTTTTTAATTCTTTTGTTGGAAAATTTTTATTTTATCCCCCCCACTCAAAATGCCTTGGATTCATCCATTCTTTTCCAAAAATATTTTACTGAATGTTTTTGAAATTTTTATGCAATGCAATCAGAAAATAATTATAATTTTTATTTATTTTTATAATTTAGGTGATAAAATTCATGATTTCTGATAATGGATTGAAAAAAAGGGTATGAAAATTGAATCATAGGCAATGCAATATAAGTACAGGTTTCAAAATAGGCTTGGAAATTTGCTTGGGGATAATGATTAGTTATAATTCTTTTCTTTTATCTATTGCATCTTTACCCTAATATCCATGATAAAAAAATCACCCTGGAAAACCACATCTGAAGATATCTAACAATCTAAAGGTAAATTCAGAAGATTTCACTGTTCCAGCCATGAAAAAGTGTTTTTAATTTATAAGACTGATCAAATCCCTATCCTTTCAATTACCAAGTTGCCCCAATTGGACCAATTTCATCAAGTTTAAATAACAGAGAGAAAATTTATCAAAAAATTCCCACGAATTCCAAAAAACTGAGAAATCCATTTTGAAATTCTAGGAAGATGGTCGGAAGGAGGTGGGCTCTTGTTTTCTAAGAAGGTATGAATACTTCTGAATTAATTTCTAATAAAAAATAACCAGCATTTTCCTCACTGGAAACAGATTCAAATATTGCAATTTTAAATAGAGAAAGTCCTTGAAATTTTTTAAAAAAATTTTTGAATTTTCTTTCCAAGTATCATCCAGGATTTCTTTTTGAATAAAATTGGTAAATGATTAAAATGAAAAAGCCTACTTTATTTTCCTCTTTTTTAATTTGGAAACAATTTGACACATTTTCAGTTCTCAAAACATGAAATATTCATTAGTCATGTCTTATATTTATATACCCTCATTGATAGTTTTGAGATTTCATCCTATTCCTGAACTGGAATCCAATAAAATTGTGATCCATAGCTGTCTTGATGCAAAAAAAATACATTAAAAATAAACACCAGGTATGGTGTACAAATTGGTCGCATCTAAAAGGGAATTATTTAAATAAGAAATGATTATTTACTGATGAATCCAACAGTTTTATAATTCATGGATTCAAACAAAGATATCCTTTTTGGTTTTGGTTATTTTCTTAAAATCCTACAAGATGTAAAATGAAGTTGAAAATATAAAAAAAATAGTGATTTTTGAATTTACACCAATGCTTGACCACTATAAGACAAGTAATGGCTGGGGATTTTTTTCCCCCTGAATTCAATTCTGTACTTTTCCATGTCCCATTTTCAAAAATTAATCTTTTTTTTGTATTTTTTTTTTTGATTTTCTATTTTTTTTTTTTATATTCTTTTTTTTTATTATTATTTTTTATTTTTTATTTTTTATTTTTTATTTTTTATTTTTTATTTTTTATTTTTTATTTTTTATTTTTTATTTTTTATTTTTTATTTTTTATTTTTTATTTTTTATTTTTTATTTTTTATTTTTTATTTTCTATTTTTTATTTTTTATTTTTTATTTTTTATTTTTTATTTTTTATTTTTTATTTTTTATTTTTTATTTTTTATTTTTTATTTTTTATTTTTTATTTTTTATTTTTTATTTTTTATTTTTTATTTTTCATTTTTTATTTTTTATTTTTTATTTTTTATTTTTTATTTTTTATTTTTTATTTTTTATTTTTTATTTTTTTATTTTTTATTTTTTATTTTTTATTTTTTATTTTTTATTTTTTATTTTTTATTTTTTATTTTTTATTTTTTATTTTTTATTTTTTATTTTTTATTTTTTATTTTTTATTTTTTATTTTTTATTTTTTATTTTTTATTTTTTATTTTTTATTTTTTATTTTTTATTTTTTATTTTTTATTTTTTATTTTTTATTTTTTATTTTTTATTTTTTATTTTTTATTTTTTATTTTTTATTTTTTATTTTTTATTTTTTATTTTTTATTTTTTATTTTTTATTGTTTATTGTTTATTGTTTATTTTTTATTTTTTATTTTTTATTTTTTATTTTTGGGTAATGTTAAATTCACGCCTCATTGAGCCCTGCACATGGTTGAAAATTGGCTGTGTGGCATGGCACACGGTCCAATTGGAGACATGTACAGCCCCCCACAGCTCACAGAGTTGTGCGGCCCACCCAACCTGGTTTGCCGCCATGTGGACTTCCACACAACTACATTTGAGCCATGTGGAGTTGTACACGGCTCAAGTGTAGTTGTGTGGCATTCCACACGGCAGCGGACCGCGGTGAGCAAAAAAAAAAAAAGGAAAAGGAATGAAAGGGTACTTACACAACCCATAAACTAAATAAACCTTCCAAAAAAACAGAAATCAACCAAAAAATCAAAGAATGTTCATTTTTTGGTTAAAAAAACAAAAAAAATAAATAAATCAAAAAAAAAACTGGTACTATCCAATTGACTAGCCCTAAAGTAAAAAGACCCAAAAAAACACAAGTAACTGGACTAGCCCTAAAGTAAAAACACCAAAAAAAAAAGACAGGTAACTTGACAAGCCCTAAAGTAAAAACACCAAAAAAAATACAACTAACTTGACAAGCTCTAAAGTCATTTCAACTTGACTAGCCCTAAAGTGAAAGGGACCAAAAATTAAAGAAGTCTTTTGACCAGCCCTAAAGTGAAAGTGCCCAAAAAAATACACTTTTGACAAGGCCTAAAGTAAAAACACCAAAAAAAACAAGTTCAACTTGTGTTAAGCTGATCCCATCCCAAGCTTAACATAGGTTAAGCTTGTGATTGAATCAGCCCAACAAAAGTTAAACTGACTTACCATTGAACTCTCATTCAAAACACTCAATATAATGATGTTAACTCAAAAAACTCAACATAATGATGTTCAAAATGTGATAACCCTTTATATTAATAGAACTTGTTAGCTGCATTAGAACTACAATTTATATGAAAGCCAATGATGAAATGAGGTCAAAGTCTATTACAATCTAGAATACATTTTCAGTTGATCTTTGAGATGATCAACCCAACCAGAGGCTTTTTTAGAAATCAAGGAACGTGGTTTTGCTACAATGGGCGGGATTGGAATCATTTCTCCCTCAAGTACTAATAGAACCCAGTGGTTATTGTTTACAAAGGGAATGAATATTGGATCTGATTGATCAGTAACACCATTTTTCATTGGAGTATAATTATCACATGAATCCAATGAAATGAAACATATAGGTTTGGAATATGTGTCTGCTATGATTTGACCCATGTCCAATTCAGCCAGCCATTTTGAGGATGGAATCTTTTCATTGATGTCTTCAAAAACAAGTCTTTGTTTAATCTTTTCAACCTCCTTTTACCCGCAAAGCATCTTAATGTAGCATGCTTTATGTTTCTCTAATGTTTCAATCATTTCCTTCCTAACTTTAAACCAACCATGTTCTTCATAACCAAGAGATTTAGCAATGACTCTAAATCCGCAATTTTCATCTCCAATTGGATCCCAAACCTCACCCAAGAACTTATGGAATTTCTTGGTTATTTGATTGAGAGATTTCGTGTTTGGTTCCTATCATTAAAAATAACTTAGTATTCATTTCTTTAATTGGATCAATGAAATGAAAACTCACCAAAGATGAGCTTCTGGTTGAGCTTTGCTTCATTTTCTCTTCCTCTGAAGAGGCTTCTGATTCCAAATGAAGTGATCCCTGCTATGATTTGACCCGTGTCAAATTTAGCCATCCATTTTGAGGAGGGAATCTTTTCATTGATGTCTTCAACATCAAGTCTTTGTTCAATACTTTTAACCTCCTTTGCACCACCAATCATCTTAATGTAGCATGCTTTATGTTTTTCTAATTTTTCAATCATTTCCTTCCTAACTTTAAACCAACCATGTTCTTCATAACCAAGAGATTTAGCAATGACTCTAAATCCGCAATTTTCATCTCCAATTGGATCCCAAACCTCACCCAAGAACTTATGGAATTTCTTGGGTATTTGATTGAGAGATTTCGCGTTTGGTTCCTATCATTAAAACTAACTTATTATTCATTTCTTTAATTGGATCAATGAAATGAAAACTCACCAAAGATGAGCTTCTGGTTGAGCTTTGCTTCATGTTCTCTTCCTCTGAAGAGGCTTCTGATTCCAAATGAAGTGATCCCTGCTATGATTTGACCCGTGTCAAATTTAGCCATCCATTTTGAGGAGGGAATCTTTTCATTGATGTCTTCAACATCAAGTCTTTGTTCAATAATTTTAACCTCCTTTGCACCACCAAGCATCTTAATGTAGCATGCTTTATGTTTTTCTAATTTTTCAATCATTTCCTTCCTAACTTTAAACCAACCATGTTCTTCATAACCAAGAGATTTAGCAATGACTCTAAATCCGCAATTTTCATCTCCAATTGGATCCCAAACCTCACCCAAGAACTTATGGAATTTCTTGGGTATTTGATTGAGATATTTCACGTTTGGTTCCTATCATTAAAACTAACTTAGTATTGATTTATTTAATTGGATCAATGAAATGAAAACTCACCAAAGATGAGCTTCTGGTTGAGCTTTGCTGCATGTTCTCTTCCTCTGAAGAGGATTCTGATTCCAAATTAAGTGATCCCAATTCAATTTTAGTCTCTTCCTCTGAACTATGAAATTCAGATTCAGATTCTGCAGACTTTGACTAACAATTCATCATTAGTTAGTAACTAAGTTCATTAAACCCAAAAAATGAACATATCTCAAAAGAAAAGACTTACAATTTTTTTTCTTTTCTTGTTTGAATCCCTTCTAGTTCTTTTTTCCCCCTTGAGTTGTTTTTCAACAAGCTCAAACCAAGATGGTTCTTGCCGTGTATCTGTCAATTTTGGCCTGCCCCTACTTGATTGTAAGACTTTAGGTTCAAGTCTTGGCTTGGATTGATATTTTGTAATCTTCTGAATGATATACTTCAAAAGGCCGCTTTGCTCATGATCTGGAGATTCCACAATCATTGCATTGACTTTTTCACGTAACTGAGTAATGCTTAGAATTTCATGAACATTGCACTGGAAAAATTCAAAAGGATCAACCATTAGTGAATTAGTTAATCAAAAAGCATTAATCACATAGTGATTTGAACAATCCAACTTGAACAATCCAACTTAAGCCAACTTACAGAATTAGCACTGCAAGGGTCATAGTCCAACCTCCACTGAGGATGAACATCTTCAGGTACCACGGATCCTCTGAATGCTAGACAGTCACCTATTTGGTGGGAACAGGGAAAACCCATAGTCTTGAAATATGACTTGGTGCAGACTTTTCCATCATGATCACATTTGAACTTCTCAAATTGTTCCCTAACAAGATGGATTGCCTCCAAAGACAATTTTTAACCCAATGGTAACAGTTCAGGGGGAAGAACTGTCCCTAACTTAATTCAAGAGTTATAAAGTGATGCATGAACTTAATTAATTTGATTCAAAACTGTTCTTTCAAGGCTTTTCCAAACATCCAACAGTTTTCCCAAATAGTTTGCAAGGGATTGTTTGAGAGTCGCATGAGCCCCTTCAACCCAAGAAGTTGTTTTGTTTCCAAAATCTGGGTTTATACAAGTCCAGGCTGTTACAAACGTCTCTTTGATAGGGAAAATGTTATTTTCCCTATACTCAAGTAAATCCTCATAGTCTTTCAAGAAACACTATAAAAGTCAAAAGGTCAGTACCCAAAACTAGGAAGAATAAGAAGCAGTGATTTGGACCTACTCTGAGTTCTGCATCATTGAACTCCACCTCCTCCTTGGTCTTTGAGGCCCCATACTTTGCCCATAGATTCATAAAGCTTTTCCATCCTTCAAAGTCATTAACAAAGTGTGCTTTACATTTTGATTGTATGTTTTTAGACAAGTGCCAAGTGCAACATTGTCTTATGACTCTGGGAAACTAGTTTAAATTGCAAAAATCAGAGCTTTCTCACGGCCCATCACAAAGACTTTTGGAAATCTCTCAGGATCATAAGCAAACTCCTTTAATGCTTTTACAGACCAACTGTAGAACTCAAACATTTCTTTTGTTATAAAAACAAGAGCTTTTGTGAAAGTTTTCCAATTGGCTGTCATTCCTACAACATTCAATAGTGGGGTTTTGTACTTATTTGTTTTATAAGTACAATCAAACATAGCAAAATGATGGAATTTTTTTGAAAGCTTCACTTCCTCTGGATGTGCTAAGTACAGGGCCTCCAAGTGACCCTCTCCACTGAACTTTGACCAGTTCACCAAACTTGTTTCTTCAAGCTGTTCATAGAGTACCTTCATAACACTTTTTCCCTTTAGTTCTTCAAGAATTACCTTCTGCTTAGTGTTATAGATTGTTTGGTAATCAAAATAATCCTGCCCATCAATCTTGCTCAATTTCCTCTTAAGCTGCAACATATTGATACAATCATTCATGCCTTCTATTAGATTGTCTAAGGCCACCCCCTAGATTGTCCTCAGTTGAGGATGCACAGAGGGATGTTCAGATGGTTGATGGTTATGTTTGGTTTCTTTTTAGGAGAGGTGCCACAAGGGGTCTGCCTTTGTTTGACTTGCATGGATTAAAAACTTGCACCCAACCATCCTTGTGTGAGTTTGTCTAGACCATTTGGTAAGAAGACTTCCTGAATAGGAACCATGTCTATCACAGGCTAAATCAACATATTGGTCATGCTTTGAGTTGAAAACTGTTAAAGCATGACCATGCTTCATTGCCCATGTTTGACAATAGTTTTGTTCCTCTTCCCTAGTAGGAAAAGCACTCAAGGGAGGTGGGTCAAGTGGATCTAGTAAACATTCATGGGCTAAGTCATAGTTTCATAGTTACATGAACCCATCAGTCATGAACCCATCAGTTTCAATCAAATTAAATATGGCAAAGGCCAGTAAAATAAGATGTTACTCACCACCAGTGGTCATTTCCATTTTTGAATCATTTTGTTCCTCAATTGTCACCCTTGATGAGGATGCAATTGGGGCTTCCAATGTTTCATTACCCAAATCCTTTTTTTCTTTTTCCAAAGCTTTGTTGATGGCACTATCAATTTAGACCTTCTGCGCAGCCATTTCAGAAGAAGGAGGGCTTGCCATTGTTCCCATTCAAAAAAATGCAATGGTATACTTCAGTATTCAATCCAACTTTCAATTGATCTAACAAAGTCTTCTCACTTTCAAGTTCAGAAATAATTGTTTGCAGGTTTTTATATGATTTACAATTATTCACTTTGAATTCACTTGGGTTTTGCTTTAATGTCTCTTTGGGATTGCTAGGTGTGGAACAACAGTCCCACAAAGTATAGGTTAATCCCAAATTTGGGTTGACAGAACCCAAGTGTGGTCCAGGGGGTGCCCAAAATTCAGGCACAGCTTCTGGGGGGTTGTGCACCCCCAAACACGGCTAATTTGAGCCATGTACGGGAGTACACGGCTCCTACACAACCCCCTGAAGGTTGCGCGTGTTTGAAACAGCCCTTTGTAGCTGTATTTGGTCCCCCACCGCTCATTTGAGCTGTGTATGGCCCTACACAACTACCACATGGTTGGAGCGGTGAATCTAACATCACCCTTCATTTTTTATTTTTTCAAAATCAAAATTGATGATTTTTCACTCAATAGATTAAAACCAACTTTTTTAATTAGAAACTGATTCTGAACTGTTAATCATCTTTTGAACCTTTTTTAAAAATTAAATAATTTGTTTAGAATCAATATGTTTCAAATTTTCATGAGTTTTCTTCCTATTTTAATATATTTCAGGAATTAAAATCCCATTTAATTTGACACATTTTTATTTCAATTTACTTAATATGATTGCAAGAGTTCTGGAACCACTTCATCACTATCTTCCAATAATAAAAGTGAAGGGACCAGTCAATCAAGGGTCCTTGTTTGCAGAAAGGTTTTCTCTGTTTAAATGAAATCACAATGATTTATGAATAGATGAATAAAAAAATGATTTCATACTTGGAGGAGGTTTGATTTCAGAGGATTTTTCTTTAGCTCAGGTGTGAGTTAGTGAATCAGGATCAATTATCTCAAATTGGGTAAATGAATATAATCAAGGAAGTTAAAGATTCATGGATGGATTTTATTGAGATAAATACTTTTATCTTGATTGAATCAGGTCTGATATGTTTTAAATATCCTCCTGATTAGCAGATTTCAATCATTCAAGATTTTTATTTTTCTCACTGTTTCAATTTCATGAACTAAGAAAAATCTCCTCCTAATTGGTGGAATAATAACTTTAGTAATCAAAATCAGAAATTTGGTTATTTTATAATTTTTAAAAAATTTTTGATCAATTTATATATATCAAAAGCACAGATGGACTTTAATTTATGAAGAATTTATTATATTCTCTGGAATTTTCCAGCTTGATTTATAAAAAAAATGGTTGGAACTCACATTTATTGTGATTTTTCTTATCTTCCTGATCTTTCTTGAATAAATACCTCATTTATCCTTGTTTGATGGAGAATACAGACCAAATTTTTTGTTTTTCTTTCAAGATTATTTTCTCATCAGAAGATTAAAATTCAAATTATGAAAAGAAGGTCTACCAAATAAATAAATAAATAATCTGAAAATAAAAACCATGCAAAATAGCTCACAGGTTTATTGAGCCAGTTATGAAAAGTGAGATGATCATCTTTTTTTATTTTACCAGAGACTTTCAAATTTGATTGGAAAGGTTAATTTCTGTTTTGAATTTATTGGTGAGTTTTTATTTGGGATTTTTTGGTTCACAAAAGTAGTTGTGAAAGGGGTCTGAAGAAGTGAAATAACAAGTTATTTAGTGTGAATTATTGATTCAATAAAATTGGGTTATAAGAATGGAGCATGATGATATCTCAAATGAGTTAGAGATGGAATACAGTGGGGAAAAAGAAAGAGATCTATTATTTATCAGGTGAGTTGAAAGTATGATGAGTTTTATGAACCATGACTGAAAAAATACAGTTCTTGATTTTGCCTTGCTGGATTTCCTCTTGAAAAATGATTGTTTTTTTTTAAAAAAAAAAAATAAAAATAAAAATAAAAAATAAAAATAAAAAATAAAAAATAAAAATAAAAAATAAAAATAAAAAATAAAGAAGAAGAAGAAAAAAAAATACACTGTGTCTGAAATTTCTGATTCCTTTGAGAAATTTAGTTTTTTAATAAAGATTTTTTTGATAAATTTTATACACTATCTATTGTCTCAAGTGAAAAATTGAAGGAAAAAAGATAATTTTCATAGAAAATTCATGAATTTAAAAATAAAATTGCGCACATACCACAGTTTGAAAACCCACCATTCAAAACCTGCAATTGAAAAAAAATTAGTTTTTGAACATAAGCCTAACTGTTTTTTTCCAAAATTTCAGCTTTCAAACATCAAATCTTGCATTTCTTGATCCCTATCCATAAAAATTCAGATAATCTCATCCAAACCACCTCCATACAAACAATTAAGAATCATCCAAAAATCCAACATAAACACACAAGCCCAATCATCATCACTCCATCTCTGCAAAATTCTTACCCAGGATATTACAAAATCAGCCTCCTCACAGATAACTCAGAATGAAATCAAGCCAAACAAAATTTTTAGGCTGTTTGAACCTGATTAAGACTGTTTTTCTAAATCAAATATCTTATATCTTGGTGGTCTATTGTAAAATAAAATATTCCATTTTTTAAAATAAAAGTCTTGACACTCCAATTTATGAAAATGCAAAGCTCAAGTTCCTCTGGGCAAAATTAGCTTGTAGAAAGTTTTTTTTTTGGGGGGGGGCATCCTTTGATATCATTCACAGAGATTTTGGGTATGGTTGAGAAAAATAAAAGATTTCAGAATCCTTTTAAAAAGAAAATAAAGATATTCAATTTATCATTGAAATTCATGGAGACCTGAGTATCTCTGTGTTTTATTGGATTTATTTGATTGAAAAGATATCTCCCTACTTTAAAAACAAGGCTTCTTGCTGTAAATCACTAATTTCATTGGAAGAAACTTCAATTAAATCATTCTATCATTAATCTCTTCCATAATAAATTGATTTTTTCCCCCAATAGATGGTATTGCTTTTGAAATTGTTTGAGTTAAAAAAAAAAGTCTATTTGAATCCTCAAGTTGAACTCCCAGGCTGATGTCACAACTCATGCTACTTTAAATGGTAAAAGATTACCCAAATAAATTGGTTCTTTTCCAATGGACTTGTTTACTGGTTCTCATTTATTTATTTTTTCCTTGATTGAAGGCATGATTTGATCAAAATATAAAATTTTGATTTCAATAAAATCAAGCCTGTTGAACCAGGTGCAAAGGCAAATAGGTCAACAGAATCAAACATGGGCTGTTCAACCTGTTTTCAACAGGATTGGCCATGAGGTCTGTCACCATACCAACACTAAATCTAACAAAAAATCTCTTCCCAAGAATTTTTCCTTTTTCCTTTTTCCTTTTTCATTTTTCATTTTTCATTTTTCCTTTTTCCTTTTTCCTTTTTCCTTTTTCCTTTTTCCTTTTTCCTTTTTCCTTTTTCCTTTTTCCTTTTTCCTTTTTCCTTTTTCCTTTTTCCTTTTTCCTTTTTACTTTTTACTTTTTCCTTTTTCCTTTTCCCTTTTCCCTTTTCCCCTTTTCCCTTTCCCCTTTCCCTTTTCCCTTTTCCCTTTTCCCTTTTCCCTTTTCCCTTTTCTCTTTTCCCTTTTCCCTTTCCCCTTTTCCCTTTTCCCTTTTCCCTTTTCCCTTTTCCCTTTTCCCTTTTCCCTTTTCCCTTTTCCCTTTTCCCTTTTCCCTTCCCTTTTTACTTTTTATTTTTTTCCCCCTTTTTTTTCATCCCCCCCAATTTTTTTTCCCTCCCCCACTTTTTTTCCCCCTCCCCCCCCCCTTTTTTTTCCCCTTCCCCCCCCCTTTTTTTCCCCTCCCCCCCCCTTTTTTTCCCTTTTTTTTTTGGTGTTCCTATTATAAATTTGAGTCTGTTCACCCTACTACAAGAACTTACACCCCAAAATAACAGACCTTGGTTTATTTTATTTATTTTTTGATCAAAAACCACAGTGGCCACTTGAATTTTCCTGTGTAATTGTTAGAATTGTTAGGTGGACTTGAGAAATTGACAAGAGGACTTCAACTTTTTATTGAAATGTCTTATCATTTTGATGACTGGCCTTGAGTTAATTGAACAAGGGACTTTGTTGGCTTTAATGGGTCCTTCTTCCCTTGACAGCTGCACATGGTAATTTACTGGTCCACTTTATTTACTTGTTTACCAGGTACCATAGTGTGTTTTCTCAGCCAAATCAAAACTTCTTAAGATCCTCAGAGATATTTTCATGATATCAATCAGTATCTACTCATAAATTCAGCCTATGCCAGTGGAAAACATTCTCCTAGGATACCAAAGATGTTTCTCCCAAGAATCAAGATCAAAAATCAAGTTTTACAATCACTTAACTCAAATCATGTGTGGAAAACCTAATTTACCATTGGGATCCTTAAACTAGCATGGAGCAAGTCACAGTAACTTCAAAATAAGCTTCAAAAATTTCAAATAGATTAAGATTCTCCTCAACTGGAAAATTGATTGTTCTATCCTTCATCACTTATTTAATGATGATCTGATCTACAAGTACCTCCTCAAAGTATTTAAAGCTCTTCTTACCCATCATCATCATTTAAAATTCCAGGACAAGCATATTCTTCCTATAAATTTAGTTTTATTTTGATTATTCTTTTTTTTTATTATTATTATGATAAATCATTCAAACATCAATCCCTTTCCAAAATTTGTCCCACAGATTTATTTTATCTCCTGTATACTAGCAATACTGGGACCTTCAGCCTTTTTAAATACTGGTTTTGTTTGCCATGTTTGTGAGTCCTCAATTCATTTCCCAAACTCAAGGATGCACCTCTTTTGCTCCATTGATTTACACTGGACAAATACCCCTCCCCAAATTTGGGGCAATAATACTACTAATTACACTAGTCTATCTATCTCTATAAAAATATTAATTTCTTGAGGGCTAGAAAATACCAATTTCAAAATTTTTCAAAAGAAATTCAGTGGCCAGTGTCTTTCTCCATAATCTTAGCCGCAAACATGATGCAGGCTGTGAATCTACTTCACTCAAGCTTTTGCACTGGGCAAAAGGCTTCCCTCCCCCAATGTGGGGGGCAATATACACTATTCTTTTTTTTTGGGGGGGGTTGATGGGGGTGGGTTGAAAAATATCATCAACCACTCCCACCCCACTTGTTTTATTATATTTTCATTATGTTTGTTGTTTTTGCTAAGCATGTGTGTATATAAGTGATTGGAGTACTGGAGAAAGATAGATAGATAGCTAGGTACAATCCCAAGCTTTATATTTCCCATTTTTGAAATAGTTCTCTTACGTCTTCCCCCACTTCACTCTTCACTTCCTCCTCCTCCTCCTTCATTTTTTTGTTTTCTTTTTTTTTTAAAAAAAAAATCAAGAAAATAAAAATGTACCAATCAAAATCAATTTCTAATCCTCAACCCTGTGATTGGGCAAGTGATTACATATGTCTTGGAGGGCAAGAGGCAGGCAGGTTGGGAGGGGGGGGGTGGAGACAAAATAAGGGAGTGAGACCAGTTTTCAAGATTCAACTTGTTGTGGCTCTTGTACATACATACATATATGGTGTACAAAGTGCTTCTGGGGGCCTGTCAAATTTTGGCTTGTCATGCACCAAGCTGGACTTTGATTGTTGCCCAGGAAGCTTGATTAGGTTGGGCTTGCAGGGGTTCAAAATTTTTTTCCAACCAAGCTCCCCTTGATTCCAATCAAATTTGGTCACACCAAAACAATCAGCCTCCCAACCTGTGACTTTTAACCCATCTTTTTTTTTTTTTTTTTCAAGAGAAAAAAAAATAGTGATCATGTATTGTCTGGGTCAATGTAACCAGCTTTGATTGGTGCCAAGATAAACTTGGCCTGGTGCCAGACTTATTTGGCCAGGAATCAAGGTCACTTTGATTGGCACCAAGGTCACTTTTATCAGCACCATGTATGCTTGAAAAAAATCTTGAATAAATTTGGGTTCCATCCTAACAGGCTTTACAACCATATGTACAGTGGCTTACCAAAGGTTGTGGGACTTTTTGGCAAAGCAGCCACACTAGGGTACTTCAAATGATGTGGATGAAGCCTGGGTTGCCTTTTTTCTGGTGTTGACCATCCCATCTTTTGGCTCCCACTCCATTTGACCAATCAGGAAATTTCCACCATCTCAGATTTTCAATACAAACATCTGAATACACAATTGATTCAAAAAACAAACCTAGTAATTAAATTGTTTGGAATCTTATTATTGATCTTTGATCCTGATTCATGAGTTCTCTTTTTGATGTTTAGTCTTATTTTGGAAATGGGTTGTTCCAGAAGATCAAGATCATCAAACCAACAGAGGATGTTTATAATTTCAATAGTTGGATTCAATTCCAGAGCAATTCAAATGAGCCCAACTCAAACTTGACCTCAGGCTAAGATAGCCTCAAGCAGCTCAAGGCACCTCAAAGCTAACAGCAAGTAGAAGGCTTGAACAATATGATAATCAGCTGCATAAAGGGATCAAATGAATTTTTTTTAGCAGTTTCCATGACTTCCAAACTACCTATCTCTTTCAACATTATCATCACCATCTTACCAAGGCACTGAAAAATCAAAATTGATCAAAATTGGTTTGAATTAGTTTTAGAAACTCTCAAAATTCATGTTTCTTTCATGAAAAACATTCCTTTTGATCCTCACTCAAACCCTCATCAAGAAGAAGAAAAAAATATCAATGGTACAGAATCTTTCAATTTTTTTTTCCCTCTGGCATGTTATTTGAGAGTTTTGTGCTCTTTTAAGTTTTTATTCTTCTTCTTTTTCTTTTCTTCTTTTTTTTTTTTTTTTTTTTAGAAAAAATTATAATTTGATCTTTTTATTTTTTGAAATTTCAATGGTTGTATAATTCAAGTCCAGATGCTGAAATATCTAATCCCATGAATAAAATTAAATACATGCCCCCCCTTTTTTTTGTTTTGAACATTTGATTTATCTCAAAACCCATGCCTGAAAATAAATTGAGTGTTTTAGGTCAATCAGTTCCTATCATTCTTGTCTACCCACTGTATGTACATACTGTAGCTAGACAAAAGTTGTGGGACTGTTTGTCAAAGCAACCAAACCTGGGTACTTCAAACAATGTAGATGAAGCCCTGGGTGCCTTGTTTCTGGTGTTGACCATCCCATCTTTTGGTGGCTGCTCCAGTTGACCAATTGGAACATTGCCACTGTCTCCAATCTTTGATATCAACATTTCAATCCTCAATCAATCCAAAAAAAAACCTAGTAAGTAAATCTTTTGGAATCTTATTCTTGATCTTTGATCCTGATTCATGGGATCTCTTTTTGATATTTAGTCTTCTTTTGGAAATTGGTTGTTCCAGAAGATCAAGGTCATCAAGCCAACAGAGGATGGTATAATTTCAATTGTTGGATTCAATTCCAGAGCAATTCAAATGAGCCCAACTCAGACTTGACCTCAGGCTAAAGATAACCTCAAGCAGTCCAAGGCACCTCAAAGGTGACAGCAAGTAGAAGAATTGGACGATATGATATTCAGATGCATAAAGACCTTGAAGGAACACTTTTTGAAACCCTCAACATTAATTTTTTGTTCATTTAAATGATTCCTTTTGATCCTCTCTAACACCCCTATAAAGAAGAAAGATTATCAATGGTACAGAATTTTTCATTTTTTTTTTCTTCCCCCCTCGCCCCCCTGGCATGTTTTTTGAGGGTTTTTGTGCTCTATAAGATTTTTTATTTTTTATTTTTTTTTTTAAAAAAAAAAAAACAAGAAAAAATTATGATTTGATATTTTTTGAACCTTCAATCGTTGTATGATTAAATTAAAGATGCTGAAATCCATAACCTTCTGAATAACTGTCAAAATACATGCCTTTTTTTTTGGAGTGATAGATTTAGCTTGAAACAAATGCTTGAAAATAAACTGACTGTTTCTCGGTCAATCAGTCCCATAATTTTTGTCTACCCACTGTACGTACTGTATGTACATACCTCCCGAGGTCAACTAACACCGCCGACAGCCCCCGCAGGACAGGTGATTCTTGGGCGGTCGGGAGGTAAGTCGGGTTTAGCTTCGCCGTTTACCTCCCGCGGGAGAGATGCCCTAACATATGCATGTATTTATGTATGTAAATATGTATCCCACCTCGCTCACCCACCCACCCCTCGGCCCGCTACATCCAGTGCCTCGATCACCACGGACCACATCCTCATCCTCGCCGAGCTTCTCTGTCCATTAGATCCACCTCGGCCGGGGTCGTCTCTCTCTCTCTCCCCTGATTGCCTCGCCTACTGGGCTCGAGATCTCTTCTCGAGCTAGCTCATTGAAGGTGTTTTCTCTTGCTCTCCTCAGTTCCTTTCATGTAGTATTTTTTTTTAGGAATGATCGCTAGGCGGGGGAAGGTGGAGGGGGACGACCTGAGGACCCGGGGGTCTGCGCATGGCGAACGGAGTCCTCATGACGACTTGAGAGTCTAAACGCGCGCATATATATATATATATATATATATATATAAGATCTAACGGTTGTTTGTTGCTTCTATGCTAGCGTAAAGTTCAAATCCCAAATCCGAAACCCACCGCGCGGGCGCTCTGTGACGCGCCGAAGAGGTACGGCGTTCAAGCCAAGAGTTGAGGGAGTGAGAGAGTTCGGTTGTGATGACCTTTAAAAAAAGAGGAGAATTAAAGACTAAAGATCTTCTCGATAAATGTACGTATACGAATACGAGAGAGATGAGAATGATATCGGTAGATAGAAATTGAAAAAAAAAAAATCCTGAAAACAAATGTCTGTGCTACAATGTCAGGGGGGTGAAGTGCCGTTGACTTGGGGGAGAGGGCACAACTTGCATATATAAGTCCGGATATGGGCAAAAACCCCGAGGCGAACGTGTAAGGTTGGATGTATCCGGGCAGGATGATGACTGCGCGTCTCTCTATGAACGAGTGGAATTGCGATTGGCTCTAAAGATCATTGAGGTGATGGATATTCCTTCTTCATCCCCATCGTCCTTCCTTTCATTCTTCGGTTTCATCTTTCGTCAGTTTTATTCAGACATTCTGGCTACCCCTTTAGAAAAAAACAGGGGATAACAAAAAACACCCCGAGGCCAGAAAATCGAGGGTGGAAGCAACAACGTTAGTTATATCGCGACGGATGAGCAGAACTATGACAGGAAACTCGATCAGATCGTGCAGCTTACACCATTGTGTGATGGCCTCATTGGCGACTAGGGTGATGATAGTGTGCTACAAAGTTTCAAGAACAGGATCAAAACAAATCAAGTGAACATCAAGATCGACTTGCGATTTAGCTTGGTTTTTTTTTTTTTTTTTTTTTGAGCAGTCAGGATCGAGCCGAATGGAATAAGGCTTACCGGCGCGATTCTGAAAAAGTGAGCCGTTGAGCCTTTATAACTGTTGCGAATCAATTATCACAGTTTCAATCCGACATCAGCATGCGAGAATCCAAACTATGGGAAGGCTCGGGTAAGGGATCAATGGATAGATAAGAAGCGCCCGAACGTTCGAGTGGTCAAAGGCTTACAGGCCAGTAAATCCTTCGATCTGAATGGTTTTCCACAGGCAATCTAGCGGGTTCTTGTAGAGTCGTTGATCATGATGGTTTGATTGATTATACATTCTGGTGAGAGTGGTATCTAATTTGATGATAAGAATGGTGTTAACGGGTACTAACAAGAAGCACAAACCAGAATGAAAGGCTTCAACGGAAAGAGGTAGTAGGACTGACCGGCTGGTTGCATCGCCGTCAAGACGCACAATCCACTGAATGAACTCGAGGCGAGATAGAGTGCGAATGAATCGTTTGAAAAGTAAGGTGCTAGGTGGGTCTTGGCGTAATTATAGGCAGGGAGCTGCACCGAGCTACCCAGGGCCGTCCGGAGGATCGCGGCGTCGACGCCTCTCATGAGACCCCTGAAGCCTTCGGTTCGAAAGATTTGACGGAGACCGTCGAAAGCGGATTTGTAGGCATGTTGGGTAGGATGGGTCGGACTGACGGGGCTGGTGGGAGTGATCTTGGATGATGGAATGACGGAGGAATAAGCTTGAAGACGAGCCTTGACGAGAAAGAGTGGATTGCCGAGTATTGCGCCGATGACACCCGATGAGGCACCAGCGGAAACAGATGACCAGAGTTGAACCTCGGATGGATCTTGTCCGAAGAGTGATCCGATGGACCGCCGCAGAGGCTCGTAGAATCCTAGAGGCCGATCAGCGAGACGGAGAAATGTGGTGATAGGAAATATGTAAAAGGCAAGATGCAAGTTCCACCGTCGATCATGAGGCCAGAATAAACAAGGAATAGTAAAAGGGTAAGCAAGCGTTCCAAGACTCGGAGAGACGGGGGATGAAGAGGGTGGACAGTCATGAATAGAGTGAGAAAAGGCAAACAGACGATTGCACCTAGACGGGAGCCGTTTAGAGCAAACTGGTATACGTACTGAATCGAGGTTTGAGGGACGAATTGAAAGTCAGGATATGATGGGCACGAAGGATGGATGGGATGGGAAGCCGTTGAAGCGAGGAAGATATATTTAAGATGGAGAGATGGATTGAAGGGAGGAGGAGGATGCAAGTTGAGGAGGACTTACGGCAGCACCAAGACCTTTCTGACAAGCCAGGATGCCCTCACTCCGGGTGGTTTTGCGTAAGACGTCAAAGGTGTTGGCGTAGGCCTTGGGAGAACCTTTTGATCTCAACTCACCGTCGAGCTGGAGTCGGGTCTTAGCGACCTCCATGGGGTTAGTGAACTAAAGGGTATGTACGGCGCATTGATACAGTAGGTTGAAGTCAACAATCATTTCGTCTGATTGGGATTCGAGGCTCATGCATGACGGAGAGAGATAGGTCTACTCAACCGTGACGGCGACACAGGCACCGAGAGCACCGGCCAGGAAACCCTCCAGGGTGGAGGGCTGATAGGGAGTGGAGGGCATCGTGCGCAAGGTCGGGGTAGGCAAGCAGGATGGGTTGCCAAGCGAGCAGGGAGGTTTAAGGATGGATGATCGAATCAATGTTCCCAAGGTTGGAGATCAGTTTCGAATCTCCGTCGAGGGTGGTATGGTGGGATAGGTGTAGCCCAAGGTGTAAGAGATAATTAGGAGTAGCGAGGATAAGAATTCGTAGGTGTGGTTATGTATGTACTGCGTGTAGTGTGGTGAAGTGAGCCTATAATGGGTACCAACAACACTCTGGGGCTCAGCTATCCTCTCCGTTAGGTCTATCGGGCATTCGAGCGTGTAAATCGCTGGAGTTTTGGGATGTATTTAAGTATCTATCATCCAACCCCTGGAGCTCATCAATCGATGGAGATGGGCTGCGTGGGGATGGCCATCACTTCGATCTCATTCCACTCTTGATCAGGATACTATGTACCAACCATCTCAGCCGTCTGCAGAGACTACTACCGGACTGGCGGGCGTGTGCTCGCTGACCATCAATCTGATAGCAGCGGCCTCGGGTGTCGAGCAAACGTTATGCAATCGATTGTTGGTGAGATGACCACTGGTGGTGGTGCTGATACAATGTTTAGATATACTTACAATGGTGTGTCGTGTCAGTTTCGATTGGGAAAAATTTCAAGATTCGAGCACTTGGGTTCCCATCGGCTCCTCTCCTCTCCGTCTGCGCGTCGGCCAGTGACCAGCATGAATGAACCCTGATCCGTGGCCCACTCGAGTCCGACTGGGGGTGATGGTGAGACTCCGACGACCAGCCCGACACTGGCTGGCACTGCGCAGTAGCCCAATAACACTCAAAATCGAATCACCCCATCCGCGCCGTGGTCGGTATACAGTACTGTACCGTATGTAAACACATGATACATATTTACTTACATACAGTACATGAGCTGTCTGCACACACGCATTTAGGTAATCAGTATTCAGCTAACGTATATATATACTTATTTAAATACTGATATTTTTTTTTACCAGTGTGATTTCGTGGGGTCGCATTGCAAAATCATACTTGAAAAAAAAAAAAAAAAAAAAATCATCAGTATTTATCTAACTAACTAATACTGATGATGGGCAAACAGGCTAGCTGACCCAGTCCTCGTGGCTGGATGCCCTCTAGTCATGATCAATCACTCGAAGCCTGCGGTGGGTGTGTCGACGCCGAGTATGCAGACTGGCTGAGGATGATGCTGAGATCGATGGTTGTGGGGAGAATGGGGTGAATTCAACACCCCTTATAGAAAAGGGAAATCACTCATCCATACTTAACATCTTACTCTTGACACCCTTTCCCCATCCATCTAGCATCCAGCGTATGCAAATTACCACTATAAAAAAAAAAAAAAAAAAAAAAAAAAAAAAAAAAAAAAAAAAAGCATCCAGCGTCCAGCATCCAGCATCAAGCACTCATGATGAGTTGGATCGTAGGACAATTCCAATCACTCTCCGCGGTCCCAAGGTCTCGAGCTCCAATTTTTGATCAATCTCCGCTCCCTCTCTTGTCTCTTGTCGCTGATCTCTTGACATCAACTTCGACACCTATCCCCATCGATCCAGGAGTTAAAAGCACAATCGATCAATCTATAGCATAAATCGTACACCAACTCCTTTGCTTGGAGTGGTCTGCGGACATAATACTGACATTCCATCCCTACATCGCCCGCGCCTCTCGGCTCGGCTCGATATCTATTTAGATTTGTGCTGTGCACACATACGTACAGCCTCGACGAGATTCATGATTCACAATATCAATACTTCTTCACATCCATCCATCTCGATTATCCACCAACAATACTTGAGTGGCTTCTCACATTTCAAATAGCGCTTTAGCACCGTCAAATACTCCAGCGCAACAACTCTATACCAAGTAGCGTCCCGGAGAGAAAAAAAAAAAAATTGACACAGGGCCACCAAAAGGAGCTCAAGAGCCGAAAGGGCCCGCCAGGCCATCCTGCTCGGACATTGCCCCCCATCACCAAGGAGCAAGCTGGGAAAAAAAGAAAAAAAAAAAAAAGAGACGATTCTTAACATCTCTTGAGAGATTCACATGCAAAGATTTACAAAAAGAACCTTCCATCCATTTCCTAACAAAAGGAAAAAAGAAGAAGAAGAAGCAGAAACAAAGTTAATAGGAGCACCATGGGACTAGACCCACTAGTGCATCGTGCGGAGGAGCAGTGTCAGGGAATCGGAGGATCGAATGAGGAGTTCTGGAGTATTAGTTTTTTTTTAAAAAAAATCAACGGGTGACGTGCGGAGGTAATATATTATACAAGGAAGCCAGGGTTTCAACTTTCGGGTTGAATGGTCCAATCAGGCGATTGTCTTTTGATCCTTGTGTAATTGACTGGTGAGAGAAAGAAGGAAGACGGGATCTCGAATGGGGGTGGGTGGGAAGGAGGATAAGTATGGACGAACGATCGGGGTGATTGAGCGAGAAAGAGAGAGGTGGTCAACCCAACAATGCATATTCAACCTGTCGTTCTGCAGGCGTTCTGAGAGCATCCACAATCGTCTCGGTAAACCCGCACGTTAGCTAAGTTTACCGAGCACGAGCCGCAATCGTGTCCTAAATAGGACTTCGCTACGTACCGAGCTCCAAAAGTTCGGTCGAAAATCGACAAAGTTAAAAAAACTTATCGAGCTCGCGAACCCCGAGCGTCGCCAGGATTTACAACACCCTCCATAACTCCACCACATCCACCTTGCCCATCATCATCAAGCACACCATCCTCCATCATCATCAAGCACACCATTGTCCGTCCATCATCATCAAGGTCATCAACCATCCCCTCCCCCTCCAATATTCCTCTATATTTTGATGTTCATAGTGTTGTAACCACGTTAGGGTAGATACACAAACACTAGACTATACAAGTATAACTACCTTAGGTTACATGTACATACACATGACCATGCATACTCTACTATATAAACCAGATGCAATACAATGCTAGGGTAAAAACTCCATGGTCTTACCACCACTCAACTCTAACAGGTTATGAGCCTGCGCGTACATTGCTATACGGAAACTATTGCCCTCTAAACCGGGCAAACTCTGTCTAGAGGCGCATCAATCCACGGAATCAACCAAACCCTGAATCCTTTCTATGTTCATCAGCACGCTTTTCCTTTTTACCTTGTAAAAACCCCTGTCCTCCCACTCTGTGTGTTTGGTGATATTGTTGGATTGGCACAACCACACCAGCCTGCATAGTTCAAAGAGCCAGGGCACCTGGCCAGCATCCGCAAGAGTGTGCCTAGGTACATAGGTGCACCAGCTGAACAGACCATGTTGACTTTGGAAGTGCTAGGACACAATGTCTCCCAAACATTCCCTTTTCCCCACTCCTACCTTCCCATCAAATTCCCCATTTCCCCAGCCTTCCCCAACTTTTTTTTTCCTCTTTTCTTTTCCATCCACCCATATTCCCTTGCTCCCTGCACACCTATCCTCCTTGTTTCTTGTTTCTGTTCCCATCCTGCCTGGGCATGTCTCTGCTGCCGCATTCTACCTCAACCACAAGGGCTTCACAGACCAAACTACCTGCAGTGGCCACACCTTCCCTAGAAACTTCACCAACAGGACTGCCAATGGATCTCCCACCCCATGTTGCAGAAAAGGAAGGTTGTAGCATTGACACACAGCACCAGGACCTCAACTTTGTCAGCTTGCTACTATTGCAGAGCAAGCTGCAAAAGTAACAGAAATAACATAAAAATAATAATAGTTAAATTAACCTAAGATGGACAAAGAAAACCATAAATATCATTGCAAAAATGGATTCTCCACCCAAAATTAGGTAGGTTCACTTGCTGACCCAACCCTTGGAATCCAACTCCTTATATTTTTAAATAATTAAGGAAAAGAAAGGCCAAAATACCACAGCACTACTATTGAACTTTTTGGCCAATTAAATATTTCACATGTATTGTCACATATAGGTTTCACACCTAAAACTCAGTCAGAATTGAGGTGTTGTGTATATTTTAGGAGTTATAGACGGAAATGTGTTCTGTCACAATTCCCGCACGCAGCCGCAGCAGCCAATGCACCCGTGCGCGGCTGAGCTACAGCTCTGTCACTCTGTCAAAGTTGTGTACACAGCCCCGGGCCTCTGACAAGCATGCCGCCACGGGGCTACGGGTTGACAAAGTGACAGGCGGCCTGAGAAACCTAGGTACTGCGTAAACATGCTACAACCTACACAGGAACATTCTACATATGTAATGAATTTTCCCATGGATAGTAGATAGTCTAAAAATAAATAAAATTATATAAAAATACTTGAATAACCTTTATACCAATTTTTTATTACATATAATTCAAAGTACCAAAAATGTCGAAAATAAGATAATGACTACTTCTAAAAATATATTAAAATACTTTAATATACTATTATGAGAATTTCTAGACATCAACATTTTTGTGACATACTAAAAAAAGTTATGATGTAAAAATATTACATGAATAAACATGAGTTACATTTTTAAGTAATTATTTTAGTAAATCAACTGAATTTTGAAAATAAGGAGTAAAATCAATATCATGACTTTACTCCAAATATTCAATACAAAATGAGAACTCACCTGAAGTCAGAATATTTGTAGGAATGTCTATTAAAATAATTATTAACTTACTGGGAACATTTACTAAGGATAATTAATTAAATAATAGATAAAAAGGACAGATTAGTGTTATTCACACGTCCCAACATCAATTATAAAGTAGAATAATTCCCATACCCTGTGGAATTAGATGCTACCCATGTTACAGCACCAAAAACACGTGACAGGCTACCACTGGTTACCCTGCTAGCCTCAGTGTACGTCCCTTTGAGCCCCTGTACCCCTCAGAAGGACAATATTGGGACTCCAAAAGATTTAAATAAAGAGCTCTTTAGAGGATATTGATACCCTGAGACCCAGTTATATATATACCCAGAAACCATGCCAAGGTAATCATATACTTATAAGAGATAAGTAAGTGATTTATGGCTTTAGTCTGATTAATAATATCCATCCTCAACCCTCTTTTATCAATTTAAACTACTGAACAACCTTATAACCCCAGTATACAGGTTTAACCCATCATTGCATGTCCCAAACAGATACCCAAAGGATTTAATAATATACCAGTGAGTCTTATTATCCTTTCTCTTTTGTGGCAGCTTGGTTAAAAAGACCTGCCACTCCACCATGTATTTTATATACATCTTATCTTTGGGAAAAATATCCTTTAAACTAAAGGGCCTAAAGTAACCAGGCCTACATGTTTTCATACTGAATTTCCTGATGAGAGGTGTTAAAGATCCCCAATATAATTTTGGCCCCTCTATAAAAAATTTAAAAATTAATTTATCTATATTGATTTATAACAATAAACCATAACCAAACCAATTAACCTTGCAATAAGCTTTATCCAAATATTTTATGGATTTTTGCTGCATTTATTAAATAATATTTTTATTATTTATTCTATCACCTCTGGTAGCTAAAGGATAGAAAGGTTCTTGGCATCCAGGAGGCTGACAATTGGGGGCCTTGCCGGGAAGTATTCCATTTTATTATATTTAATACCTTGGACCAGACATTTCACACAAAATTAAATCAAAGATAAATTTATCTGACTTTTTAACCGTGATTCATCATCAAATTCTTTTGCAGTGGATTCTAAAACCAATGCAGAATTAATAATCTATTATTTAAATCTTTTAGAGATAAGAAAAAATGAATATATTAAAAATTATAAACCTACTGGTTGGGAAGCTTTAACTCAAGCTGAGCAACTTAATATCTCTTCTGCATGTAAACACTTTGATAAACTCCTTGAACAAGAAGATCTTGAGAGGCGTATCAACTTCCAAGCCCTATTAAGAAAACATAAAGCTGGGAAGAAATACCATATAAGTTACTTTTTAAAATATAAAAGTAAGTATAAAACTTGTATTACCATATTATTCTTATTAAAATAATATTAATATATTTTTGACCAACAAAATAACCTTTTACCATCAGTGAACCCTCCTATAACAGAAACCACCACCACTGAAACTGATTAATTGGATCAAGAAGTCCCAGATATCTCTGGAGGCCCTGAAAATATTGATTGGACGGGTGAAGACCTCATTGGGACACACCAAGAACCCGTAGGATTACCTATCAAGGACAAATTTAATCCCAATAAAGTTCTGGTACCTTTGAATATCAACTTAATTGAGTTTTAAATAAAACTTATTCTTACAGATTTTTTCTGTAGAAAAATACTTATAAAAATTTTATTCAATATGAATAGATGTAACACAAGAGCCTCAGGGAGAATTACCTCCTATGGATCTTTTCCAGGAGCCCCCAGTAACCATGAGACCACCAATAATGACAACAATGAGGGGACTGGAACCCGTGAATCAAATGTTGATGGACAAGGAACAGCCCCAAGTACTTCTGCCCTCCCCCAACCTAGAGCCTGAGAAGGTAGTAGAATTAAGCCACCCTCCATTACAAGAAGATTCCCTGCAGCCACCCCAGCAGAATATGGCCAAGGAAGCCAGGATCAAAGACTTAGTCAGAGAGCACATGAAATATTGGGAAGAGTTCAGAGACGCCCAAGCCAAAGAGGACATGGTATCTATGAAAAAGATAATCTTTCAGGAAAAAGCTTCCCAGATAGTTCTTCAGAAAATGATTCCAAGGAAAGAGGTAGAATCCTACGTAGAAAAGTGGAATCCTTGCAATCAATTAGCCCAAATGAAAGGCAAAGGATCAGGAAAGAAGATATCTTCTTCCCATCCAAAGCCAAAGGGAAAGAAGGATTGGGATCAGATAATATCCTTAGCTCAAAAATGGAAAAAGTTGTACAACAATTAGCCTTTAATTCTGAACCCAGTAACTTTTCTAAACCAACCTCTGATGTAATTACTTCCTTTTCTAATGATATGGGCCATAATTTCAAGATTTTTTGTGGAAATTTGGACAATATTTATACCCATATGGATAAGTTAACCTGAGTAGTAGCCAAATTAATTAATAACCAAAAAAACTGTAGGAATGGAAGATATTAATGAACATACAGAACAATTATGGGAGACAATCAATCAAGGTAAAATCAGACAGACTCAAACAATTGAGAATATGTTATCAGGTATCCAAGAAGATTTTATTATGTCTTTTCAACCTTTAAAAGAAGAATTGGTAACTACCACTAACAGCTCCATTCTGTCCCTTAGTGAGAAATTAGATCTTCTTAATAATAAAGTGGACCTGAAACTTAATCTGATCAAGAATGATCTTAGAGACTTCAAAGTCTGTCTGAACAACCCCTTGGGGAGTACCACAGAGGAACCAAAACCTCCCAGACAAACAACTACACCTTATGCACCACCCTTACTAGGAATGCATAGGAGTGAAACCTTCAGGCCTAGTCCTACTCCTGAAATGGAAAAAGCCCTCAAACGTTTACCCCCAATTTCTGAATGGCCTAAGTTCTCTGGCGAAGGAGAATACAATCATATAAATTTCATTAAATTTATTGACTATACTATTAACTCTCATGACTTACCAGAAGCTATGGCTGTAGTCAGGCTGCCCAGACTATTTGAAGGAGTAGCTTTAGACTGGTTTATCAGTAAAAGAGAAGAAGTAGGATCCTTACCATGTAATTCTTGGAAGCTTCTAATTAAAGAAAAATTTGGTTCTAGAATGTGGAAAAGAAAAATGATGAATAATTTTGAAAATTCCTCATTTGACCCCTCCAAGGATAAGCCTCACAAATGGTTCCTGAAACAGAAGAGAAGACTAGATTGCTTCTATCCAGATGCTGATAAAGAGGAAGTGAATGAAAGACTCCTCAACTTGTGTCCCGGAAATATTAACCATAGTGTAAGATGCAGGATGAGTATGGATGCTGACTTACCAACTCTAATCAATGTGTTAGAAGAAGTCATAGACATGAATGGGTTAGACAAGAAGGTTCCTTCTAGACCTAAAGAGAACTTCAACATTAAAAAAACCAGAGAACAACCCCCTCTGATAAATACCTCTGATAATAAGAAACCTAATGAGAACAGGGACAAAGAGAGAATGCCTGGAACTTGTTGGAATTGTAACAAGACAGGGAATATGAGACAAGAATGCCCATTACCAAAAAGAAAGATAGCATTCTTGGAAGGAGAGAAGGAGGTTGAAGGGAATCAGAACTATGAAGATATAGCTGATACTGAAGGATCCCTTTCTGAATGTGAATTGATCCTGACCAACCCTGTTAATGTTATAGAAGGAGATATAGGCACTTCTATAGAAATCAATAACATCCATGGGGACTCTAGTTTGCCCCAAAAATGGGATCCTACCATAATTCATAGGCATATCATGGATGTCCAACCATTAACAGTTAAACATATGAGTGGTAAGAGTTATACTACTGGTCAAAATTGCTATGCAACAGGATTGTATAGAGACAGACCTATAAGGTTATTACTGTATAGTGGAGCTTTTTGCTCATGTGTCTGTACTGAATTCTTAAACAAATGGGATCCCAATTGGAAATAACACCTTCTGCCCATCCCAAAAGCCAAGTTTAGTTCTTGCAACTCTACCATGAATGCTATTGGAGTATGGACTGCTCCTATAATATTACCCCATACTAAAGTATCTTTGAGAATAAAAGTGGAATTTGTGGTATTTCTCAATGGATTATGTGACTACCTGATAGTAGGTAATGATGCTTTATTTCTATATGGTATAGATGTGTTCCAGAGTAAAGGGAGATACTTTACGGTGGGTGGTAATTGGGAAAAGAAGTTTAAGATATGCACCATCCAATCTAACTTCCCCTCTTCCACTGATCAAAAGCATTTAGATGACTTTAATCAAGAATACTTCTCTCAAGCAGCTCTAAATATGAAACTTTCTGAGGAACAGAAGAAAGATATATTGACAGTCTTCTTTGAGAACCAAAATTCTTTTTGTACTAAAGATCATCCCATTGGTGATAAAAAAGGACATGACATGGTATTAACATTGACTATTAAGCCTCCTTATCCTCCAAACTTAAGAAGACCAGCTTATCCCTCTAGTCCTAAGTCTAGAATAGCTCTTGAGGAACATATCCAAGAACTGATAGACTTAAAAGTATTAAGGAAAGTAGGGAACAATGAGCATGTAGATGTGACCACACCTGTAATCATAGCTTGGCATAATGACAAGTAAAGAATGGTAGGAGACTTCAGAATGCTCAATAATTATACTCAGGCAGATCATCATCCTATACCCTGGACTGATCATGCTCTACATAACTTGTCCAAGGCCAAATATAACACTACTATGGATGTTTTTAAAGGTTTCCACCAGATAACTATAAGCCCTGAAAGCAGAAATTTTATGAGAATAATCTGTCATTTGGGAATATATGAATATCTTAGGATGTGCTTTGGTATAAAGAATTCCCCATCACACTTCCAGAGAACAATGGATACAGTTCTAGGTACATACATCAGACAAGGATGGATGATGGTATATATAGATGATGTTATCATATATTCTGATGATTGGGATACTCATATCAACAAAATAAGATTAGTACTCCAAACTATCTCCAAAGCAGGATTAAAAGTATCCATGAAGAAATGCAACTTTGGCTACGGAGAATTGAAAGCCTTAGGACATATAGTCTCTGGTCTAACTCTAGCTGCTGATCAAAATAAGATAGCTTCTGTCATGAACAGACCCATGCCTCAAAATAAAACAGAGTTACTGTCTTTCATTAGTTTTTGCAGTTACTATAGACAATACATACCAAAGTTTGCTATGCTAACTAAAAGTCTGTACAAAATATGCAACAATAACAATCTATTTGAAATGACACATGAGAGATTGAAAAACTATGAGGAACTAAAAATAGCTATGACCTCTACTCCTTTACTCATTCAACCAGATTACTCCAAGCCCTTTAAACTGTACATTGAAGCCTGTATGGAAGGGTTAGGAGCTGCTCTACATCAAGAAAGAATAGAAGAAGACAAACCAGTGGAAAAACCAGTACTCTTCATATCTAGACAGATCAAAGATACAGAAAAGAGATATGGAGCCAGTCAGTTGGAATGCTTGGCTCTAGTATGGGCTTTAGAAAAGCTACACTATTACTTAGAAGGCACCACCTTCCAAGTGATCACAGACTTTAATGCTGTAAGAACTCTCATGAACATGAAAACCCCCAGCAGACATATTCTCAGGTGACAAATTGCTATACAACAGTATAGAGGTCAGATGACTATAGTGCATAAAGCTTGAGTTAAACATCAGAATGCTGATAGTCTAAGTAGGAATTCTTTGCCTAATGACTCTAGAAATCCAGCATATGACCCTGATGATCAAGATATCTTTCCTATCTTGAACATCAATCTTTTTGCATTAAATGCTCCAATCATGGGGATCCACTTATGCAAATTAGATACTGCTTTCTTCAATCTAGTGAGGGAAAACTACTCCCGCAAAATCATGCTGCTGATTACCATTATGGAATGTGAATCCCCAGAAGCAGCTCTGATAAATATTTTACCTGCTTCATTACTCAAACCCTATAAAGAAGGGAGGTTTACCTTTTGGGACAGTCTCCTTTACTACAGACACCAACATTCCAGTGTATTAGTAATAAGAAATGAAGAACATATACAACACATACTCCAGGAATTCCATGAAAACTGTTCATTAGGGCATCTATCCACTGAAAGAACCTTGGAAAAAGTAAAACAAACTGCTTGGTGGGTAGAGTGGAAAGAAATCACTATTAAGTATGTTACTAGCTGTGAGACTTGCCAAATATCTAATAAAACTACTGGAAAAAGGTTTGGACTCCTACAGAAGATCTCTGAACCCAAAAATAGATGGGAAATCATTAATATGGATTTTTTCACCGGCCTACCGCCTGGAGGTACTCATTCATATAACTCTGTCCTGGTTATAGTTGAAAGATACTCTAAGAAGGAAAAATTATTACCTAACCACAAAGAAGATAGTGCTATGGATGTAGCTCTAGTATTTTGGAATGGGATCATAGCTGATGTTGGTATACCCAAGATTATAATCAGTGACAGAGACCCCAAATTCACCACTGAGTTTTGGAGGAATCTACATTATATAATGGGTACTACTCTAGTATTTTCTACAGAATACCATCCCCAAACTGATGGATTAGCTGAAAGAATGATACAGACCCTAGAAGATATGTTAAGGAGGTTCTGTAGCTTTGGTCTAGAATACAAAAACTCAGATTTTTATTGTCATGATTGGGTAAGCCTACTCCCAGCTCTAGAGATGGCTTATAACAGCAGTAAACATTCTACTACCAAAGAAGCCCCTTAAATACTAGAAAGAGGATGGATTCCAAAACTCCCAAGGAATAACTTAAACTATAACTTAGCCACCATTCATCCAACATCTCTTGACTTTAAGAAAATGATAGATATGGCAAATAATAATGCTCAAAAATGTGTAGAATAAGCAGTAGAAAAAAACAATTAAAGATGGGAGGAATCACTTTGGGAACCTGACTTTAAAATAGGAGATCAGATCTTGATATCCACTACCAACTTCAACAATATAGCAGGTAACAGAAAGCTGAAACCAGCCTTTGTTGGACCATTTTTTATCAAAAAGATGCATGGCAAAAATGCTGTAGAAGTAATCTTGAGTGAAGAATTATCAAGAAAACACCCAGTATTTCCTGTTAGCCTAGTAAAACAATTTCAACAAAGAGAAGGTAGCAACCATCCCCCAGCAATAATCCCAATAGAACCTGACCCTGTGAAAGAAAAAGGGAAAGTCAGCAGGATATTGAGAGACAAGAAAGAGAGAGTTCAAGGAAAAGATGTTAGACTATACTTCATAAGATACAAAGGAGAATATGCAGACAAAGATAAATTGTTACCAGAGAATAATATACCTGATGGAAAAATAAATCTTAGAAACTACAGAGCCAGCAAAAGGAACTGAAACAAACATGAAATTAATTTTTTTCCCAACATGCTCCTGATTTTTTTTCAGATATGGCCATATCTTGGAGTGGGGGAATGTAAGCTTGCTACTATTGCAGAGCAAGCTGAAAAAGTAACAGAAATAACATAAAAATAATAAGAATAATATTAACCTAAGAAGGAGAAGGAAAACCATAAATATTATTGCAAAAATGAATTTTCCACCCAAAATTAGGTAGGGTCACTCACTGACCCCACCCTTGGAATCCAACTCCTTATATTTTTAAATAATTAAGGAAAAGAAAGACAAAAATACCACGGAACCACCATTGAACTTTTTGGCCAATTAAATACTTCACATGTATTGTTACATATAGGTTTCACACCTAAAATTCAGTCAGAATTGAGGTGTTGTGTATATTTTAGGAGTTACAAATGGAAATGTGTTCTGTCACAATTTCCGCACGCATTCCTGGCAGCCAATGAACCCGCCTGTGGCTGAGCTACAGCTCTGTTGCTCTGTCAAAGTCATATACGCAGCCCCGGTGTAAGACTCCAAACGGTGCTAGGCCGTGGCAGTTCTGTGGAGGGGAAAGGTGCTGTTTAGGCTGCCCTCCTGAGTGTTACAAAAATATTTAAATGTAACTGAGATCAAGGTTCAGAACCTGGTAAATGAGGAATCAAGTAGTAAAGGATAAAGATGATAGTAGTTTGGTAGCAATGGAACAGCACTATCTGAGCCAAGATTATGTGGGAAAAACTTGGACAAAAGAAGCTCAAGTTTTTTTAAAGTTCAAAGAACAAAGCTGTTGCACGTAAACAACACCCACAAGCTAATAACTCTGGTTGTCAGCAGAAGATTGGGGATGATCAACTCAAACCCAACCAACCTCCAGGCTCTCAATGAACCTGCCCAACTCTCTGCAATCAAGTGCTTGAAGGGTACCAGATAACTGAGGGTGGCTGTAAAAGACAAAGCAATATGTTTAAGAAGCTCTAAAAGCAAACAGTAACTGATTTGAAGCAAGTATAACCTCAACACTTCTCAAGGAACTCAAGAGTAGGCTGGCAGAATGCAACTCCAAAGAAGCTAAGGGGAGGTATAACACTCCAGGTCTTAAGCTTAATAAGACCTCTTCAATCAATTGTTATTGGCTCCAGAAAGATGATCAAGGAGTCATAAAGACCAGTATGGTTAGAGAAAGGGATCAAGGAGTGGTATAAAACACTCAAGAATTCCAACAGACAGAATTCTCTTCAACCAGCAAGGCTATTGGTTGGTGATAAGGATCAGGCCACAGAGGGGCAAAGACTCAGGATCAATGGATCAGGGGGCAATCATAGATATACCCAGGATGAGGATGAGGATCAGATTTCAATGATAACGGGGGGGGGACATATGCACACACTCCCCTGGATTTTTTTGGAAAAGGCAGGGGAGAGCCCCTCCTTTTATAGACAAGAGGTCTTTAGACTATTTACAAGAGAGATTTACAAATAGAGCGGAAAAAAAAGTTTTTTTTTTTTCTTTTTTTTAGGATTGTCATGAGAAAACAAAAGGAAAAAAAAAAGAAACCACAAACACTCAAAAAAAGAAGAACTGAATCAAAACCCCGGCCCGTGCCAATGATGGGCACAGGCAAGAGAGTAGCCAGCAAGACGCCCGTGGACATGCTGACGGGCCCAGGCAACTGCTGAGACCGTGGATGACCACCAGCAGGTGTTTGACGGGCCCCGGCAACAGCCAAGACCCGCGCGGGCAACAGAAAAGCCGCGCGGGAGACCAGTGAGCTGGAGGTGGATTGAGGCGGTGGGTTGTAGTGGTAGAGAAGGAGATAGTTGAGTTGGATGATCCTAGACCTAGTAAGACCATTGCTGCTTCTACAGTCTTGTTGATTTTGAGATGTGAATAATGATGAAATCAATTGATGATCAAAGGATCCTTGAATGAGCTCCAAGTAGGTGGGAGTGATTTGTTGGATGAAGGGTAGGATGATGGAAGGGTTGATTGAATGGATTTTTTGGATTGGGGTAGATGGTCATGAGTGTTAGAGTTGAATTGGATCAAGATGCTGTTAGAAACTTGATCCAAGTTGGTTGGATGTAAGTATTGGATCAACGCATTGGTCTCCTTTTATACACTTCTTGGGTCGCTCAATCGGATCAATTTTTGGATCTCCTCCTTGATGATTTGTGCCTGCTCTTGTTTGAGATCCAAAACAAGTTCCAAGGTCTTGAAGGAAGTGATTGATGTCAAGTTTGGGTTCAAGACCTCCACTGTAGTCTCTTAGATTGGGTTCATTGGAATGCCACTGGTGATCGGGAGGGAGAGAGGAAAAGGGAGATGGTCAATGGTGATGGTGATTAAGCTTGGGGTGTTGTTGCTGGATAGAAGCCCGCAAGCCAAGCCGGTCTTTATCCGCGCGTTTGCCAAAAAAGGGTGGATAGCAGCGCAAAGCAAGGGCAAATTGAACATATGACCAGGCGCTAGGCACCCAAGAGATGATCCTAGACAACTAGGAGAGTGGGAGCTGGAAGTTTGGGAACTGGATATGGGAATCATTCCGGATCAAAAAGTTTTTTTTTTTTTGGATCTAAATGGAGGCTATAGAAAAGTTCATAAAAATTTTAATTTTTCCGTACTGGTCCAGAGGTGTCCCAGATTGGGCACCACATCTCTTTCCAACTTATAGACTGTCCCTGGTCTGCATCTGAGTATCTTTGATGATATATATAAAATAAGAAACCAAGGAATTGAAACAGAAAAACGCCCATTTGATCTTGAGGGTGATTGAAAAGGGAGCTTGATCCATCCAAAGAAAAGGTCCTGGAAGTTGCTGAGATAAAAGAATGAAGAAGGCATACCAGGTGCTCACATATGTGGCATACAGTAGAGTTTCACATCAAAATGCAGCAAATGACTCCTGGTGGTGAACAATTGGGAGGACTTACTTCTGGAACAAGCTGCCTCCACAACAATGAAATTTCTTGACCTGATCAGCAGAGAAACTTCTGGCCATCTGAGTACCATCCAGCTCTTCCAAAACATATGATCCACCTCTGACTTGACAGACCACTTGATAAGGACCATTCCAGAGGTTAGAGAAAAGCTTTCCCCACTGAGTTTCCAAGGATCAATTATAAGCTAAGACTAGATCCCCAGGATTCAAGGGATCCCTGATTTGATTTGAGTGCTTATCCTCCCAATACTGGACTGATTTTTCTCTTGAATCCATCATCTTCTGATAATCTCTGTCACAAACATCTTCAATTTGCTCCAGTTGCTTGGATCCAGCAACTAATAGATCAGTGGTGGAAGAAACCTTTTCCCAAGAAATACTTAAGAAAGATTCCATTTCCAGATCAAGAGGAAGGACAGCCCTTTGTCCAAAGATAATTTCATAAGTTGAGTAGCCAGTGGTTTGTTTAGTTGTAATTCAATCAGAGAAGAGGACCAGAGGAAGAAATTTGCAACAATTCTTTCCACTTTCACCAGCCAGCTTGACAAGGGCAGCCTTCAAAGGAGCATGGCCTCTTTCCACCATGCCTTGACCCTCAGGATCATAAGGAGTGGTCACCCTATGTTGACCAGGAAGCAATTGGATCATTTCAGCCAGTTTGCCGCCAAACTCAGAGCCACCATCAGTTGAATAAGATCAATCCAAGCCATAACGCATTGTCCAAGTCTCATAGAGGAAGGCTGCTACTGATTCAGAGCTGAGGTTCTTAAGGAATTTTGCTTCAACCCATCCAGAAAAATCATCTCTAGCCACTATGAGGTACTTAGCTCCACCAGCCTTAATATCAACCACATCCATAGCAATCCTTCCAAAGACAGTGGACTCTCCAGTGGGATAAAAAATTTCTGCTGGGCGCCTAAGATCACGTTTCTGACATACTTCACAATCCTTGCACCATTGAGAGACTGATTTCTACAAGGATGGCAACCAGAATTGTTTGGATATTTGATGATAAGTTTTGGTTTCCCCACAATGCCCAAGGCCTTCATAAAGACTTTCAAGGATCAAATCTTGTTTACAAGGGATGGTGACAACAATAAGAGCACAAGGGTTGCCTCTTTTCATAAGCCTAGTACCTTAGACAAAGAAATTGGAGGACTTCCTTTTGAGTGATCAAAAATCTTTAGCAGAGAGATCAGGAGGCCTTTGGAGAGTGGAGAGATACTGCTCTAGTTTAAGCCAGAAGCCTTGTTGGAAGCCAGAATAATCTTGAGAGGAAAAGGTGAAGACAGGAAAAATTAAGGGTTCCTCCTTGTCAAAATCCACTCCAAAATCCAATTCTTCATCTCCAAGAGGGCGTTAATATAAACCATCAGGCATGGTAAAAGATTTTCCAGGCCTATGAACAATATCAAAAGAGAACAACTGGATGAAAGCCACCCAACAAGTCGTTGGAGCGTTTGGAAGGCTGGGGGCATTGGTAATTTTGACAATGGATTGTGCATCAACTTGTAACTTAAAGTTTTTACCCCAGAGAACAGTTTGTAACTTCTTCGACATTTGGGCCACACCAAAAAGTTCCAGTTTTGGCTGGGAGTACCTGGATTTTGCCTCTGAAAAAAGAAGAGATTCATACAGAGCAGGATGATCCAAACCATTTTCATCTTCCTGAGTAAGGACAGCCCCAACAGATTGATAACTAGAGTCCACAGCAAGCTTGATCTTGCCAGCCCTAGGTCCATAAGAGATCTTCTTCAAGAAAATGTCTTTTCCAACAATTTTTTTGAGCATCTGAAATGATCATTCACAAGCTTGGTTCCAAAACCATTCAGCATCCTTCCTGGTTAAGCAACGCAAGGGAATGCAAATTTAGGATAGAGAAGGGATAAAGATCCTGACATAGATTACAACACCTAAGAAACCTCTGACTTCAGTTGGATTGATGGGAGTAGGCCAAGAGAGAATTTTGTTGAATTTGGATGAAGCCATCCTTCTTCCTTCCTTGCAGAGCACATGACCAAAAATTTCCAAAGCAGGGACACAGGAAGCCAATTTGGATCCAGAGACAGTGAGACCAGACTCCTCAATTTGAAACAGGATCCTTTCCAGAGTGGTTGCATATTCCTGTTAAAATTATGGCCAGCAATTAGCTTAGGCAAATGAGCAGTATTTAAAGCAAAAGAAATGCTGGACACTGTGTGTCAATAATGGCTAATGGGGCTCTCACAATGGGGCAATATGTTGGATGAATTCAATTGGATGATGAATGAATGATGGAAAACAGCAGGGAGAAGAGCTCCTTAAGTACAAAAGATTGGCCTCTTGTGAGCCCATGATACAACAAGCCAAAGGGCAAATTTTCAGCCCCAAAAGAGCTCTACAGGCTCTACAGGCCTTGTTACTTGGTTTGGACTGCATCAGCCCACATGGCATTAGTCCCTGAACCCTTACAACCAGACTATTCCGGTCCATTCTTGTGTTTCAACCGTTACGGGGCTGAACCAGCCCATTGCTGTTCAGTCCCTTAGTTGGTTGTCTATTACAACCGGCCCTGATGGCATCATTACCCCTGTTACGGGCTGGTTGCCTCATGCATCCAGCCCCTGGCCCCTGAAATGGGCCAGGTGGGACCCAGGGCTCACCTGGGTCCGGTTTCAACCTCACATGGGGGGGTGTGACCAGCGGACATGCTGTCCCCCCCTCTATCTCTTACAAATCCCTGGTGGGGGCAGTCAAATCCCCTCACCAGGGGCCCTGGGGGTTGATACCCCCCAGGGCGTTGTCACAGAAAGTTGGCCTGGGAGGTGGTCAGGTCCCCCCAGGCCCATCGCTCCTCCCCCTTGGTAAAGGGGGGGGGAGAGCGCCCCTTCGCGCTTAGTTCGCTACGATGGCGGGGGGGTGATGAAATCCCCCCCACCTGCCGGTCGCATACCATGCGGCCGGCGCCGCCACCTCCTGGGGCAAGGGGGTGGTCAGGTCCCCCCTGCCCTGACCAACCGCCTCGTTGCGGCCGGTCGCTGGCTGGTTCAACCCAGCCAGCCTGCCCCCTCCCCCTCGCGACGGCGAGCGAGGGGAGGGGGAGCGAGCCGGGGCCGCGAGCCCCGGATCCGCGGCGCTGGTCGCCGGTCGCGACCAGCCGGGCCCGCGCGGCATCGCACCGTGCGGGATCCCTCGGCCGCGCAACAGCCCCGCGCGGGCCGTCGGGCCGTGCCAAGGAACACAGGCGGCCCCGAACGGGCCGCGACGCGAGCAGCGGCCCCGAGCGGGCCGCGACACGGGCGGCAACCCTAATGGGCCGCCCCAAGCCCGAATTGTGAGAAAAGACTACTTTTGCGGGCCAGCCCGTCTGTCCAAGTATGTCCAAAATAAACCTTGGGCCCAATTATGCCCATACAAGCCCATCTGGCCGTATTTGCCCATATACCCCATCGGGCCCGTTAGGGCTCGTGTACCAATGGGTCTATTTCACGCGTTTTGAGGCCAGTTTCCCCAACTCTGTAACATCCACATGGGCCCGTATGGTCCGTGTGTGTGTCCAATGGGCCTCAGAGGCCCATTTGTGCATCCCATTTGGATTACACTTATACGTAGCACCCGCGTAAGTGCGTACGTATTTTAACACACCCCCTTAATCCAAAAGGGGTGACATCCGCATATTAGTCACAAAGCCTTGATGCTTGTTTCTGTCTAATGCCTTAGTCAAGATATCTGCAATCATTGCTCCAGTGGGCATGTACCTCAACACAATCTCATTGCAGTTAACTGCGTCGCGAATATAGTTATAGTGAACATCAATATGTTTTGTTCTTGAATGGAACACTTGGTTTTGTGCCAACGCAATGGCACTCTGGTTATCGGAATACAACAACGCAAACCCTTGTGGTTTATGTGTATCCTCTAAGACTTTTCTCAACCATTTTGCTTCCTGTGAAGCTGCTAAGTAAGCTCTATACTCAGCCTCTGTTGATGAAAGACTTATTGCCGACACCTTCTTGGACATCCATGACACCAGATTCTTACCTAAAAAGAATACAAAACCACTTGTTGATTCCCTAGTGTTACCATCTGCCCAACTTGCATTGGAATAACCAACCAAATCAAAGTTTGCTGACTTTGTAAACAACAGTCCCAGACTGTGTGTTCCTTTAAGATACCTCATAACTCTCTTAAACGCTGACCAATGCCTCATGCTTGGCTTCTCTAAGTGTTGCGACAAGACCCCAATTGCAAACGCAATATCGGGCCTTGTACACTGCCCCAAATATTTAAGCGATCCAACAGCTGACCTGTAGTCATTCCCTGATTGAACAAACTCCAGATACTCCTCATCTGTAGACTTCTCTAAACGAATGTTTGACTGCATGGGAGTACCAAAATCCTTTGCATCCTCTAAGCCATACTGCTTAAGAAGAGCTTCAACGTAATGGCTTTGGTCTAACTTAATACCATTCTTGCCCTTACTAACTTTCATTCCTAGCACCTGTTGTGCCAGACCAAGATCTTTTATCTTGAACTCCTTTTTGAGTGTCTCCATGACTCTCTCTTTACCATCACCAATAATGATCAACCCATACAAACAAAATTGCATCCTTTCTCACAAAAAGGCAAGGATTGGCCTCAGACGTCTTAAAACCAATCTCTATCAGTTTCTCACTCATGGTGTTATACCATGACCTAGCTGCTTGCTTCAATCCATACAGGGATCTACACAGCTTGAGGACATATTCCCCTTTATCTGCCAAAAGAAAAGTTCTAACACAGATTTTCTTCATGGTTTCTGGTTTAGTCTCTACTAACCATTCACGAAAACCATCAGGAATCAACATATAAACAGTCTCCTCCTCTCCAAGTTTTGCATTCAAGTATGCTGTTACAAAATCAGCTTGTCTGATTTCTTCACCCAACTCCACTGCCAGAGCAATGATGTACCTGAAGGTGGACAGCCTTCCAGTTGGTGAGAAAGTTTCTTGGTAATCAATACCCTCTCTCTGCTTGAAGCCCTGTGCAACACATCTAGCCTTGAACCTTTTCAAAACTCCATTTGTGTCAAACTTCTTGTTTAACACCAATCGAGACCCCACAATGGTCTTTCCTTTTGGAACAGAATCCCGCTTAACCACTTCAAAGACACTATTATTCTCTAGAGAATCAAATTCCTCAAAAATAGCACTCTTCCAGTTGGCTCTCTCATCAGAATTCATAGCTTGGCCAAAGCTATTTGGGTTAACCCTGTTACCCATTTCTGAACTCAACTCCAGGACTTCATTGAGCATACACCGTTCCTGAAATGTATCTTCCTCATATCCTGCGGCAGCATAATGGGATCTCCACTCCCCGTACCTGTCAACCGGTACTCTAACCCTACCACTCCTTCTAACCTGAGGTGGAGGCTCATCAGGTTCTGATTCCACAGAATCACCTGGAGCGGGTACTGAACCCTCTTGTGGCACGTCTGCCACCTCTTCATCTTCTGGAACCACATGTTCCACAGCTTTTGCTGGTGAAATAGGTGCTAATTCTATTTCTTGTTGTGGCTTAATCACAACAACATCTTCACTCCTTTTGAGTGGAAAGGTACTTTCGTCGAATTTTACATCCCTGCTACGGATAACCTTTCTTGTCCCTGGACAATAGATCCTATAAGATTTACTTATTAAATCATAGCCTACAAGTGCCCCTGTTCTGGCTCTAGGGTCTAATTTTCCAACCATTTCATTATGGTGGACACTATAATACACCAAGCAACCAATTGTTCTTAGGTGTGATGTTTTGGGGTACAACTTCCAAAACTGATAATGGGGGCACTTCCCATTAACACTTACAATGTTGTGCAACAGACACACCGTGCACATCAACTCAGCCCATAAGAACTTTGGCAGACCAGATTGAGACATAATAGTTCTGACTTTGTCCAGTAAAGTCCTATTCATTCTCTCAACTATTCCATTATTTTGTGGAGTACTTGCAGTAGTGACTATATGAATGATACCATAATCTTTCAACAGCCTCCCAAAATCTTTACTCACGAATTCACCCCCTCCATTGGTAATAACCCTCTTGATCTCCTTCATCAGACCATTCTGTTTCCAGACTTTGAAGATTACAGAAACCTCCTCTGTGGTCTGATCCTTAGATCGAATTGGTTTAACCCAAACATAATTAGTTGCAGTATCAACTAAATTGATGAAGTATCTTGCCCCACCAAGGGACTCTGGAGTGAATGGCCCTGCCAAATCAATGGAAAATTCATCTCTAGGAACATCTGTGTGATCTCTACTCTTAGAGAACACATTTCTAGTCTTAGCCCCCAAGGTACAACTCTCACAGTTGCTGTCCTTTACCTTATGGCCACTTCTATTGTGAGAAACAGTGCTCAGAGCTGAGAATTTGAACAAGCTTGCACACAGAAGCTTATTCCGAACTTGTCCACTAAGAACAGTTCTCCCATTCATATCAATAACAAACCTATCTCCTTTAAGATAACAAATTTGGAAACCTTTTTTCCATAACACCCCAAGAGACACAAGGTTGTAAGGCAACTCTGGTACATAGAACACTTTATCAAAAGTAATTTGGAAACCCAGTTGATTTGCAAGAATAACTTTTCCAATTCCTTTAATCTGAATTGTTCTGCCTTTCTGACCAATATTTACAACCCCATCATAATCACTAAGATTTGAAAATAAATTTGGTTCAAAAAACATGTGATCTGTACAACCAGAATTGATCAAAACAAGAACATCCTCCTTCAATCCTCCTAGTAGGAAAGAAGCTTTATCAGTCACTGATAAGTTCTTATCTTTGAGGTTAAGATTACTCACTTCATAATCAATCAAGTCCATTTCTTGATCCTCATCGATTTTGGCCTTCTTGTTGGGACCTTCTTCCACAACAGCCTCTTCAATTGGAGCATCCAACGCCACCATTGCAACGTTTTCAGTTGTGAGATTGACCTCCTTGTCATTCCCTTTGGACTTCTTCCTTTTCTTGGCCTCCTTGCAGTCCTTAGCATAGTGACCCTTATTCTGACAATTGTAACATAAGACCTTGGACAAATCCTTTTTCGCCTTCTTGCGAGATTTTCCAGTCTTTCCAACTAGGGCTGTTCCAGAACCCCCCTTCATCTTGAATTGAAGGTCATCCTTTTCAATCCTTTTAAGCACATCCTCCTCCCCAGGAAGAGGATCCAATTGAGAAATGATTCTGACTAAGGAATCAAACTCTTTTGGCAGCTTTTGAAGGATTAAGAGTGACAAACACTCTGGATCCATGTTAAGTCCAGATGACTTGAACTTGGCTATACTAGACCTAGCCTCTGCCACAATCTGTTTACAATTTGAATATTGTAACTTGAACAGTTTATTAAAGGCTATACCCTTCTGGTGAACAGAATCACCAGCATACTTGGACTTAAGCAGCTTCCAAAGGATGCTGCCCCTCCTCCTCTCATCTTCCCTAAGAGTATCAGCAACCCATGTCACATGATTCTCATCAAGATGCCTAAGGATCAGATGGTAAGACTTCTTCTCCACTTCTGAACTGATCAGAGTGTCATCTGCATCCATAATTTCCCCACAGCAGATGTTATCCAGCTCACTATCCATAAGGACAGCCCAAGCATTATAGTTCCGACTATTCAGAACTATTTTGGTAGAGCTAACATCAGGGATATAGGACATCTTCTTGGAAAACTTGAGGTCTTTGAGGTTCTCCAAAGTAAGGTACAAAGGTCTAGATGGCTTGGAAGTAATGATGATGTTGGTACTGATAATGTGTTAAAATTATGGCCAGCAATTAGCTTAGGCAAATGAGCAGTATTTAAAGCAAAAGAAATGCTGGACACTGTGTGTCAATAATGGCTAATGGGGCTCTCACAATGGGGCAATATGTTGGATGAATTCGATTGGATGATGAATGAATGATGGAAAACAGCAGGGAGAAGAGCTCCTTAAGTACAAAAGATTGGCCTCTTGTGAGCCCATGATACAACAAGCCAAAGGGAAAATTTTCCGCCCCAAAAGAGCTCTACAGGCTCTACAGGCCTTGTTACTTGGTTTGGACTGCATCAGCCCACATGGCATTAGTCCCTGAACCCTTACAACCAGACTATTCCGGTCCATTCTTGTGTTTCCACCGTTACGGGGCTGAACCAGCCCATTGCTGTTCAGTCCCTTAGTTGGTTGTCTATTACAACCGGCCCTGATGGCATCATTACCCCTGTTACGGGCTGGTTGCCTCATGCATCCAGCCCCTGGCCCCTGAAATGGGCCAGGTGGGACCCAGGGCTCACCTGGGTCCGGTTTCAACCTCACATGGGGGGGTGTGACCAGCGGACATGCTGTCCCCCCCTCTATCTCTTACAAATCCCTGGTGGGGGCGGTCAAATCCCCTCACCAGGGGCCCTGGGGGTCGATACCCCCCAGGGCGTTGTCACAGAAAGTTGGCCTGGGAGGTGGTCAGGTCCCCCCAGGCCCATCGCTCCTCCCCCTTGGTAAAGGGGGGGGGAGAGCGCCCCTTTGCGCTTAGTTCGCTACGATGGCGGGGGGGTGATGAAATCCCCCCCACCTGCCGGTCGCATACCATGCGGCCGGCGCCGCCACCTCCTGGGGCAAGGGGGTGGTCAGGTCCCCCCTGCCCTGACCGACCGCCTCGTTGCGGCCGGTCGCTGGCTGGTTCAACCCAGCCAGCCTGCCCCCTCCCCCTCGCGACGGCAAGCGAGGGGAGGGGGAGCGAGCCGGGGCCGCGAGCCCCGGCTCCACGGCGCTGGTCGCCGGTCGCGACCAGCCGGGCCCGCGCGGCATCGCACCGCGCGGGATCCCTCGGCCGCGCAACAGCCCCGCGTGGGCCGTGCCGAGGAACACAGGCGGCCCCGAACGGGCCGCGACGCGAGCAGCGGCCCCGAGCGGGCCGCGACACGGGCGGCAACCCTAATGGGCCGCCCCAAGCCCGAATTGTGAGAAAAGACTACTTTTGCGGGCCAGCCCGTCTGTCCAAGTATGTCCAAAATAAACCTTGGGCCCAATTATGCCCATACAAGCCCATCTGGCCGTATTTGCCCATATACCCCATCGGGCCCGTTAGGGCTTGTGTACCAATGGGTCTATTTCACGCGTTTTGAGGCCAGTTTCCCCAACTCTGTAACATCCACATGGGCCCGTATGGTCCGTGTGTGTGTCCAATGGGCCTCAGAGGCCCATTTGTGCATCCCATTTGGATTACACTTATACGTAGCACCCGCGTAAGTGCATACGTATTTTAACAATTCCCAGATACATCAACGGATTCCTGAATGCCAGGGTAAGAGCTCATTGTTATAATCAGAAACTGGAACTTTAATCCCGCCATTGTCAATAAAGATACCAGCATGTTTAGGGATTTCATCCTGGAGGATCCAAACCATCTGAGCCTGATAGACTGCAACCAAATTGGTGGCACCTTGAGTTAATCGAGTAATTTGGAAACGACCAAGAGGAGTATCAAAAGTAGTGAGAGGACAAGAAATTGGATGTAAGGATTGTTTGTCATAGCCGCCCATAATGTCACCTAGACCATAGAAAGCTCTCCCAGAGAAGGATTTGACAAATTCTTCATTAGCAGGGGGAATACCAGAGTCTTTAATAGTAACCTTATTCAGAGGCTGGAGATCATGAAATATTCTAAGTTTACCATTACTCTTGAGAACACAGAAAACAGGACTGGAATAGCTAGAAGTTTATTGTTCATATAAACCGGTTTGGACTCATTTGTGGACCAACTTGATGAATTTGTCAACTTTAGCAGCAGGGATTGGGATCTTCTTCTTTTTCCAGGGATCATGTTCTACTACAGGGATAATGTAAGGGAGGCCATAGGATTTTTTCAAGAGACCTCTCTCTTCTTCACAGAAAGCAATAGGGTTTTCCATAAGGGCTAAGACATTTTTGATCAAATTCAACTCATCAGGAAGAAGCCATCCATCTGGACCAAATTTGACTACTTTCAGATGTTCTTCAGTGACACGACCAGAGGGGATGAATGGACCAGTAAGAGATTGAGGTAAACCACAGTAAGGATTGCGGGATAGAGGGGGGCACATAAGAGGAGGGTTGAGGTTGAGAGGCATTGGTTGGTTGACTGGTTGAACCTTTTTTGCAACTTGTTTATACTTGGTTGCAAAAGAGAGGAATCCTTTCTTCCTCCAAGCATTGACCAGTGAGACCTGACTACAAAAACTGAGGCCAAGTTCCAACATCTTCCAAGTTTGATGTTCCGCCTTGTCCTTGAAAGGTGCCTTTTCCATAAAAAAGGATACAAAAGCTAACGCATTGCTCACATGTGTGGCACAGGGTAGAGTTTTGAAAATGAAAGTAGTAGAGGCCCCTGATGGTGCAAAATTGGGAGGACTTAATTCTACCCCACATTTCCTCCACTTAAGACCATACTCCTTCATCCCAAACCACCAAGAAAAGAATCGAGATTGGGATCTAGTTTAGACTCATTGCGGAGATTCAAAACCGGAGTAGAGGATAATTGATCAGGCTTAAGGGAAAAAGAAAAAGAAGATACAATAGACCCAAAGAGAGAAGAAATATTTTTGGAATTTTTGGATTTTTTATGTTTTTGAATTTTGATCTTATTTTGATGAGGAAGAGATGATGAGGAAAACAAAAAACATGCCTCTGAGGTTGAAGTTGATCCATAAGTTGAAGTCCGAGGCTGAGAGGAACTACAACTATCAGTAGGATCAACCAATCCAATAAAAAATGAGGCTGAGAGGAATGAGAGTTGTCCTTCTGCTTTCCCTTTAGAACTTTTTTGGGAGAACAACCAGGAAATTTTTTTTCCCAACGACCAGAATCAAAGGAACAAAGCAGAACTTCAATTTTTCTTCCATCAGCATCAGGGAGAAGGATTCTCTCCCCAACTTGATCAGAAAAAATCAGGGTAGCACCAAACTCCATTAAGAACGGTTGGCCCAAGATCATAGGATCTTCCAAACAAGTGATCCAGAAGTGACAAGTTCCAACAATATTTTGACCAATTCAAACGGGAATATCCTCAGAAATACCAACCAGTTCACATGACTGATTCCCTATACCATAAACCGCAGAATTAAAGCTGACCCTTGGGCTAAGCTTGAGTTTGCAGGCCATAGCATCTGAGATTAAGTTGAGCTGAGAACCTGAATCCACAAGAAGAGGAACTGTTTTAGCCAATTCACCAAGATAGCAGGGAAGAAATGCAAGAGGGAAGGAATACAGATTGGCATCTGAAGGGGGATCTGTTCCACCAGAGTCCTCCATCAAAGTGCCAGAAGAGACCTTCAATTTGTCCGGACCAATTTCCACACGTCAACAAGAAACCCATTTCTTCATGCCTTCAGTCACAGATAGAGAGATAGACAGCAGTTCAGCCACAGACAGATCAGGGATTTTGAGATCAGAAATTTTCTTTAATACTCCTTCCACAGCATTAGGGTAGTCCTTGGAGATGCCCCTCTCAAACAAACTTTGGGCTGGGTGGAGGGAGGAAGATCAGGTGAGGCCAGTACTGGAAGAGGATCAGAGGATTGAGGGGGTTGACCAGATTGAAGAGGAGGAGAAGGATCAGAGTGGTCCTGGAACCTTTCCATGAGTGGTTCCCTTTCTACTTCCATGTCTTCCACATCAGAGGAAGGAGGCTCAGGCAAAGATCAACAGTTGACAGGTTCTTGAAGGATTGAAGATGGAACAGGAGGAGACTTGTGAGGTTTGGGTTCCTCATGGCTTTTCATAGCTGGATCAGATTGATAAGCACCAGAGAAGCTGGAAGAAGTGATAGCTGGAGGATACCAAGGTTGAAGAGTGCCACAGGATGATCAAAAATCCAAGGAGACCAGAGATGCCTTCTTGGGAGTTGATGGTTGGTAAGAAGCCACCACATGACGGATTGGATGAGACAAGTCAAAAGGGATCAAAGCATCATTAGGAAGAAAGAAATTATTTCCATTCTGCTCTACTATGTTATCCTCCTTGTCCTTCTGGAGTTCAGGACATCTACCAGTACCATGGCCTTCTCTATGACAGTAATAGCAGACTAAGGTGAATTTACAAACAGAATTAGCAGGTTTAGGGGTAGCTAAAGAGGATATTTTCTGATCTATTTTATCCACAAAGGCCTGAAGTAGCTTAGTAATCTCATCTATGGTAGCAGTATCCTTATTGGCCTGAGGGCTTGATTTAGGTCTGCAATTTGATTCCATCTTCTTCATGATTTTGTTGGATTCTTGAAAGGAAGGAGCATGGACTGGTTCAGTGATCCTGGGCTTTTCAAAAGTTAAAGCAGTTTGACCTTTCAAGACTTTGTCCACCACATTCCTAAGGAACATAAAGACAGGTAGTTTGAATTGATTATCCCTAGTAGTGATCATGGATCCAGACTTGACCAATTCATCCCTAATCTTTTCCTGCACTCCTGGCAAAAAAGATTGGAAAAATCAAACTTGAATTTTTTCCACAGTGTCAATGTGATTGTTCCTGATAAGATAAGACTGAATAAGATCCCAAGACTTTCTGAAAGACTGATAATCAGAGGCTGAAGAGACACCACCATTGGAGATCCATTGAGAAACCAGAGCATCAAAGTCCTGTAATGTAAACCTAGCCACATCTATTTTCCCCCAATAAGCCAACATAGCCTCCTTCAAGAGCCTCCAGTTATGAGTTTCAAATCCATCAAACAATTCAATCACTTCCATAACTTCATCAGAGAAGATAAAAAATTGTAGCTGATAGGCCATATCATGTTCACTTGCACCATCCACTTCAGCAGCCATTTCATAGGAGTCCAAAAATTGTTCCACGTTTGTTCCGTTGAAGCCTAGGTTCTTGTTCTGGGGTTTGATCTTGACCATCTTGGCCCAAATAGTGGTGGAGGAAACAGATTCCATTTTGAAGACAGATTTCCTAAGGGAATCCAAAAAAAGCAGAGTTCCAAGGTGGATCACAAGCGTGGAAAGGGGAGAGTTTCACAAAAAAAAAAAGAATCCTTCCCAGATGGTGCACAATTGGGAGGACTTACTTTTGGAACAAGTTGCCTCCACAGATCAGATCTGGATGATGACAGAAAAAAGAAAAAAACAAAAGGATTGGATCTGATTTCAGAGTTGATTCTTCAAGTTGGGACTGTAAATCCCAAGGTTGCTGGTTTGATCCTGGCCCGGGGGACCAAATGTAAGACTCCAAACAGTGCTAGGCCATGGCAGTTCTGTGGAGGGGAAAGGTGCTGTTTAGGCTTCCCTCCTGAGTTTTATAAAAATATTTAAATGTAACCAAGATCAAGTTCCAGAACCTGGTAAATTAGGAATCAAGTAGTAAAGGATAAAGACAATAGTAGTTTGGTAGCAATGGAACAGAACTATCTGAGCCAAGATTATGTGGGAAAAACTTGGACAAAAGAAGCTAAAGTTTGTTTAAAGTTCAAAGAACAAAGCTTTTGCATGTAAACAATGCCCAAAAGCTAATAACTCTGGTTTTCAGCAGAAGATTTGGGATGATCAACTCAAACCAAACCAAACTCCAGGTTCTCAATGAACCTGTCCAACTCTCTGCAATCAAGCGCTTGAAGGGTACCAGATAACTGAGGGTGGCTCTACAAGACAAATCACTATGTTTAAGAAGCTCTAAAAGCAAACAGTAACTGATTTGAAGCAAGGATAACCTCAAAACTTCTCAAGGAACTCAAGAGTAGGCTGGCAGAATGCAACTCAAAAAAAATAAGGGAGGTATAACACTCCAGGACTTAAGCTTAATAAGACCTCTTCAATCAATTGTGATTGGCTCCAGAAAGATAATCAAGGAGGCATCAAGACCAGTATGGTCAAAAGGGATCAAGGAGTGGTATAAAACACTCAAGAATTCCAACAGACAGAATTCTCTTTGACCAGCAAGGCTATTATTTGGTGATAAGGATCAGGCCACAGAGGGGCAAAGACTCAGGATCAATGGATCAGGGGGAAATCATAGATATACCCAGGATCAGGATGAGGATCAGATTTCAATGATAACGGGGGGGGGACATATGCACACACTCCCCTGGATTTTTTTGGAAAAGGCAGGGGAGAGCCCCTCCTTTTATAGACAAGAGGTCTGTAGACTATTTACAAGAGAGATTTACAAATAGAGCGGAAAAAAAAAGTTTTTTTTTTTTTCTTTTTTTTAGGATTGTCATGAGAAAACAAAAGGGAAAAAAAAAGAAACAACAAACACTCAAAAAAAGAAGAACTGAATCAAAACCCCAGCCCGTGCCAATGATGGGCACAGGCAAGAGAGTAGCCAGCAAGACGCCCACAGACATGCTGACGGGCCCAGGCAACTGCTGAGACCGTGGATGACCACCAGCAGGTGTTTGACGGGCCCCGGCAACAGCCAAGAACCGCGCAGGCAACAGAAAAGCCGCGCGGGAGACCGGTGAGCTGGAGGTAGATTGAGGCGGTGGGTTGTAGTGGTAGAGAAGGAGATAGTTGAGTTGGATGATCCTAGACCTAGTAAGACCATTGCTGCTTCTACAGTCTTGTTGATTTTGAGATGTGAATAATGATGAACTCAATTGATGATCAAAGGATCCTTGAATGAGCTCCAAGTAGGTGGGAGTGATTTGTTGGATGAAGGGTAAGATGATGGTAGGGTTGATTGAACGGATTGTTTGGTTTGAGGTAGATGGTCATGAGTGTTAGAGTCAAATTGGATCAAGATGCTGTTAGAAACTTGATCCAAGTTGGTTGGATGTAAGTGTTGGATCAATGCATTGGTCTCCTGTTCTACACTTCTTGGGTCACTTGATTGGATCAATTGTTGGATCTCCTCCTTGATGATTTGTGCCTGCTCTTGTTTGAGATCCCAAACAAGTTCCAAGGTCTTGAAGGCAGTGATTGACGTCAAGTTTTGGTTCAAGACCTTCATCTGTAGTCTCTTAGATTGGGTTCATCTGCACGCCACTGGTGATCGGAAGGGAGAGACGAAAAGGGAGATGGTCAATGGTGATGGTGATTAAGCTTGGGGTGTTGTTGCCAGATAGAAGCCCGCAAGCCGAGCTGGTCTTTATCCGCGCGTTTGCCAAAAAAGGTAGGATAGCAGCGCAAAGCAAGGGCAAATTGAACATATGACCAGGCGCTAGGCACCCAAGAGATGATCCTAGACGACTAGGAGAGTGGGAGCTGGAAGTTTGGGAACTGGATATGGGAATCATTCTGGATCAAAAAGTTTTTTTTTTTTTGGATCTAAATGGAGGCTATAGAAAAGTTCATAAAAATTTTAATTTTTCCATACTGGTCTAGAGGGGTCCCAGATTGGGCACCACACCAGGCTTCTGACAAGCACACAGCCGTGGGACTGCGGGTTGAAAAAGTGACAGGTGGCCTGAGAAACCTAGGTACCGCGTAAACATGCTACAACCTACACGGGAAAAGTCTACATATTTAATAAAACTTCCCGTGGATAATAGATAGTCTAAAAATACATAAAATTGTATAAAAATACTTAGATAAACTTTATACGTATTTTTTATTAAATATAATTGAAAGTACCAAAAATGTTGAAAATAAGATAATGACCACTTCTAAAAATATATTAAAATACTTTAATATACTATTATGAAAATTTCTAGACATCAACATTTGTGTGACATACTAAGAAAAATTATAATGTAAAAATATTACATGAATACCCATGAATTACATTTTTAAGTAATTATTTTAGTAAATCAACTGAATTTTGAAAATAAGGAGTAAAATCAATATCATGACTTTACTCCAAATATTTAATACATAATGAGAAATCACCCAAAATCAGAATATCTGTAGGAATTTATATTAAAATAATTATTAACTTACTAGGAACATTTACTAAGAATAATTAATTAAATAAGAAATAAAAAGGACAGATTAGTGTTATTCACATGTCCAAACATCAATTATAAAGTAGAATAATTCCCATACCCTGTGGAATTAGATGCTACCCATGTTACAGCACCAAAAACACGTGACAGGCTACCACTGGTTACCCTTCTAGCCTCAGTGTACGTCCCTTTGAGCCCCTGTACCCCTCAGAAGGACAATATTGGGACTCCAAAAGATTTAAATAAAGAGCTCTTTAGAGGATATTGATACCCTGGGACCCAGTTATATATATACCCAGAAACCATGCCAAGGTAATCATATACTTATAAGAGATAAGTAAGTGATTTATGGCTTTATTCTGATTAATAATATCCATCCTCAACCCTCTTTTATCAATTTAAACTGCTGAACAACCTTATAACCCCAGTATACAGGTTTAACCAATCAGTGCACGTCCCAAAAAGATACCCAAAGGATTTAATAATATACCAGTGAGTCTTATTATCCTTTCTCTATTGTGGCAGCTTGGTTAAAAAGCCCTGCCACTCCACCATGTATTTTATATACATATTATCTTTGGGAAAAATATCCTTTAAACTAAAGGGCCCAACGTAACCAGGCCTACATGTTTTCATACTGACTTCCCTGAAGAGAGGTGTTAAAGATCCCCAATATAACTGTGGCCCCTCTATAAAAATATTTAATAATAAATTTATCTATATTGATTTATAACAATAAACCATAACCCAACCAATTAACCTTGCAATAAGCCTTATCCAAATATTTTACGCATTTTTGCTGCATTTATTAAATAATATATTTGTTATTTATTCTATCACCTCTGGTAGCTAAAGGATAGCAAGAGTCTTGGCATCCAGGAGGCTGACAGACTTCATCAAAGTTAAGGCAAATCTTGAGGAACAGATGCTCTTCAACAAAGTCATTGATTCAGCAACCAGCCAAATCAAACCAGACTGCTTACTGTTGGCCAATGGCAAGAACTTTGCGCAATGGATTCATGAACTATGCAAACTTGGCCGGGACCATTTGAACAATGTTAATTTCTTCTCCCAACCCAACCCCAACTGTATCTAGGAGCAAATTGGGTGCGCAATCCTACTCTCCAGCATTGATGGCTCCCTCATCTTTGACATTCAAGACCAAACAACTGTCTACGGTATGGTCAAGTTCCTGATGAAGTGTTTCAAGTCAGTCAGTCAAGCTGCCCAGGTAAATCTATGGAAAGGCCTCCTAGGTTTTAACATGGGTGGGAACCACACCACTGTGGGCCCGATGACACGCCTGCGGGACATGATGCTTGAATGGGAGAGTATGGGAATTAATTTCTCTGACAAAATCTTTCTTGGCTTAATTGTTCAGACCTCCATTGCCCCAGGAACCTGTCTCCAAGAGGAAGTCAACCGGAGTCTGCAGCAGTATGTCCAGCAGAACAAATGTGGGGCCCCCAATCTCTCTTACGTTTTTCAGAATTTTGAAATTTGTTTCCAACAACTCCTGCACTCTGCAAGCAGACCAGCCATTGAACCCCCCCTTGTTCACTCCGCAGAAGTTGACCATTTGGGTGCCCTGGGGCCACTGCTCAAATTTCCAATCAAAGAGTTCCTGGCCAACTTTTCCCAAGACCAGTGGTTGGAGGCAATTGAAGCGTTTGCGGCGCGGGTGAGCGGCTGTTGGCACTGTGGTAAGAATGGCCACACCCAGCATGTCTGCTCAAGCATGGAAACCCCAACAATACCCCAATTACAGCAGCAACAAAGGGAGACCACCGCAACCACTAGCCAACAGAACGGCCGGCAACTATTTCTACCCCATGGTAGGGGTGGTTTACCCGCCTGTGGGTGGGGTTAATCCAAGTGCAATGACACCACCTCCAAATTGCGCAGACAGGATGGATGGCCATCAACTGAGAAAGACCAACTATTAAAAACCCAACCCAAACCGGGCACCTCCAAAAAGCAAACCAGCAGCTACTGCTAGGCTGGTAGATCTTGGCAACCTACCAGATGACATAGGAAAACTGGAGTTCCATGACCTCCAAGTAGGAGAAAGCACTGTGAGTACAACCGTCATCATTGACTCTGGGGTGTACCACAACTTTTGCAGAGATTGATCTCTCCTGCACAATTTCTGACCACTTCTAAAGCCCATCCCATTGCTTGTAGCCACCTCCGGGAAACCAACCTACGTGTTGGGATTAGGGAGTTTAAAGTTCCAAGGGGCTGAAGGCTCCGTTGTGAACCTCCGTGGGGTCCTGTATAGCACCCTTGCAAGATCTACTCTCATATCTCTTGCTGCCTTGCAAACGTCTGGCTGCTTGTTCATGTAAAACTCAGCAAAAGATGTGTTTGTTATTTACAGAAACCATCCCCTACCCATTTTTGTCTTCCCCCTTGATAGCAATAAAAACCATTGGTGCATTCCAAACTGTCTTATTCCATGCACTGAGCCAACTTTTGTGACGGACAAGTAACCAAATACTGACTGCGTCATGATGCCTGAAATTGCACAGGGGCTCTCCCCAACCGCTCACGCGGCTGAGAGGGGGAAGCCAGACTATGCTGACATATTTATTGCCCCTGTCAAGCAACCCATTGACCATCAATGGAATGGACATAGCCTAAGCAATTCCAAGAAGACATTGCTGTTTTGGCATCACATTTTTGGGCACATGGGGATTAGGGAGATTTGGAAGATGATTTGTCTCAGACTAGGATTTGGGCTGCCCACTAGCCTATTGGAGGTTAACATAGCTTTCCTGGTGTGCATGGTAAGCAAAAGCACCCGGCTCAACCCACTGCACTTCTCAAATTGGAATGCAGAACCCCTAGATGTACTGGCGGTGGACCTGATAGGGCCTTTTGAGGTTCTGACTTTAAACCATGGCAAGTACCTTTTGACTATCTGCAATGTAAGGAGCGGCTATGCTTTTGTTAAAGTGCTGCCAGCCAAATTGGAGGCCACGGTTTTCATCATTGAAACTATTGAAAGAGTTGAGAGACTGACTTTTTTGAGAGTTAAGCGTTTGAGGAGCAACAATGGAGGCAATTTTGCCAATAAGGACCTAGCTGACTTTTTATCTAAAAAAGGCATCATGGCGGAAAGGTCCCTCCCATATCACCACTACCAAAACAGGATGATTGAGTGATACAACCACACAGTAAGTGATATGGCGCGCTCAGTCCTATCTGACAGCAAGATTCCCCACTTGTTCTGGGGTTTTGCTTTTGTATGGGCGCGCTATGTCCTGAACAGTCTCCAAAACAAGCTTTGCAGACAGTCCACCCCAAACAAGATGCTTTTCAAGGCCAAACCAACTGTGGAAAAATTTTGTGCTTTTGGCTCCAGGGCTTTTGTCCACATCCCAGAAGAACAGAGGAGGCGTTTGGATAAACAGGCTGTAGAAGGAATTGTGGTAGCCTATCTGGAACGTTCCAAGGGCTGGCTCTTCTGGGTACCAGCAGAGGGACGTTTTGTCCAGTTGGAAATGGCCAGGTTTTTTGCACCACCTCCAGCTATGACTGCCCAAGACAGAGTAGATGGAGCAGAAACAGTGGAGAATGCGCTGCAATTAGGAAATTTCTCAAAGGAAAAACTTTTTGACAGCCAAGAACTCATCATTGACAAGATCCTGGCTACTTGTTAATTCTATAATGTGAGTTTTCCAAAAATTTCACTGCCACAATAAAAGAAGACAATTAGGAGAGTTGGAGGACAGCCATTGAAGAGGAACTGATGAAGCTTGAGGAAATGGGGGTCTGGGAAGTGGGCAATCTGCCAGAGGGCAAGGTAGCCCTGGAATTTCAATGGGTATTTGCCATCAAAAATGCCTTTGGTGGTGGTGAGCCAATATACAAAGCCCGCTGTGTGGAAAAGGGATACACGCAGGTGGAGGGTATTGATTTCAAGGAGATGTTTGCACCACTGGCAATGTTTGCCTCCCTCCGGCTTCTGCAGGCCATGTCTGGTACACAGTTTTGACTTTGTTGCAGCTTACCTAAATTCCTCTATCACTGAAGATGTGAGGGTCAAGCCGCCACTAGGCATGAGGATGGCAAAAGGGAAGTACCTATGCCTGCATAAGGCCGTGTAAAGAACAAAACAGGCGGCGCGCTGTTGGTGGCTGCACCTCAAAGGACTTCTGAAAAAGCTGGGCTACTGGCCATTGCAATACAATGGTTCCCTCTATGTGCTAGAACATGAAACAAGAAGTGGCATATTCTGGATACATGTAGACAATGGGGTTGTGACAGCTTCAGATGAGTCAGCTCTGCGTCAACTCAAATTTGACCTCCAAGAAAACCTCAAGATTAAATATTCCTCCTTTCTGGACTCCATTGTTGGGATAGAGATTGATTGCTCTGGCTATGGTTTTGATCTATCACAGCCCCGCCTTATCAAGTCAATCCTGGACACGCACTGAGACAAGGTCACCAGGAAAACATCCCCGCTGCCCAGCAAATTTAACCCGGTAAGCAGCCAATCATCTGAACCAGTAAAGAAGGATGCGTACCTTTACCTGTTAGGAGCTCTGAGCTACTTAGTGGTAGGAACACGCCCAGACCTAGCTTTTGCGGTGACCCTCCTGTCCAGGTTTGCGGCCAATCCCAATGCCTCCCACTTGAAAGTCCTGTATAATCTTGTTGCTTATCTCTCTAACACAAAGGATCTGAAGCTAACTCTGAGACCCTGCGACAACAGTAAGGCCCTGAAGGGGTACTGTGATGCTTTGTGGAGTGGTGAGCTCTCAAGGTCCACCCATGGCATACTAGTAACCTTTCTCAATTGCCTTATTGTGTGGGTCTTGCATTGGCAATGCTGTGTGGCAGCGTCTACGTGCCACGCGGAGTACATGGCACTTGGGGTAGTAACAAGAAAAGTTCTGTGGTTAAGGCACCTTTTCAGAGACATACTGAGATCCACATGTGTAGGTCACCTTTTTTGTGACAACAAAGCGGCAATCAAAATTGCGGAAAATTATGTGGCAAACAAGCGGACCCAACATACGGAGCGCAATTTCCACATTGCAAAAGACGCACTCTACCGCAAAAAAACCAACCTGACATGGGTCCGCTCCAAGAATCAACTAGCCAACATCCTAACAAAGGCGGTAAGTGGCGCGGCTTTTGTGAGATTGAGAGAGAAGTTGCGCCTTACCTGAGTTTCAGCCGGGCCACAGTCAAGCGGGAGTCATTGCCTTTCTCCCATGCGCCTCCTTTTTCTTCCCTTTCCCCTATGCTTATTTCTTGTCCTATGAGGCGGCTGGTAGCATGGTCATGGGGGGGGGGTGTTGTAACCACGTTAGGGTAGATACACAAACACTAGACTATACAATTATAACTACCTTAGGTTACATGTACATACAAATGACCATGTATAATCTACTATATAAACCAGATGCAATAAAATGCTGGGGTAAAAACTCCATGGTTTTACCACCACTCAACTCTAAAACATAGACGTTCAACATGAGGTGGAAAGCGGTTGTCAAGAGGTGGTTGACCCCCTGCCAAGTTGTTCTGCTGATAGGAGTGTGTAGTTGGTGTGCTTTCTGTAATAGATTTCAAGGATTGTGATGGACGTGGTGTTGTTTATGAGCTTCAGCTTGCCAAATTTTTTCACGTTTTACCCAACACCATTAGTTGCTACAGGGACTGGAATGGGTTCCACAAGGTCAACTACATCAACAAGTATGTCTAGGCAATTGGTTAAAGAATGGGAGGCGCACAATTCTACCCCAACGGTGATGTTCTCTGCTCTCCTGGTGAGCCAAGCTAGGTCATCTTCTTCCACCTTGTCATTTCCCACTTCCACGGCATGGGCAGTCACACCCTGTTTGGTCTCCGTCTCTATCTCCAGGGTGTTAGCTGTCACAGTGAAACAATCCCTCTTTGGGTCATTGTTATCCCCTCTGGGGGCAGGTGCTGATTTGTTGGGACAGTAAAACTTCCAATGGCCAGTTTGTTGGCAGATATACCAGAAGCATGTCTTTCCAGGTCCATCCATAGGTTTATCCTTGTCAACAGGTTTCTTCCGCTTATTGTCAGGTACACGTATGGTTTGCTTGTGGTGCATTAGTTCAATCTTTGCCACACGTAGTATTTCTCCACTTGTTGTTGCCCCGCTGGGGGTTGGGAGGAGGTCAATTTGCCTACATATGTTGACAAACGGATAGTTATCAATATTTGGGAGCAACAGATGAAACATCATGCCAATGAATGTGTCCTCATTTAGTTTGAAACCCAAACGGAAGAGCAAATGGCTAAGGATCTCAATCTTGCAGAAATGCCCATCAATGTTGGCCTGGGGGTCCTGCAGGTCAAACTGTGAGCCCAGCATCTCCCAAACCAGGGAGAAATGATTAGAGCGGCTTTCAATTTCAAAACACTCTGAAACGTATTGGAAGGCCTCCTTGCTACTTGGAAGCTGAACTACACCTACTTGAAACAACTTATGTACCGTGGTGAGGATGGCATGCTTGGTGATCATTTCCTCAGGGCTTGTCTTTTACCCTGGGTTAGTCAGTGCGCGTTCCTTCCCAAGGGTGATGGAGAGAGCATATTCCAGCATCATGAGACAGGTCTGAAATTTTGACCCTTTGAGCGCTAGCTTGAGAATCCTCCCAATAGTGGAGTCCATCTGGGTGTGCATTGCCGCAACAGTGTTTGCTGTTGATGGTTTGCTGTCCATTTGACAGTCTTCCAGGATTGGGGACTGTTTCTTCTGAGTTGGCAGCAATGATGAGAAGGGGGGAAGGGGTGCTGTTTCTGCTGCGGAACCTGATATTGTAGAGGTGCTTGCAGGCTGGGTGGTGTTGTGAAAGGCGTTGAATATGCTTTCAAGTTGGTCGCAGCCTGATTTACATACTGATGCCGCTAGTGATGCTGATTGTTTGGTTTTACAAGTGTCCACAAAGGTTCCCAGTGTCCGGGCATCCGGGTGTTTATTATATACATGGTTCAGAGGGGTGCATGCAGCTATGCGTGCTATAAGAGCTCCTAACCTGTTATCCGTAGGACTGGGGTGAAAAGTTTTAAGCTAGATTTATTTTGTGTTCTGTATTGTGGTGATACAGTACAGATTGTCTTGTCACTTTATGTACAATTCATAGGAGAAATAGTAATTAAAAAGGAATTAGTAATCAAAAGAAAATGCTTACCTGGGGTGACAAGGTTTAAGTTAGATTTATTTTGTGTTCCTTATTGTGGTGATACAGTACAGATTGTCTTGTTGCCCCAGGGTCTGCGTTTTTGTAAGTGATGAGAGGAAGCTCTGGGAATGTGGGAAAATGAAAGAAAACAATGTTGATTATGAATATGCATTCTTTCATGCATATTCTTGCAGCTTCTGGTCATAACACTACTGTTTTTAGCTACCTGGTGAGTGGCTTAGCAACCACAATTGTGTCTCACGCTTGCTTGCTTTTTTTTTGGGCTAGCAAGGGCTAAGCTAACAAGAGTTTATCAAGCAACGATTGTGGGTGCTCTGAAGCCCGGTAGAGGAGACAGTTTTTTGCGTGGTGGGCTCTCTCTGAAATATCAAAAATCTCATCAATCTCTCCCAAGATTCAACCTGCCAGAGCACCTCTGTGGCCGCAAAGTCCACCAAATAGGTGCTCTGGCAGCCATGCTGTCCTACCCCCACAAATGTTGCCCTCCTGTTGCACACACCCACACCTCTGCACCTGTCACAGTCCCACAGGCCACACCACACCGTGTGACAACAGGGAGCATAGTCGGGACCATAGAAGGCCACCCCAACACACATCATAACAAATTTCTGCATGTTTTTTTTTTTTTTTTTTTTTTTTTTTTTTTTTTTTTTTTTTTTTTTTTTGTGTGTGTGTGTGTTTGCTTGTTGTTTCACCAGTATTTTTTTTTTCACCGGGGTTTTTTCCCCCCAATTTTTTTCTTCATTACTGCTTACATAATGCTTTACTCAATTATCCAAAACAGTAGATGCAATTTATTAAGCATTCCAATTTTTAGTCAAAAATCACAATACAACAATACACCAGGCTGGAAGGGAGTGGGGTAACAAATAAAAAAAAATCACAAAGACACAAAAAAAGAAAACAACTAAGAAGCACCAAATTTAACCCAAACCAGGGCATTAAATGGGGTAACAAACAGCACCACATCACAAATAAAAATACAAACCACCTGATTTCAACCAAATTGGTATTCTTCTGCCTCTACATCCTCCCCAACCTGATCAGTTTGATAATCTTCCATAGATGAGATTAAATCTGGCTCTGCATCCTCACCATCATCAAGCTCAACTTCAAGCTCAGCTTCTTCTTGATCTTCATCCACCACCCCTCCTTGATCTTTTTTGATGCTGTCTGCATTGGCCAATTGGGAAGGATTGCCTGCCTGGACCTTTGAAATCATTCCATCCAATTCCTTTTTAAGGCTCTCATTACCTTGTGGTTGGTAGTAAAGCCATAGACAATCTACACTATCCCCCCATGGACCTAAAAACGCCTATGTATCTCTCCCAGGAAAACCTTATACTTGTGCCTCCTGGGGAAACTGGAAAAACACAGATTGTCCAAGTGGTTTTTTGTAATTTCTGCTTGATTTTAATCCAGTGAACATACCCCTGTGACAAATGAATAATGAGTTGACAAATAAACCAGAAAGGAAAACCACATACGCTGCTCCAGATTGGTAATTGAGTAAGCTAGGAAATTTTAGAATACAACACCCCAGCTTATTGCCCAGATAAATTCATGTGCCAAAATATGCAAATCTTCTTGTACTTGCCAAAGTATCAGTGTAGCTGTAATACCTGCGCGCACATTTGAATCAATGGCCCATGGAGCCTTTGAGTGATAGTACAATCCATTGTTCCAAAATGGATGGTCCATGTGGAAGGCTGCCAGATTTTTTTAAGTTAAAGGGTAGTTTGTTGCATCAATCAACCATTGGTTGGGGTATTTGCTGATTTATTGAGAATATCAGCAATTTTAGGAAGTAATATACTTCATGACAGCAGGCCTGCAAGATTGAAGAGCTTTGTATACCCTTTCCTTCATCTTTGTGCCTATTCAACTCCCAATGGACTTTGAATCAGTGATTGGTTGCCTTTCCGTTTGAATGTGTACCACCTGCACTAATAGATTGGACTTTGCATTCAAAAGGAGTAATAATATTTTGTCTCTTCATCTGACACACCACCACAAAAAAATAAGAAGAAAAATCCATTGTCAAAAGTTACAAGTTACATACCACTAGAGACACAATATAATACACCTTGATTTGTCAATTCATCAAGCTTGCACCTCAACCTTTAAGAGTGCTCAGATATGAATTTTAAGAGGTCTTCCACCTCTTTTTTGGTTTCAAAAAATATCCTGGGCCCCTTCAGACGTTCCCTAAAATCCACAATGAAAGAAGTGTCAGAGATGGATTTTCCACACTGCACAAAATATTGAATCTTACCTCCAAACCAAGATGGTGGCTTCTTGTTTGTATAATTCAACCAACTTCTGGCTTCAATCCTCTTTTCATTATGTGTGATCTTGATGAAACACCCATTGAGCTTCCCATGGTTGTTTGAAAAATTCCACCATGTAGTTACCACCAGGTGATGAATGTGGATTCCAAATTTGCAACAAACCCAATAGAGTTGATGAGCTTTTTTGATGCCTTTTTAGGGCTTATTTGAAATTCCTTGTCAACCAAATTGCTAAGACCATAAACCAGGGATAAAAATATTGCAGAAAGATTAATGTAGTCATTCTTGGAACAGGAGAGTTCTAGTCATCATGTGGACATACATAAGTTACAGAGCACTGTGGAATTGTGATGCTTCAGCCAATGTGCTATTGAGGACAATCAATGGTTGCCTTTTGCATAGCACAATGGACTTACTACAGGGGAAAGGTAAAAAAACAGAATTTCAAACCCTTCTCCACCAGAAAGACCCCAGCCAATATTCAAGCAAGTATTGTATTGGAGTTTGCAAACCCAGTTATGGACATATGGGTGAAATACCAAAGTACCAAATTTAAGTTGGTTTTGGATTTCCTGGAGAAGTTTCCTCTGAGTTGCGTGAAAAGAGAAACAGGTCAAGAAAGAATTATTCAAAAAATTAATTTACCAACATTACGCTACTGTGCAATAGTCCACCAACAGCTTTAATGTATTTATGAAGTGAGCATCTAATATCGTATAGGATGCTGATTGGTTGGTCTGGTTTGCACTGAGAAATGAGATTGTGTATAATAGAAATTGGAAGACATTGTAGTTTTCCAGAATTGTAAACATTTCACATGTAGATGGCGCTGTCATGACAACAGAGGCACCCCATCAGGCAGGTATATTCATTGCACCCTTTCCATGTGGACTCTTCCTTGTATCATCTGCCATCTTGTGTGTGTCCGTGCATTTGCCAGCCTAATAGCAGCATTATTATTGGTTTCTTTATTAGCTAATAAATTCCTTTCAATATTATTAAGCTGATTATTTGTTTGCAGACATACATTTTTTGGTGGGGATATTTCTGTCTCTTGGCAGGAAATCACTTGCAACATACTTCTGAACTTTTCTGGGGTGGAAGATCCAAGGTGCTTGCAATTCCCAATAATCATGGCTAGCTTTTTCATGATTTTTATTCTGGAAGTTACCATATAAGCAGATGATCAGCCGATTTTGGGTGGTAGAAGGGTAATCCATTAAGTTTGGCGGGCTTGGCTCAAAGCAGGCAGGACATGAATTCAAAGCAAGGATCTCCTGAGTTTGGAGGTTCAATACTTGGGAAATCAGGTCATCGGTCATGCTTTGCAAAGTTTAAAAAAGTTCCACAGCTGCAGAAAAAGGTTTCCTCAAATTTCAAGCCTATGGACATACATAGAAATCCATTCAGTTTGTTGAGTTGAAAATTTTTTGTTTGCCGGAATTTTTCCAACCAAATTTGGAATAATTATCCTGCCCAACATGATACTTAATTCTGATATCCTAAAATCCTCATAAAATGAATACTATTTCACTAACTTACACACCATTTGATGGCATTCAACTGCTCAAATCTAAAGGGATGAGTGGGGAAATAATTATGAAATATATTTTATTATTGGAGATAGTCCACCAAAAAAGAATTGGGGGAATTTTAAATAAAACTAAAAAAAGCCTTCAAGGTCCCAAATTAAGGTCAAGATTTTGAGGGCTCAATACACGCTCAACCCCCCCAAAAAATAAATAAAATAAAATAATAATAATAAGATATATATATATATATGATTTTTCAATGGTTTATTTCTAACATTGGAACCTTTGATAATACCCAAAATAAAGTGGTTTGTTAAAAAAGGAAATACAGGTCATAAAAATGAACCTTAGGTTCAAGTACCAACCCAATCCCAACCTTACCTATCTTGCCCTTGCAGGTCACACATGGTTCCACTCCATTCCAAAATAACCAACCGCTGTGTTTCCATCCCAACAACTGTGCCTTGCATAGTTACCACGCAACAATTCAAGTTCCAAATGTGGCTTCCAAAACAATGCAAGATTCAATTCAAATTCCATCTCCTCAGCAAACATTGACTTCCAATATCACAAGGGGGTTGGCTGTCAATTTGATTTTTTCATCAAGTGGAATAAATGCAATCCCTCCTATCCATCAGAATTGCCATGTCCACCTGTCTTCATTTTCCCCTTTTTCTTCAAAAATCTCTCTGGTTTGCACACCTCAGCAACCTTGCACTCCAATCATCCCACCAGAAATGCCAGGCCCATCTCCCTGGTGTTTTTGTTCTCAACTCTTCCAAATATCCAAGATGAGCTTCATTGGGCCCTGGAATCCAATTCTAGAACCCACCCAAGAAAAGGTGTGTCCCAAATTCCTGAAACTGTGTATCATAATCTAGCTGGCTAAAATAACTAATATCCATAAATATTGCAGCAGTTTTTCAGAACAGCCAACAACCGTAGGAAAGATATTAGAAACCAAGTGTTTCTAAGGCACAATTGAATGATCTGACTGAGGATAGTTAGCAGGTGCTAGACTATTCTTCATTCTCAGACACAGGCCCCAACAATCTCTCATCCCCCTTACACAAAAACAACACCCTTTCCCCACCACAAAACAACACCAAAGAAACTGTGTCCCCCCCTCATGAAACTTTGACCTCAAAAATCAATTCTCAAAATGAAAATTGCATGGTACCAGATATCATAACTACTGGGGAAGAAGGGCCAAGTCAGGATCAGATTTCTCCCAACTATGCCCAAGCTGACAAAACTGAGCTGCACATTGCGGCTGTCCTTATCCACAATGGACCTGGAACCTCAAACAATAACCGTTCTGCTCCTCCAAACTCTGGATTTGCAGCCATACAAGAAAGCAACAAAGACTTGATTGAAAAGGTTGATAGACCTGACCTCCATTGTGGAAAGAAAAGAAAGATTCTTTCTCTGCATCTGGTCAAACAATGTCAATCATGGGATCTGGATAAGCTACGCAAGAAAGTCAAGAAGCATGGATTGTATGCTCAATTGATTGCAGAGGATAAGTAAAAACTGGATGAAGCATACTACAAGTATCAATTGAAGATATATCAGATAGCGTGTAAGAACCAACTGAAGATCAAGCCAGTATCTGCCTACCTTGGGAAAGCCAGTGGTGCCTGTGGGGCTACAATCTACAAACAATTTTGCCAATACAATCCCAAAGCCAGTAGGGTCCAGAATGATTGTAAGTTTACTGTCTATGGAATGATTTGGTGTTGCTGATTGTGTTGATCACAGGAAATATTCCAATACAAGAACGATGGGCCAAATGTGGTGCCATGTGACGTCAGCTTGACCCCAAAACCCAACAGAAGTTTGGAGATCCTGCCTATCTTGCTACTCTTCCCAATCCTTTTTTAAAAAAATCTACAAACCATCAACCAGAGGTAGGTAATCAAGCAGTTTTAACAGCTACTGTTTCAAGCAAAAACACAAGCCATAGCAATAATTAAACCACTAAGAAGTTGGAAAAGCTAAAATACTTCAACATAAGTAGATGGTCTTGTAAGATCATAGGTGATGTAGGTGTTGTAATCTGGCATGGCAAACCATGGTACTCACATGCTGACTCTCAATTTTTTCAATGTTTGACCCTTGCTCTACAGCTCACCAATCTTGCAATGGCCCATTCCATCCAGGGCTACCTTGTGGTTTTATACACCCACCAAAAAGGGCTTGAAATGCAAACAAGAGGGAGCCCTATGGGTGAGGCCTTTTTGGATATGTTTGCAGTGGAGCCAAATCCTCGCCACACTTTCTTGGAATTTGTGAAAGGGAAGGCTTCTGTGAAAAAAATATTGGGAGTTGAGCCTGGACTTCCCAGTAAGAAAAGGAAGTGCACCACAGGAAATAAACTGTTTGAAAACTTGATACATGAACGGGGTGAGTCTCATTAAAAATGGTTTTGGAAAAGACATGGAATACTGACCCACTTCATTCAATTGCTTGACAGGAGATCCTTCAAAAAACTTAGAGGCAATGCGTGAGCAACTTGGATGTTCCATATATATGTTTCTTCCCCTTCTCCCTGCTTCTGTGTTATTATGATGTTATTGAAATGTCCAACTTTGGGTCTTTATAGGTTGAGCTTCCAATGGCACATGGAACAGAGGCTGGCCTGGCACAAAAACTGAATTGAGGTTAGAAAATTTGGGCATCCAACTGCAGGTCAAGCCCAAAAATCTGAACTTCTCTGCTCAAGAATTATGCAAGTTTCCTGCTGATATGTCAACTGGAAAAGTACAATGAATCCTGACTGTGCTGGGAAAAGGGTGGGTGGAACTTCTGGGACCTTTTTTAGGAGCATAAGCCAACACCATTGACAATTTAGCTTCTGATGAAGATGCCAATTGGCCTATTATAATGGTAGGTCCTGTTTTCAGCCACAGGACAACATCATCATTCAAACACAGGAAAAAATCATAATCTAAGAATGCCACCTCATAATCAGTGAAAAATAGCAATGAAATGTCCCATGATTCCCCAGCTTGTAATAATGCTTGCCAAAGGGGTAATCCATTTTCCACTACAGGAAGAGGAGAAAATACCAGTCAGAAGAGCTTTCAAAGGCAGAGGAGTCACCAAGCAAGACATCCAAGGATACACTAAGCAACTTGTCTGAAGGAGGGTCTGGGGAATTGGAGTCTTCTGTGGAAGAAGGTTCAGCCAAGGCCACTGATGAGGAGGAAGCTGGCTCTGATTGATGGGATAATGACCAAATGAACCCTGGTGATACTGACTTGGGGTGTTGAGGGTGAAATCAGGTGGCTATCTTTTTTTTTTATTTTTATCTTTTTATTTTTATTTTTATTTTTATTTATTTTTTATTTTTTATTTTATTTTTTATTTTATTTTATTTTTTATTTTATTTTTTATTTTATTTTTTATTTTATTTTTTATTTTATTTTTTATTTTATTTTTTATTTTATTTTTTATTTTATTTTTTATTTTATTTTATATTTTATATTTTATATTTTATATTTTATTTTTTATTTTTTATTTTATTTTATTTTTTATTTTTTATTTTATTTTATTTTTTATTTTATTTTTTATTTTTTATTTTATTTTTTATTTTATTTTTTATTTTATATTTTATTTTATTTTTTATTTTATTTTTTATTTTAGTGTTTCTTACTGCTACCGTATTGTTATGTTAAGGCTTCTTGCAATTCTTGGATGGAAAATCCCTGTAAAATAAATTCTTATGCCCCAACCATTATTACATCAGTAATGACCAGAATTCAACCAACATGAATTGCAGTTGTATTTACATTACATCTGGTAGCAATTTAAGAAAAGATGTAAATAAAATGAAAATATAAAATAATAAACAAGTTTGTTGATCAAAAAAACACCAAAAGGAAATTTCTAATCTCTTCTGGTGTTTTGAAAAATTGAGTAAAGCTTTATTTGAGCAGTAACAAATAAAAAAAACCCTGGTGAAACAACAAGCAAACACAAAAAAAAACACAGAAATTCTGGATGTTATGATGTGTGTTGGGGTGGCCTCCTATGGTCACACGGTTTTGTGTGACCCGTGGGATTGTGACAGGTGCAGAGGTGCGGGTGTGTGAAAAATGACGGCAACGTTTGGGTTGGTAGGATGACATGGCTGCCAGAGCCACCTATATGGCAGACTTTGCGGCCACAGAGGTGCTCTGGCAGGTTGAATTTTGGGAGAGATTGAAAAGCTTTGTGAGATTGCAGAGAGAGCCCACCATGCGCAAAACTTTATAATCTACCAGGCTTCAGAAAAACTGTAGAACAACAGGTTGAATATGCATACTTGGGTTGACCACAGGTGAGAAATTCACACCTTTTTGATTCACAGAGGGGGGGGGATAGGAAGAGGTATGAGAATTTATCCAAGGAGGAAAAGAAAAAGAGAGGGATAGGCAATAAATTTATGCCTTTCATTATGTCCTAATAACCAAAGGAAGGAAAAAAAGGATTAATTCTATTTGACAAAGAAAGAACAAAAAATAAGGGGGAAGGGAGGGAAGCAATGAGTGTGTATGTATGTACATGAATACATACCTTGTTTTGATTGATTAATTTAAGATTTTCCAAAGTTTTTTTATTCATTCTGGAAGAGTTGGGGAATCTTCAAGATGATTTGAAGCAGCATTGAATCATGAAGAAAATGAAATAAAATTAAATGAAATAAATTATAATCAACAGAAGAAGAAGAAGAAAACATAGAAAATTGATCCATCCATCAAGCTTGAATGAATCTGTGAATTGTATGACTTTATTCAAAGTGGTTTTGTATCATCATGAAAAATAAACAAACAAAAAAATCAAACAAACTTGTATGGGAGACATGCTACTCTAGGTAGGCTGGAAGGATGATGATAATATTAAAAAATAGACCAAATTCATTTTTTCCACCCCCCTTCTTTATTTTTTATTTTCAAAAAAAATGGAATCCAAGATGTGATTCAGAGTTACTTTAAATGATAATAAAAAATTAAATCAAATATATTGCTTCTTTTCATGATCCTTTAAAACATATCCTTCATTCATTCATTCTTTATTTTTATTTTTTCTTTGTTAATTTTTCTTTGGGAATGATGATGATCTTTATTCTGCTCTAGTTTGGCTCTTCATTTCATTGGTTTGTTTTGATGGAGCTTGTATCAAGATCTCATCATATTCCAAGATTTAATCTTCAAATATAAACCTTTCATTTGTTGGGTTCATTCATTGATCTTCTCAATGGTATTCCAAAAGCTGGTTTGAATATCCTTCAATTTTTTTATCATCATAATTAGTTTCTTTAACTTGATTTGAAGCAGCTATCTTTCATCAATCCACCCCCTAGGTGGGAGATTTGTAAAGAAGCTCTATTTTATTTGAAAAAAAATGGTATGCACACTCTCTTTCTTTGTTTGAATGAACCAAGGTCTTCAAACCTTCCTTGGGTGGCAAACCACACCAGAATGCACAGCTGATACCTGAAAATCAGTGAATTGATTATCTTCCTCTTTTTTTTTTTTTTTTTTTGGATGGATTCATAAAGTTTTCAATGTCTTGATCTTTAACTCATTCTTCTCATTCTTTTGAATCAAAGAGTGCATAAATTGATTTATTTGAAAGTCATGGATTTATCACAGACCAAATAACTGAATTTTTCAAAGAAAAATTAACAAAGATAAAAAAAATCATTGGATTTTTTTGTTTTGTTTTAAGAAATTTTTATTAGGCCCATTGTTGAAAATCAGGATGTTATGAACAATTAAAGCCATTGATTTGTTAAAAGGAATTCTTTGGAGTTTTCATTGATGACTAAGTGGTTGCTTTGGGTCAAAAAAAAAATATTTCAGAAGTGTTTTTTGTGATTACTGGGAAACAAAAAAATTGAAATAAAAAAGTTTGATATGTTTTTAAATGAGGATATTGATTGATAGATGGGCAATAAATCTGATTTAAATGATTAGAATCATTAAATTAGGTCTTAAGATGTAAGGTTTAAATATAATTGCTGAATATGATAATGGTCATAAGACAATTTAGATTGGAAAGATAGACCATCAGGAAGCTGGGAAAATCATGGTAAAGAAGATATTGATGATGATAATTCAAGATTGATGATATATTAAATATTATAGAATCCTCAAATCAAAATTATTATTTTTTTTTGGTAAAAAGCATGCTTGAAACTGTCACATGGAGGCTGAAACAGAGTCAGGGTGGGAGTTTAATAGATAATTGAGATTGATTGAACTAGAAACTGGAAACTGATGAATGAAAAAGAATGAATCAACAAGTTATTCTTAATAAGAAAGACAGTGTGTAGGTACCAACATCAGGCTTTGAGGACCTTGACATCAACTGAAATGAGGATCAACGAAGCATTGGAAAAGGATAGTGGGATGAGACTGAGAGACGCGGTGCCTTTGTAAGTTGTTATCCTAGTCATGACATATCATGAGAATAAAATAAACTGGAATATCACCAGGCACACAGATCATGAATGAGGGATTGGAAGTGTAGATGATGTGAGAAGATGAGAGAGTAAAGAAAAGGAAAAGAAGAATGAAGAAAGGAGTCGATGGATGAAGAAGGAGTTGATGGGTGGTGTGGATTGCAAGAGGAGGGGTTGTTGTGATTGCTATGTGGTGGTTCTGAGGTTATGCGGTCTTGAGGTTCTGATGATTTTTCTTAGGAGCTGAACTCAAGAGGAGAACTGCTCAGTGAGATGTTTCCGTACTCCTGAATTGGAGTATCTACATCCTCATGGTTTTGTCCCTTCCCGGGTGCGGTTATTACTCCACTCTGTCCTCAAATACTTAACACTCCTTCATGGCCGGTGAGATGATAGAACTATTTAGTAGAATTAAGAAAAAGAAAAAAAACAAGACAATGGAGCTATACTTAGATCTGAAAGAAACAAGACAATAAGCCTATACCTTGAGCAGAGGCGGACTTTGTCAGTGGGTTGGCAATCATTGCTGCGGATTTCACTAGTTTCAGTTTAATTTTGTTGGCTTTGAGTTCCTCTCTCATCCCTTTTGTTTTCAGATCTAGGTGCCTGGTCTTTGAGTTTGAGCCAAACTTTCTGATTTTGTCTTCTAAACCGCTGTTGTCAATATTCATTGAGATGGTTTTGATGGATTGCGTAAAGATGTCAAGTAAGAGAGCCTTTATCCAAGTGGCTTTGTGGTATGACTCAACTAGCGCATTGAGCTCTGCGTCAGTGGATGACCAGGTTATGTTTTGTTGTTTACAGCTATTCCAGGAGACAAGACTACCAAATACAATACATAAATATCCTGTTTGAGATTTGCGTGTGTCCGGATTGTCTGCCCATGATGCGTCCAAGTATACTTGTAGAGGATTGGATTCTGGTCGACAGTTGAGTTTCAGGAAACAAGTTCTGGTAGTCTTCAAATACTTCCATGTTTTCTTTAATTCATTCCAATGGGTAATGCCTGGCTTGACATTGAATCTTGCTAAAATCAATACTGCAAAGCTAATATCTGGTCGTGTGTAACATGCTATGTGGTTGAGCATCCCAATTGCCAATCAATAGTTTATATTTAGAGCCTTGAATGTTTCATGTTCTTTGTCAGTTTCAGGCTTGAGTTGTAAATTCTGAGTGAGGGGCATGATTGTATCTCTACAGTTGCATAGTCCCAATTCTTCAAGACCATGTTGGATATGATTGGGTTGACTTAGTAGGATGCTATCCTCCTCTAATTGTATTCTCATGCCTAATAGCGTATATGGATTTCTGCTTTCAGACCCGTCAAATTTGTTGAGGAATTTCTGTTCAAAGTCCTGTCCATCTCCAACCAGGATCAAGTTGTCCACGTGGAAGAAGAGTCTTGATTGGCCGTCTTCCAATAGATAGAGACACAGATCACACGTTGATTTGTGGAATCTAATCTCCTTGAAACATGTTGTGAGAGTCTTCTACCAGTTCTTGGGAGCTTGTTTCAAGCCATGAAGAGATTTCTTGAGTTTGAGAAAACAAGATTTCCGATTTGAACCTTTTGGAGTATGGATTATCACTTCTTTGTCTATTCTTGAGTGTAGAAACGCGCTCTTAACGTCAAATTGTCAAACTTTCTGTTTAGATTTTAGTGCATATACAAGTAGCATACAAAGAGAAGAAGGTTTCCCCGTTGGGGCAAAGGTCTCGAAGTAATATAAACCTTCTATTTGATTAAAGCCTTGGACACATAGCCTGGCCTTGTACTTGATTGGGTCACCGTGACAGTTCTCCTTGAGTTTATACCTCCAGACTGTCCGTAGAGGATTCATTGGTTCTGGTCCGTTTTAATCTTCCCAGACCTCTAAGCATTCAATTGAACCAAGTTCAGTGTCCATAGCCTTGATCCATCTTTCTCCTTCTTCACAAGTTGTAGCGTCTTTGTAGCTTATTGGTTTGTAGTAGTGGAAGAATCCATACCTTTGCCGAGGTTGTAAGGATGAACGGTCCCAAAGGGCCCTTGGAGGCTGGGTCGGGTCTGTTGTTTCCTTTTGAGAAAATTGATGTTGCTGATCTGATCTGTTGGACTGATGGCTGTCAGACAAGAGTCTTGGCTGAGAATAGGGGTTACCGTACTCCGACGTCATTGAGTCAGAGTTAGAGTTGTTGTTGTCAGACTCTGCTGAGGATGAATCCTTGACTGGATCTCTGTATTCTGTGTATGCAGGGGTATTTGAAACGGGGGCGGGGTCTGGAGGTTGATTGGTGTACGCGTTCTCATTTGCCTTTTCATTGTTGTTCTCTAATACTTTGTCCTCTGAGAGAAGAAGATTTGAGTGTTGGGGATTTGCCATCTTGAGAAACTTGATGTGCTTGGTGAGGATGATAGAATTAGATTTAGTTAGAATTCTGTACAAGCGGAGGAGAGGGTTGAAGCCTACAAGGATTCCTTCTTCCCCTCTTTCCTTAAAATTTTGACCTTTCACCCGCCTGGATAGGAGATAGACACATGGGTTCCCAATTGGTTTCAGGAAGCTTGAAGGTAATTCATACCCATCAATTCTTGCCCAAGGTGATTTGTGATATCTATACCTGTGGATTTGATTCAGCATGAGAGAACTTGCCTTAATCACATTGTGCCATAGGTTCTCCGGAAGGTGGCCGTCTTTGAGAATTGTTCTGGTCAATTCGATTAGGGTCCTGTTGGCTTGTTCTGCTTTTCCATTGTGTTCCGGGTGATAAGGTTCTGATATGATCTGATGTATGTGTTTGCTTTTGTAGAACCCCTTGAGTTTTTGATTGACAAACTCCAAGCCTCCATCTGAGCATACTTTGGTTGGGTAGTATCCTCTTCTCCTATGTTCTTTTTCTATCACGTCTATTAAAATGTCTGATGTCTTGTCCTTTGATCTTATTGGAAATGCGCCAATGTATCCTGAGGCATTATCTACTAAGGTTACAATGTAACTGTGTCCACCCTTTGATTGCAGCTTGAGAGGTCCCATGAGATCTAGGTGGATTCTTTGAAAGACCTTGCCCGCTGGTTTGGAGGTTTCTTTGAAGGCCTTTTTTGTGATCTTGCTTTTGATGCAGTGAATGAATTAAAATCTCTTTTTGACTTCCACTTGGATATGTCTGGTGACTCCCTCAAGCCAAGTTATTGAAGCGTTGTGGTGCCCCATCCTGGACACCCTGGCTGCCTTAAGACCTCAATCCATAAACTGTTGCGCAAACGTACCGCCCGGCCAAACAACTTATCCTCAGGCTCATCCAAACCATTATTTACCCGCGCACGCGCGCCGCGCCGCGCGCGCTGCGCTTCCATTATCCGCGTCGCGCGCCGCGCCGCGCCGCGCTCCTTTCATCCGCGCGCGTTGCGCGTCCTTTATCCGTGTTGCTTGTCATCTCCGCCGTTGTCATAACACGTCCTCATCTTTGTCGTTGCGTGTCTTCATCTTTGTCGTTGCGCCTCCCAATCTCCTCATTGCTACCGTCGCGCGGCGCTCATCCATGATTTACTGAATCCATCCCGACCGCACCCGCAAGCATTTGGCAAATCCTTGGATCCGTCAAACCTCCCATCGCACTTGATCTGTCAGTCGTGGATCTCAAGGCCGTCAGGATTTACTCAACTTTCTCAAGCCAATCTCCTATCCGCCCATCCGCGCTCTCCTGGACTTCATCTGACACCTTTCCTGGGACTCTCCCACCCGCTTCCGCCTTCGGACAAGGGGTGGGTGACTCTGGTATTGTTACGCGCGCCCATCCACAGACTGACGCGAGTGACCACATGGTTGCCTTCCCTTTTCCGCTCTATTTGTAGAATCCGTTGTATATAGTCTAACAGGGCCTCCTGCCCATATAAGGAGGGGCTCTCCCCTGCCTTTTGGCCCGGCATTCCATCATCCCAGCATGAGAGCATCAGAGAATCCCATCATTCTATCATCATAAAGCAATTTATCCGTGGGCATCCTTCCCCACTTATCTGAGCAAATTATCCGGGTATATCTATGATTGCCCCTTGATCCTTTGAGCCTCCATACTCAAACTCAGTCCTTTGTGACCTTGATCCTTATCACCAACCAATAGCCTTGCTGGTTGAAGAAGAATTCCTGTCTGCCTGAATTCTTGAGTGTGTTATACCACTCTGATCCCTTATTCCGACCATACTGGTCTTGATCTCTCCTTGATCATCTTTCTGGAGCCAATCACGTTTGATTGAAGAGGTTTTATTAATCTTAAAACCTGGAGTGTTATACCTCCCTTCTTCTTTGAGGTTGAATTTTGCCACACTATTCTTGAGTTCCTTGAGAAGTGTTGGGATATTCTTGCTCAAATTTGTTATTGATTTGCTTCTAGAGCTTCATAAACAAATTGCTTTTGTTTTGTTCAGCCTCCCACAGTTATCTGGTACCCTTCAAGCGCTTGATTGCGGAGAGTTGGGCAGGTTCATTGAGAACCTGGAGGTTGGTTGGGATTGAGTTGATCTTTCCTAATCAGCTGCTGACAACCAGAGTTATTAGCTTGTGGGCGTTGTTACTTACAACTGCCTTGTTCTATTGAACTCTGAACAAACCTTGACTTATTTGTTCAAGTCTTCCCCTGCACCATCTTGTCTCAGATAGTGTTGTTTCCATTGCTACCGACAACTCTTATCCTCTTCTCTTAGTTTGATTTCTCATCCATAAGGTTCTGGACCTTGATTCCGGTTACATTAAAATATTATTGTAACTCCTAGGAGGGCAGCCTAAACAGCACCTTTCCCCTCCACAGAACTGCCACGGCTTAGCACCGTTTGGAGTCTTACATTTGGTCCCCCGGGCCGGGATCAAACCAGAAACCTTGGGATTTACAGTCCCAACTTGAAGAATCAACTCCGAAATCCTTTCCAATCTCTCTTTTTCTGTTTGTTCTTTTTTTCCAATCCGTGGAGGCAGCTTGGTCTAGAAGTAAGTCCTCCCAATTTGTGCACCGCTCGGGCAAGATACTTGTCATTTTTGGCAAAAACCTACTCTTGCCACACTCGTGAGCCACTTTGGAAATCTGCTCTTAGAATCCCCTAGGAACTCTGTTATTCGATATGGCATCCCCCGCTACTCCAACCACCTCTGTTTGACCTAAGATGGTAAAGATCAAACCCCAGAACAAGAACTTAGGCTTCAACGGTACAAATGTCAAGCGATTCTTGGACTCCTACGAAATGGCTGCTGAAGTGGATGGAGCTAGTGAATTCGATATGGCTTATCAGTTGCGGTTCTTTATCTCCTCTGATGAAGTTATGGAGGTAATTGAGTCTTTCGAGGGATTTGAATCCCACAACTGGACGCTTCTCAGGGAGGCTATGATGGCATACTGGGGTAAAATAGATGTGGCTAGGTTTACTCTGCAGGATTTGGATGCTCTGGTTTCTCAGTGGATCTCCAATGGTGGTATTTCTTCAGCCTCTGACTATCAGATTTTTAGAAAGTCTTGGGATCCCATTCAAAACTATCTTATCCGAAACAATCACATTGACACAGTGGACGAAATTCAAGCAAAGTTCTTCCAATCTTTTTCGTCGGCTGTGCAGGAAAGGATTAAAGAAGAACTGGTCAAATCTGGATCCATGATTACTACCAGGGATAATCGATTCAAGCTCCCTGTTTTTCTTACCCTTAGGAGTACTGTGGATAAAGTCATGAAAGGTCAAACTGCTCTTACCTTTGAAAAGCCTAGAACTACTGAACCAGTCCATGCTCCTTCTTTTAAAGAGTCAAACGATATTATGATTAAAATGGAGGCAGATCGTAGGCCTAAAGCAGATCCTAATTCCAATCAAGAACCTACTACTATAGATGAAATCACCAAGTTACTTAGAGCCTTTGAGAACAAAATAGATCAAAAGATTTCTTCGCTAGCTACTCCTAAAACTCCTTCTTCTGTCCCCAAATCAACTCTGGTCTGTTAATACTGTCATAGGGAAGGCCATGGAACCGGACGATGTCAAGAACTTCAGAAGGACTTAAAGGAAAAGTTGGTAGAGCAGAGGGGAAACAATTACTTCCTCCCTAATGGTGCCCTAATCCCTTTTGACTCGTCTCGTCCTATCCGACATGTGGTGGCCTCTTACCAGCCATCACCTCCTGTGAAAGCATCTCTTGCTTCCTTTGAATTTTGATCATCCTGTGGTACCCTCCAACCTTGGTATCCTCCAGCTATTTATTCCTCTAGTCTTGCTGGGACTACTTATCAATCTGATCCAGCCAGGAAACAACATGAGGAACCTAAACCTCATAAGGCTCATTCCTTGCCAACTTCAATCCTTTGAAAACCCGTTAAACGTCGAACAACACTTGAGCCTCCTTCCTCTGATGTAGAAGACATGGAGGTGGAAAAAGAACCACTCATGGAAAGGTTCCCAGATCACCCTGATCCTTCTCCCTCACCTCAACCTTCTAATCCTATCTTAGATTCTGCGTCACCTGAACTTCCTCCCCCCACCCAGCCCAAAGTTTGATTTGAAAGAGGCATCTCCAAGGATCACCCCAATGCTGTGGAGGGAGTATTAAAGAAAATTTCTGATCTCAAAATTCCTGATCTATCTGTGGCTGAACTCCTATCGATCTCTCCATCTGTTGCTGAAGGAATGAAGAAATGGGTCTCTCGTCAACGTGTGGAAATTGGCCCTGAAGAACTCAAAGTCTCCTCTGGCACTTTAATGGAGGACTCTGGTGGAACCAGTCCTTCTATAGAATCCAATCTTTATTCCTGTCCCCTTGGCTTTCTTCCTTGTTATCTTGGTGACTCAGCTAAAACTGTTTCTCATCTTGTGGATTCTGGATCTCAGCTTAACTTAATCTTGGATGCTATGGCCTGCAAGCTCAAACTTAGTCCTAGGGTCAGCTTCAACTCTGCAGTATATGGGATAGGAAATCAAGCTTGTGAACTGGTTGGTATTGCTGAAGATGTACCGGTCAGGATTGGTCAAAATATCTTTGGAACCTGCCACTTTTGGATTACTCGTTTGGACAGTCCTATGATCTTGGGACGACCCTTCTTAATGGACTTTGGTGCAACCCTGGTGTTTTCTGATCAAGTTGGGGAGAGAATTCTTCTCCCTGATGCTGATGGCAGAAAAATTGAAGTTCCTCTTTGCTCTTTGGATTCTGGTCGTTGGGAAAGAGATTTTCCTGGTCATTCTCCCAAAACATCTTTTAAGGGGAAGCAGAAGGATAACTCTAGTTCCTCTCATTTTTTAGGGGAATAGTTGATCCTACCAATGATTGTAGTTCTTTTCAGCCTCAGACTGCAACTCAAGGGTAAACTCCCATCCCTCAGGCTTATTTTTCATTCCTTTCATCATTCTCTTCTGAGCTCAAGAATATTAAAAAACAAAAACATATCAAAATAGAAAAATCAAAAAATATTTCTCCTCCATCTCCTTCTCTCTCTGGATCTGTTGTGTCTCCTTTTCCTTCTACTTTTAAGTCTGATCAATCTTCTCTCAGTTCCGGTTCAAATCTCCGCAATGAGTCTAAACTAGATCCGAATTGCAATTCCGTTTTTGGTGATTTTGGTATGAAGGAATATGGGCTGCAGTGGAGGCAATTTGGGATACAAGTAAGTCCTCCCAATTGTGCACTGCCAGGGCAATATTTTACCGTCATTTTCGAAACCCTACCTTGTGCCACACATGTGAGCAATGTATTATCTCCTGGTTCTCCTTTTATGGAAAAGGCACCCTTCAAGGATATTGCAGAACATCGGACTTGGAAGATGTTGGAACTTGGACTCAGCTTTTGTAATCAAGTCTCTCTGGTCAACTCTTGGAGGAAACAAGAACTTCTATCTTTTGCCACTAAGTATAAACCAGTTGCTGAAAAGATCCAACCAGTCAACCAGCCTATGCCTCTCAACCTCAATCCTCCCCTTATGCGTCCTCCTCTATCTTGCGATCCTTACTGTGGTCTTCCTCAATCTCTTACTGGTCCCTTTGTGCCTAATGGACGGGTCACTGAAGAACGTCTGAAGGTGGTCAACTTTGGTCCAGATGGATGGCTTCTTCCTGATGAGTTAAATTTAATTAAAAATGTCTTATCTCTAAGAGAAAAATCTATTGCTTTCTGTGAAAAAGAGAGAGGTCTCTTGCGGGAATCCTATGGCCTCCCTTATATCATCCCTGTAGTTGAACATGATCCTTGGCAAAAGAAAAAGATCCCTATCCCTGCTGCTAAAGTTGACGAATTCGTCAAGTTGGTCCGGGAACGAGTTCAAACTGGCCTGTATGAACAGTCAACTTCTAGTTACTCCAGCCCCGTCTTCTGTGTCCTCAAGAGTAATGGTAAACTTAGAATAGTTCACGATCTTCAACCTCTTAATAAAGTTACTATTAAAGACTCTGGTATCCCTCCTGCTAATGAAGAATTTGTTGAATCCTTTGCAGGAAGAGCTTGCTATGGTCTAGGGGATATTATGGGTGGCTATGACGAACGATCCTTACATCCTATTTCTCGTCCTCTCACTACTTTCAACACTCCTCTTGGTCGATTTCAACTTACTCGATTGCCTCAAGGAGCCACCAACTCGGTTGCAGTCTATCAGGCTCAGATGATGTGGATCCTCCAGGATGAAATCCCTGATCATGCTGGTATCTTTATTGACGATGGCGGAATTAAAGGTCCAGTATCTGACTATGATAATGAGCTCTTACCTTGGCATTCAGGAATTGAACGATCCTTACATCCTATTTCTTGTCCTCTCACTACTTTCCACACTCCTCTTGGTCGATTTCAACTTACTCAATTGCCTCAAGGAGCCACCAACTCGGTTGCAGTCTATCAGGCTCAGATGATGTGGATCCTCCAGGATGAAATCCCTGATCATGCTGGTATCTTTATTGACGATGGCGGAATTAAAGGTCCAGTATCTGACTATGATAATGAGCTCTTACCTTGGCATTCAGGAATTTGTCGTTTTATCTGGGAATATGCTACTACCTTGGAGAGGATTCTGTTTCGAATCGAGGAATCTGGCCTTACTGTCTCTGGATCCAAACTGGCGGCTTGTGTCCCTGCTCTGGAAATTGTTGGTCATGTGGTCTGCAAGGAAGGAAGAAGGATGGCACCAGCCAAAGTCAACAAGATCATCTCTTGGCCTACCCCAATCAATCCAACTGAAGTTAGGGGCTTTCTAGGTGTTGTCACTTATGTTAGAATCTTTATCCCATCTTTATCCAAAATCTGTGCACCCTTGCGTTGTCTAACCAGAAAAGATGCTGAATGGATTTGGACCCAAGATTGTGAATGTGCTTTCCAGCTACTCAAAAGGATAGTTGGTAAAGACATAGTTTTGAAAAAGATCTCTTATGGACCTGAAGCTGGCAAGATCAAGCTGGCTGTTGATTCTAGTTATCAATCTGTTGGGGCCGTCCTTACTCGGGAAGATGAAAATGGTTGGGACCGTCCTGCTCTTTATGAATCTTTGTTTTTTTCAGATGTAGAATCTAGATACTCCCAGCCCAAACTGGAACTCTGTGGTGTGGCTCGAATGATGAAGAAACTTCAAACCGTTCTCTGGGGCCAACATTTCGAATTGCAAGTTGATGCTCGATCCATCATTGAAATGATCAACGCTCCCAGTCTTCCCAATGCTCCTATGACTCGTTGGGTGGCCTTTATCCAGCTTTTCTCTTTTGAAATTGTTCACAGGCCTGGAAAATCTTTCACCATGCCTGACGGTTTATCTCGACGACCTCTTGGGGACAACGAATCTGATGTTGGAACCAATTTCAATGAAGAGGAACCTTTAATTCGACCTATTTTCTCTTTTTCTTCACAAAATTATTCTGGCTTTCAACAAGGCTTCTGGTTTAAATTAGAGCAGTACCTTTCAACTCTTCAAAAACCTCCTGATCTCTCTGCTAAGGAATTTTGATCTCTTAAACAAAAGTCTTCTAATTTTTTTTGTTCAAGGCTCTAGACTTATGAAGAGGGGCAATCCTTGGGCTCTTATTGTTGTTACTATTCCCTCTAAACAAGATTCTATCCTTGAAAGTCTCCATGAAGGCCTTGGTCATCGTGGGGAAACTGAAACTTATCGACGATTATCCAAACGATTCTGGTGGCCATCTTTGAAGAAATCCGTCTCCCAATGGTGCAAGAGTTGTGAAGTTTGCCAAAAACGTGATCTTAGGCGCCCAGCCGAAATTCGTTATCCTACTGGGGAGTCCACTGTCTTTGGAAGGATTGCTACGGATGTGGTTCATATTAAGGCAGGTGGTGCTAAGTACCTCATTGTGGCTAGGGATGATTTTTCCGGATGGGTTGAAGCGAAATTTCTTAAGAACCTTAGCTCTGAATCAGTGGCAGCTTTCCTCTACGAGACCTGGACAATGCGTTATGGCCTGGCTCAATCTTACTCTACTGATGGTGGCTCTGAATTTGGGGCCAAGCTTGCTGAAATGATCCGATCCCTTCCTGGACAACATAGAGTTACTACTCCTTATTATCCTGAAGGCCAAGGCATGGTGGAACAAGGCCATGCCCCTTTGAAGGCTGCACTTGTTAAACTGGCTGGTGAAAGTGGCAAGAATTGTTGCAAATTCCTTCCTCTTGTTCTCTTTTCTGATCAAATCTCAACCAAAAGGACTACTGGCTACTCACCTTATGAAATCATCTTTGGTCAAAGAGCAGTCCTTCCTTTGGATCTGGAAATGGAATCTTTCTTGGGTATCTCTTGGGAAGAGGTGTCCTCAACCACTGATCTGTTAGTTGCTAGATCCAAGCAACTGGAGCGAAGTGAAGACGTTCGTGATGGAGCTTATCAAAAAATGATGGAGGCCAGAGCAAAATCCGTCCAGTATTGGGAGGACAAGCACTCTAATTGAATCAGGGAGCCCTTGAACCCTGGTGACCTAGTTTTAGCTTATAATTGATCTTTGGAAACCCAGTGGGGCAAGCTTTTCTCTAATTGTTGGAATGGCCCTTATTGAGTGGTTCATCAAGTTAGAGGTGGATCTTATGTTTTGGAGGAGCTGGATGGTACTTGGTTGGCCAGAAGGTTCTCTGCTGATCAAGTCAAGAAGTTCCATTGTCGTGGGGGCAACTTATCTCAGAAGTAAGTCCTCCCAATTGTGCACCACCAGGGTCATTTGCTGTGTTTTTGTTGTAAAACTCTACTGTATGCCACATATGTGAGCACCTGGGACGCCCTCCTTGTTCTATTCCTGCCGCTTCTAGGGTTCATTTGGAAGAATCAAGATATTTTCCTCAACTCTTCAACCACTCTCAAGATCAAAATGGCCATTCTTTGGTTTCAATCATCTGTCTTTCCTTTCTTTTCTTTTTATGGCATCAAACTTGGGAGCAGACTAGGGACAGTCTGTAAGTTGGGGAGAGATGTGGTGCCCCATCCTGGACACCCTGGCTGCCTTAAGACCTCAATCCATAAACTGTTGTGCAAACGTACCGCCCGGCCGAACAACTTATCCTCAGGCTCATCCAAACCATTATTTACCCGCGCACGCGCGCCGCGCCGCGCGCGCTGCGCTTCCATTATCCGCGTCGCGCGCCGCGCCGCGCCGCGCTCCTTTCATCCGCGCGCGTTGCGCGTCCTTTATCCGTGTTGCTTGTCATCTCCGCCGTTGTCATAACACGTCCTCATCTTTGTCGTTGCGTGTCTTCATCTTTGTCGTTGCGCCTCCCAATCTCCTCATTGCTACCGTCGCGCGGCGCTCATCCATGATTTACTGAATCCATCCCGACCGCACCCGCAAGCATTTGGCAAATCCTTGGATCCGTCAAACCTCCCATTGCACTTGATCTGTCAGTCGTGGATCTCAAGGCCGTCAGGATTTACTCAACTTTCTCAAGCCAATCTCCTATCCGCCCATCCGCGCTCTCCTGGACTTCATCTGACACCTTTCCTGGGACTCTCCCACCCGCTTCCGCCTTCGGACAAGGGGTGGGTGACTCTGGTATTGTTACGCGCGCCCATCCACAGACTGACGCGAGTGACCACATGGTTGCCTTCCCTTTTCCGCTCTATTTGTAGAATCCGTTGTATATAGTCTAACAGGGCCTCCTGCCCATATAAGGAGGGGCTCTCCCCTGCCTTTTGGCCCGGCATTCCATCATCCCAGCATGAGAGCATCAGAGAATCCCATCATTCTATCATCATAAAGCAATTTATCCATGGGCATCCTTCCCCACTTATCTGAGCAAATTATCCGGGTATATCTATGATTGCCCCTTGATCCTTTGAGCCTCCATACTTCAACTCAGTCCTTTGTGACCTTGATCCTTATCACCAACCAATAGCCTTGCTGGTTGAAGAAGAATTCCTGTCTGCCTGAATTCTTGAGTGTGTTATACCACTCTGATCCCTTTTTCCGACCATACTGGTCTTGATCTCTCCTTGATCATCTTTCTGGAGCCAATCACGTTTGATTGAAGAGGTTTTATTAAGCTTAAAACCTGGAGTGTTATACCTCCCTTCTTCTTTGAGGTTGAATTTTGCCACGCTATTCTTGAGTTCCTTGAGAAGTGTTGGGATATTCTTGCTCAAATTCGTTATTGATTTGCTTCTAGAGCTTCATAAACAAATTGCTTTTGTTTTGTTCAGCCTCCCACAGCTATCTGGTACCCTTCAAGCGCTTGATTGCGGAGAGTTGGGCAGGTTCATTGAGAACCTGGAGGTTGGTTGGAATTGAGTTGATCTTTCCTAATCAGCTGCTGACGACCAGAGTTATTAGCTTGTGGGCGTTTTTACTTACAACTGCCTTGTTCTATTGAACTCTGAACAAACCTTGACTTATTTTTTCAAGTCTTTCCCTGCACCATCTTGTCTCAGATAGTGTTGTTTCCATTGCTACCAACAACTCTTATCCTCTTCTCTTAGTTTGATTTCTCATCCATAAGGTTCTGGACCTTGATTCCGGTTACATTAAAATATTATTGTAACTCCTAGGAGGGCAGCCTAAACAGCACCTTTCCCCTCCACAGAACTGCCACGGCTTAGCACCGTTTGGAGTCGTACAGCGTGTCCATGATTCCAATGGATTTCCATCAATTTTTCCTTGTGAGAGTAGGCTAGGTTTGCGGAGTTTGCATTGAGTTAAGGGAATTTTGGGGTTTCTAACGTGTAGAGGTTGCTGGCTATTTCTCCACCAAATAGACGTTTTTCCTCCTTTGTCACCTGAAATTTCCCTTGTTCTCCCTTTAATAAGCATCCTGCTTTGTTTAGTGCGCCCACGCTCAGTATATTGATGGTTAGACTTGGTACGTAGTATACATTCAATAGTTCCAATGTGAAGTTTCCCCACACAAAGATAGCAGTGCCTTTTCCTTTGATCTCCAGCTTGGCTCCTTTCTTTCCGGTCTTGATACTGTCTTCTTTGCAGGGAGACATTTCCATGAAATATCTGCTATCATTGACCATGTTTAGTGACGCATTGCTGTCTAGTATGAACTTGGATTTTGGATCTCCATGGTTGATCCACGTTGTGAGTGGTGCCAGGTAGTGTGCTGAAGCGGTCATTTTGTTTTTTTGAGCCTTCCATTTTGATTGATCTTCTCTCCACCAATCTGGGGCCAGCTTGGGATGAAGATTCCAGCAATTGTCGGCTGTATGTAGTTTGTCTTGTTTAGGGTTGTGCCACCCCTCCGTGCATCTTTGTCTGTCTCCATTGTGAGTATTGCCGGCTGGCAATTTGGTATTTTTCAGAGCTATCTTGGATCGGTTGTTTGGTCTGTCTTGTGAGCCTTGGGCTTTCAATTTGTTGTTTAGTTGCATGAGATGGTTGAGGACTTATTCAACCAAGAGCTCCTTGTCCGTGTGCATAATTTGTCTCTTGAAATCATTAATATTTTTGGGAAATTTAAACAGAATAAGATAGGCCAGAATGTTGTTTGGGAGTGTGATTCCTACTTCCAACATTTTCTTTAGGAAGACCTTAATCCTCATTATAAATTCTTCAATTTTTTCTGGTTTAAATCTTATAATATAAAGGAAGTTGTTGAATATCCTTGCCCTATTTTATGCTTGAGATGATGCATATTTTTCTATGATAGCCTTCAATAGTAGTTTAGCCAAGTTTTTGTTGGATGGCGTTACAATATTGTTGTGAGTTGATGGTTCCAGCCGAGAGATGATAAGCAGTTTGATATCATTGTTCACGTGTCTTTCTAGAGTTGAAGTTTCATTGTTTAAGGCCTTTGCGCATCCTCTTACGTCAAGTATGGGGTCCATCTTGTCTTTCCAGACGCCGCAGTTGTCCTCACTTAGCCTTGGAATTGTATCCAGAGCGGTTTTCAGCATGACTTGTCAAAATCCTTCTGAGGCCGCCATTTTCCAGTTTCCTTGATTGGATTGTTTGCTGGGTTGAGAGAGCCTTCCTTTTGGCTTTTAACCATAATAGATAATTGAGATTTATTGAACTAGAAACTGGAAACTGATGAATGAAAAAGAATGAATCAACAAGTTATTCTTAATAAGAAAGACAGCGCGTAGGTACCAACATCAGGCTTTGAGGACCTTGACATCAACGGACATGAGGATCAAAGAAGAATTGGAAAAGGATAGTGGGATGAGATTGAGAGACGCAGTGCCTTTGTAAGTTGTTATCCTAGTCGTGACATATCATGAGAATAAAATAAACTGGAATCTCACCAGGAACACGTATCATGAATGAGGGATTGGAAGTGTAGATGATGTGAGAAGATGAGAGAGTAAAGAAAAGGAAAAGAAGAATGAAGAAAGGGGTTGATGGATGAAGAAGGAGTTGATGGGTGGTGTGGATTGCAAGAGGAGGGGTTGTTGTGATTGCTATGTGGTGGTTCTGAGGTTATGCGGTCTTGAGGTTCTGATGATTTTTCTTAGGAGCTGAACTCAAGAGTAGAACTGCTCAGTGAGATGTTTCCGTACTCCTGAATTGGAGTATCTACATCCTCATGGTTTTGTCCCTGCCCAGGTGCGGTTATTACTCCACTCTGTCATCAAATACTTAACAGAGGTGAATAACAGGGGAAGGAAGACTAGTACCAGAAGAGACCCAAAAGTGATCAAGCTGAATATTCAGTGGATGGAATAAGGACTCTGGGGTGGGTGGGGAACAAAGAAGGACAAGAAATGAGTCTGATGGTAATAGGATGAAGGAGAATTTAGGAATGGAGTGAATGGAAATTTAGAAAAAAATAGAATAGAGCTCATGAGGAAGGACTAGCAAGTGGAGAAAGATTCAAGTTTATATAATTGTGTTTAAAAACTGTGATATCTTTATTGTTAGGTGTGTTTAAATAAATACACCAAAAAAATGAAATCAAGTTTGGATCATGATATGGTGTGTATAGCCTGTTTGAGCATAAACTAAAGTTTTTGGTGATTTGTTCATGAATGCATTTCACCCATCAAAGTCACCTTGGGACCAATCAAACTGACCTTGAAACCTGGCCAAATAAGTCTGGCCCCAGGCCAATTTTATCTTGGTGCCAATCAAAGCTGGACACTTTGACCCACCAAATACAAGAATTTTTTTTTTGAAAAAATAAATGCCTGAAGGTTTCAAGTAGGGAGGCTGGTCATTTTGGTGCAACCAGATTTGATTGGGATCAAGGAGAGCTTGTTTGGGCCCCAAATTTTAACCCCTGAAAGTCTGAACCAATCAAGCACCCTGGAAACCAAGCCAAGTCCTGCTGGGTGCACATCAATTCAAACCTGGACAGGTGATCATCTGCATTAAATTTTTATACTTTTATTTCAAATATGGTGTGTTCACTGATTTTGGTTGGGTCATAAACTCAGTAGATTGTTTGTTAAATCAGGGTTTGCAGGTGCTCAAAGATGCATGGGGTTAGTCAACCAGCACTTTTCAGGTGGTAAAATAATGGTAGTTGTCCATCAAATTATCCATAGAAGCTTTCAACTGAAGCTTCCAAGAGGTGCCCCCCCCAAAAAATAATGGGGTGTCTCAAAGTTAAGCAAACCCACCATTTTATACTGGCGGGTTTTGACCCAAATCCTCCATTAAAAATAAAAAAAACACTTATTTCAGATCAGATGTGTCTAAGTTAACATGGAATAAGTGGGTTTTTTCAAGCATAGTATATAAGGTCAAGACTCAAACAGGGAACCACGTCCAACCCTGGGTTCATACTTGATTTTGATCCTCAAAAACTAAACCCCAGATTTATATCCTGCTCCAATGCTCCTCATCAACCCACTAGTGACTCAAACCATGGCTTCTTCCCAAAAAGGATTCAATACAGTTCCCATCAGATCAGCAAACACACCCAAGCCATCCAAAATTCCCCAGTTCCACTCACTCTTCCCTTTCTATCTTGGCTCACATTCTCATTCTTTTCCAACTTGACCATCTCCTTCCCATCCAACTTGACCATCTCCTTCCCAGCCACTCACCATGGGATTCCAATTATTGACCAGCACATGTTTGTGTTGTCCACCAAAGGAATTTTGTTCTCTCATTCATCACTGGTAATAGCACCATCTGGAAACCATCCCCAACAACCCCATTGACAGCAATTGCAATGAACAAGATCATCTGATGTGTACTCAAATCTCACAATTTACCCAGATCAATCTCAAGTTTGGTCATTGGTGGCTCAAAAGTTGGTGATAAGCTAGTAAACAATAAAAAAGTGGACCTCTTTGTAAAAGTTCAATGGCAATAGTGATGGTTTAATTAAGGCCTTAGTATGTGACTATGGCTTGCAGAACACTCCATAAAAATAATCACCTAGTGATGGTTTAATTAAGGCGTTAGTATGTGACTAAGGCTGGCAGAAAAATCCATGAAAAAACTCCTGAAGATAATGAATTCCCCAAAACATGTAGTGGATGTCATTATTATTTTTACGTATATAAAACACCAGAATAACGTCACAAATAACACCTAGGGATGGTTTAAGTAAGGCCTTAGTATCTGAATAAGGCTGGCAGAAAACTCCACAACAATAATCCTGAACTAGAACATGAAGACCCCTAATGTAAGTTCCCTAATGGACCATGTAAGAACTAGTGGACAACTTACAATAATGAATTCCAAAAAACATATAGTGAATGTGATGGGGAGACATTTTTGAGTGAGTCTGATGTCTGGTATTTATAATGCTCTGCTCATACAAGTTAGGCGCGAACAAGACTTAATTGAATCACACTGCCAATGTCATATGTGTTGACAGATGACAGTGAACTCACCTAATAATAAAGCACTTTGACCTTTGAGTTGACATAACAGGAACAATTCTCAAAGCCCCCCTAAATTCAATAGGTCAATAACCTTTTCAATCCCAATTCTGCTACAAAGATCAAGAAAGACACATTTTCTGAGATTTTTGGTTAACAAATCTGAAATCATGTGTTTGGTGGGACAATGTTTGACTCAGACTTTGTTTAGTTTGACCCGCTCTTGAATCCAGTGATGTTGGATTTTGATATGTTTAGTGCGGGCATGGAATATGGATTTTGACTTCAGGTGAATGGCACTGAGATTGTTGCAGTTTAGGAGAATTGGAGTGGTGCATGGGTATTTGAGGAACTAAAACAAATCGATGAGCCACACAGCCTCTTGTCCTGCTTCAGTGGTGGCTTTGTATTTGGCCTCTGTTGAATAAAGGGAAACAGTCTGTTGGAATTTGGACTTCCAGTTAACAGGACCATTCATCATAGTGAACAAATAACCGTTTTTATATTTTTGAGTGGATTTATCACCAGCCCAATTGGCATTGGCATGGACAAACAGAGTGTACCAGCTTTGATTGGCTTGAACTGAGTCTTGAATGGTGTAATAATCAATATAAATATCAAGAGTCCCTTGTACATAGCAAAGGAAATGGCAAAAAGCTTTCCATTGTTGGAAACTTGGTTTGTCCATGTACCTATCCAATATACTCACTGAATGTGCAAAATCTGGTTGAGTGCATTAGGAAAGGTATAATAATGAACATACTCCACTTCTGTATTCAAGTCCTGATTTGGCAAATAGTTTTTTTTCAGTATCTGTGGCTGCAAGTAATGCAGTTGTGGTTGGAAGTGGGGTTGAAGCTGTTTTGAAATTGTACTGGTCAAATGTTTGTAGTACTTTTTTGGCCATGTGATTTTGGTTGAGGCTGTATCCAGTTTGTGTTTGTTTGAGTTGAATTCTAATTATGCTTTCTGCTAGTCCTAGGTCTTCCAATTGCCATTGTCTTGAAATCTTTTCCTTAACATCATGTACGTTGTTTCCTGTAATTATCATGTCCTCAAAATTCACGTAAAGTAAACAGTAGTGCAAGCCATCATTCTTTAGATACAGGAACTGATCACACAGGGAACAGATGAATCCAATTGATGTTAGGAAGTTATGAACACTAGTGTTCAATAGCTTCAGAGATTGTTTGAGCCCATATATAGCCTTGTTGAGTTTCCAGACTTGGTTTTCTCCTTCCTCAAATCCTTCCAGTTTTTCCATATTAGATTTCTTTGTCAATTGGAGCATTGAGGAAGGCAGTAACCGCATCCATTTGATGTATTTCCCACCCATTGTGAGCAGCTAGTGCAATTAGTATTTGTAACAACATGGGTTTACCCGTGGGTGAGAAGGTTTTGTGATAGTTGATAACTTCAATTTGGGAGCATCCCTTTGCTAAAAGTCAAGATTTCTGTTTTATAAATTTCCCATTGGTGTCTTGTTTGGTCTTGCACAGCCACTTTCCTTGTATTACCTTTTTGTGAGTAGGAAAATTAAATAGGGTGAATAAATTTTGAATTTTCATCAAATATATATTTACTTTGAATGATTTCATCCAGTCTGCGGCGTCTTTATGGATTTTGGCTTGTTTGAATGATACAGGATCCGGCTCCAATATTTTGGCAACAATATGGTTTAAAAAGTTTAGATTGTTCAACAGTTCAACTAGCATTGAATAGTTAATTCACGTAAGATTTCTGTGTCTTGAGTCACAATGCAATGTTGGTTCAGTTTTTGGGACAGGATCATTGGAAGAATTGGGTGATTGATTTGAATCATACTCAACAGGTGAGTTATGGGGTACCGGAGGAGGTCCTAGGTTGAGGATGATTTTGGGTTGCATTGTGGGTGTAGGTTTTATGGGTGTAGATGATGGAGGGCATGCCAAAATGGGTAGTAATGGTTCTTTTTCTAAGTTGTTAGAGGGTAAGATTATAGGAAATACATCAGTTTCATTTGAGCCTGCATGGGGATTTTATTTAAATGGAAACTTGGTTTCTTTAAACAACACATCACATGAAACAATGATTTGCTGGGAAGATTGATCCAAGATGTAATAATTAAAGTTTTCTTCAGTAAAGCCTTGGAGAATTCCTTCAGATGCTACTTTGGAGAATTTATTTTCCTGGAGGGGCTTCCATAGGAGTCTAAAGGCTCTACATCCAAAAGCTCTTATATGATAAAGGGTGGGTTTATACCCACGCCATAGTTTGAAGTTTTCGGAGTTTCTTTTGAGAATAATATTTTATTGATATAAATGGATGCTTGTATTGCTTCCCACCAGAACATCACAGGAACATTACTTTGTATCATAAGGGATATGGCTTGTTACAAAATAGTACTATTGCTTCATTCACCCACTCCATTTTTTTCTGGAGTATAGGGCGCCATGGTCCAAGTTGAGATTCCCATTTTGGTAAGATAGTTCATAAAAAATTCTTCATTGTAAAATTTTCTCCCTCCATCTATATTTAGATTCACAACTTTGTGACCTAATTGGCATTCAGAATTGGCCATAAAAGCTTTGATTACTTCCAAAAAATCAAATTTTGATTTAGAAATGAGGGGGTAACCCAAGCAATAACAAGTAAAATCATCCATGAATAGCGCATAGTAAGCATACACTGAATTTGTAAAAATAATACCACTAAGGTCAAGGTGTACGTTTTTAATGGTTTAGTGCTCCGCCATCAAGATTGATTGTGAGAGGATTGGGTTAGTTTAGTTTTAAGACATGTGTTGCATGGTTGTTGGTAATTTTTGTCATAATTGAAGTAGTTCAGATTAGCCATTTGTTGGAGTGTATTGGTGTTAGCGTGAGCCAGTCAAAGGTGGATGGTTTCAGTGTTAAGTTGATGAGGAGTTGTGAGGTCAGAGGTATTGCTCACCTTAGGGGAGACTTGAAATTCCATCAAATTTTTCATGATATTGCCTTTCAATAACATGATGTTTTTATTCTTGAGTTCTACTATGGGTTCATTCTTCACCAAGCTAATATTGTCTTGAATTAGGATAGATCCCGCAATTAGATTCTTAGAGAGAAGGGGTATGTAAAGGGCCTGTGCAAACTTAATAGGGATGTTGTTTTCCCCATGAATAATTACATTGCCAATTCCTTGAATAGGGAGAGTCATTCCTCCTCCAGCCAGTTGAATTTCCATCCCATTGACATCAGTTGAAAATTTGTCTTACTCAAAATAGGTGCGGTTGTTAAACATATTTTGAGTGGCGCCAGTGTCAAATATTGATGTATCTTATTTTGTCCCACTCTTGCCATAGAAAAACATAGGCTGAGAGGTATAAAAATACTTGCAAACAAACATTTCCAGATTTGTTTTTGGTTTAGGTTTTTCAGTGTAACAGTCCAGTATTGCTCCTTGCCATTTACCCATACGGATTTTGTGTTTGATCAATGCTTTTTGAGTCATTTTGTTACAGGCATGGCATTGGCTTGGGTTGTGGGGCCTGACACATTTTTCTTTGGTGAACTTAATTCTGGAAGGATGTGCATTGCTTAAATGGACTTTGTCAATGTTTGGGCTTGTTGATGACTGGAACTTGTGAGTAATGAGAAGTTCTTCAACTACAAAATTGTAGGTTAGAGGAAAAAATAGGCAGATGATAGTCTGCTTTTCATTGCTGAATCAATGGTGGATAGATTCTAATATTGTGAGGACAAGCACAGAGTCCTCCAGCTTGAAGGATTTGGGATTTTAGAACCTCAAACTTGTCAACGTGGTCTCTAAGCAACGTAGCTGATCCTTGCTTGAGGTGTTGTAGTTGCTTTTGGAGTTAAAACTTATTGTAACTGGCCATGTTCACATGTAACTCTTTGAGGTAGTTCCAGATGATGGTTGGTTGAGAGTATTTAAATGATGACTTGGAGGTTTGAAATCTGGCTTTTGATCTAATTTTTTTATGGGTGTCAAGGTAGCTGATTAACCACAAGCAGAGAAGACAGTTGATTGCTTGTTGTGGTAATGGTGATTCAGGAACATTAACGTTGCTGGATAGTTAGTGACCATAATTGATACCTTAAAGTGCTATGGTTACAGATTAGGCCCAGCTTGCATAGTTGTTTTTGTTGAGCTTGGCGGAGAAAGTAATTTTGGACAGTAAATTCAATACTTCCTGCATAATATTGTGTTTCTGGCGTTCAGTTTTGGGGTCCATGGATGTGTCCATGGTGGACTCCCAATGGAAAGGTTGGGTGGTGAATGTTACTTGTGTTCTGTTGGTGTTTTCAACTGGGACAGAAGTTGGTGTTGTACTGGAGGTGGTTGATTGGGCTAGGGGTGGCATTTGGATTAACTGACTCTTGCTACCATGTAAAAGTTCAATGGCACTAGTGATGGTTTAAGTAAGGCCTTAGTATGTGACCAAGGCTGGAAGAACACTCCACAAAAATACTCCTGAAGATAATGAATTCCCCAAAACATGTAGTGGATGTCATTATTAGTTTTACATACATACAACACCGGAATAAAATAACCACTAACACCTAGTGATGGTTTAAGTAAGTCCTTAATATGTGACTAAGGCTGGCAGAACCCTCCACAACAATACTCCTGAACTAGAAGATGAAGAACACTAATTTAAGTTCCTTCATGGTCCATGTAAGAACTAGTGGACAACTTACAATAATGAATTCCCCAAAACATGTAGTGGATGTGATGGGGAGACATTATTGAGTGAGTCTGATTTCAGGTATTTATAGTACTCTGCTCATACAAGTTAGGCACAAACAAGACTTAATTGAATCACACTGATGATATCATATGTGTTGACGGGTGACAGTGACCTCACCTAATAATAAAGCGCTTTGACCTTTGAGTTGACATAACAGGAACAATTCTCACACTGTTGAGCTTCACTGGTAGAAAGCTTGTTGGTCATAAAGTTGGTGTCTTTCTTTTTCTGCTTTTTGGTTTGTAGGTTCTAATTGTGCTGGGAAATGATGGAAGGAAACCAGAAGAGAGTAGTCAGTGAATTGTCAGGAAGGCAAACTATCCAAGAATAAAGGGTGCGTACCTTGCTGAGACAACATTTTATGGCGTGTTTTTTCTTGGGACAGAATTTGAGAGGAACATACTTCTTGCACTTGTATTTCTGCCTGAGGTTCTCAAAAGTCTTTGCCTGAATAACAGTCAAGACCCAAGCAATGGATTTGTGGACCACATTTTTGAAATGGCACAATTTCCCATTTGTGTTAAATTTGAGGATTCAATGGATGATCAAATTGGTTAAAGATAAAGGTAGCAAAAGACATGTCAATAGTGCATGTGATTTAGTTCCTGCTATGAGGTGGAGGGGGGACCAAATTCTGCTTAACTTGGAGGAAGAACCACTGACAACTTTTTTAACTCAGAGTTCAACCAGTTTGAATTTCAATTCCTCAAGCTGTTTGGTCAAGTCTGCCTTGGACTTGGTGACCAATTTGTGATCTTGAACTGAGGGGGGAGACTGTGAGACCAGTAAAAAGAATCAAGGGAGCACCAAAAAAATTTCCATGGAGTTTGGAGAATTGCAGTTGAGTCAATCAATTCAGGGGTGGGTTGGTCAAACAATCAAGGTGAGCATCATGCTCTGCTCATACAAGTTAGGCCCAAACAAGACTTAATTGAATCACACTGATGATGTCATATGTGTTGAAAGGTGAAAGTGACCTCACCTAATAATAAAGCGCTTTGAACTTTGAGTTGACATAACAGGAACAATTTTCACACTCTTGAGCTTTACTGGTAGCAAGCATGTTGGTCATAAAGTTGGTCAGGCTGTCCAAGCTAGATTTGGAAAGGTACTCCTTGAGTTAGGCGGAAATAACCTGAGAGTTTCTCAAGTTAATGAGACAATCAATTCATTCATTCATCAATTGAAGCCTTTGTGGCTCTCACTACACAAGATTCCATCATCAGGCCTTGGTAGTCATGCCCAGAACCTTGATTGGCTTGGCGCTCAGAGCTACTGTTTTTGGGGCCATTGGTACTGCTGGACAACATTGTACGACCACTTGGCGTCTGTTCCTTCATAACTCAATCTCAGAAAAGTTTTTGAAATCGCTTGTGGAGTCTTACCAAAAAGTTACCAAGAGAATTGGTCACGGTCTTGATTGTTAAAACACCAACAAGGTGAGTTGAAGAAGTGCACATGAAGGGGAGAAACTTTGGATGATCACACCTGTTAAAACACCAACAAGGTGAGTTGAAGAAGTGCATGTGAAGGGAAGAAACTTTGGATGATCACACCTGGAGGACAAGAGAGTTAGATACAGCGCAATGAGAATGAGAAGTAGTTGATATTGTTGAATGAATGGAAGTGAAGTCACAAGCAAGGTCTGACCTGTTAAAGCACCAAAAAGGTGAGTTGAAGAAGTGCATGTGAAGGGGAGAAACTTTGGATGATCCCACCTGGAGATTGAAGGAAACAAGAGTGTGAAGGGAATTGAAGAAAAGAAACATCAGAAGGAAGGATTACATCCTGGATAATTGAGATAATGGATGATGAGCTTACCTGGAGGACGAGAGAGGTAGATATGGCGCAAGGAGAATGAGAAGTAGTTGATATTGTTGAATGAATAAAGTTGACAGGCTCTTTCCTCCAGGAGTCAAGTAAGTAGATTGTGTTCTTGCATTAAGGTTAGGTTTACAACTTTATTTATTACTACTATTTTCTGCAGTAAGACTTGCGCAGACAGAACCCGCCCTTGTTCATCTCAATATCTCAATATTGATCCTTTGAGTCTAGTCTGTGCTCTTCATACCCCACAAGCTGTTGAAAACTATTTGGAATCTATCAAAGAGTGTAAATTGATATTGCAAGGGTATGAATGAGAATGAGAGCGGATGGATGGATTTACCAACTGGTGAGAATTTGGCATGATCCTTGCAAATACCCTTGACATTGCATCTCTGATCAGATCTCTTGACTGGGTCTCGTCTTGACCAAGAAAATATTGTTCTGAACCGGCCAAGGTGAGCTTGTGGTCAATGGGTGATGCCTGCAACCTGGACTTAAGACGCTAACCTGGGTGTGAATATTAAATTAGATTGGCGGAATTGAGGATGCTAAATCTCTTCCCTAATGGTCACAGATTTGCAAAATTATGAAAATCACGCAGTGCCCAAATTTCACTTAAGAGTAGATTTCAAAAAAAAAACCTTGGAAGGGTTTTCAAGACATCTTTCTGCTTAAGACGGGCTTGTCTACCAACACCAATATTTTGAAGGTTGGATTCATGAGTTGCTTTGTTTGCGGCGGGTCAATCCTAAGCGGTTCACAATGCAAGGATCGTGTCAATGGCTAGGAGTAGGACTAGCAAATTTCAGGTGTGGCACAAGCTTGCGTGGGACCAGATATCAAGCTTTCTGGACGTAGGGAAAAGTGAATCTTGTGAGGGTTGGAAAACAGTCAAATAACCCAAATTTGAGATCATGAACAGCTGATCTGGCGCCTGACAGAGCAAGAGAAAATCGCGAACCAAATAGCTATGGCAAGCTATGATATGCAAATGAATGGAGGGTGGTTTACCTCCGCGGCAATTTCAAAATCTCATACAGAGAAGACTGCATGGAGGAATGTGATAGCATCATCTCAATCGACGCAGGAGTGAAGTTGTGGGCATATTGGAGCAATAACTTCGGTTTATAGATTCTATTTAGTGATGAGACATAGGCATAGGAGGTAGAAAGTAATTGGGAATGTCACAAAAAATCAATCAGGCGTTCAAAGTGTATTTTTGCTTGAAAAAATGAATGTCTTGCCTTTTCTGCTTTTTGGTTTGTAGGTTCTACTTGTGCTGGGAAATGATGGAAGGCAACCAGAAGAGAGTAGTCAGTGAATTTTCAGGAAGGCAAGCTATTCAAGAATAAAGGGTGTGTACCTTGGTGAGACAACATTGTATGCCGTGTGTTTTCTTGGGATGGATTTTGAGAGGAACATACTTCTTGCCCTTGTATTGCTTCCTGAGGTTCTCACAAGTCTTTGCCTGAATAACAGTCAAGACCCAAGCAATGGCTTTGTGGACCGCATTGTTGAAATGGCACAATTTCCCATTTGTGTTGAATTTGAGGATTAAATGGATGATCAAATTGGTTAAAGATAAAGGTAGAAAAAGACATGTCAATAGTGCGCGTGATTTAGTTGCTGCTATGAGGCGGAGGGGGGGACCAAAATTCTGCTTAACTTGGAGGAAGAACAACTGACAACCTTTTGAACTCAGAGTCCAACCAGTTTGAATTTCAATTCCTCAAGCTGTTTGGTCAAGTCTTCCTTGGACTTGGTGACCAATTTGTGATCTTGAACTGAGGGGGGAGACTGTGAGACCAGTAAAAAGAATCAAGGGAGCACCAAAAATTTTCCATGTAGTTTGGAGAATTGCAGTTGAGTCAATCAGTTCAGGGGTGGGTTGGTCAAACAATAAAGGTGAGCATCAAGTTGATAGGAATGAATACCTTTGGTTTTCATGTTGGATACTGCTGGTTAGCCTTGAGGGAATGCTTTGGTTGTAGTCGTGGGTGGAGTGTGGTGAGGCGGTTGGAGCAATTGGTGGACCATCAATGTTGCTGTAAGTGGTGATGGTGATGGTGATGTTAAGTTGATAGTTGAGAAATAGACTAGGATTATGGTGTCTATGATGACTTGGAATTATGGAATGTGGAGGGGTGGATGGATGATGATGTATAAAATGGCCGGTTTGATGTTTGAAAGCCGCAAAAATACACCAGTTAGGGGGTATGTGTATTTCAGAAACCCATAAAAATGGCAAGTTTGGTCAAAAAAAAATGGTGGTTTTCTAATGGGGGATTTGCTAACTTTGATAAACCCTAATTTTTTTGGGAAGCATCATGAGGGTAACAAAAGAAATAACAATTCCTCTTGTCATTCTGAGTTGATCAATGACTAGGTGGAGTTGATGACCCAACAATATGGGGCCCCCCTTGGATATTGCCCCATAAACCCATTTAGTCCAGCCATCAACCACAGCCTGTTACATGACCAGTGGGAGTTTACAACACTGGATAAACCATATTTTCAAAAGGATAAGTGGAAATCCAAACCTGTAAAAATCCATGAATTGAAAATTCTATCCTCAAATTTATTAGAAGTAAGAGTTGGATTATTTTATAAATATTTTCATTCATCATAAAGTGAAATAAATAGAATCCTGAAAAAATCCCACAAAAAAAAACTTGATAATTTATTTTCAAAATTCTTCATTTATTGGAAAAAGATCAAACAATCATCCTCTAAAAAAATCTAATCATAATTCCCAAGGGTTTGAACCTGATTTATTTTCTCTCTTTATTCTTCTGAGTTATATATGTTAAATTCATCAAATGGCAAAATATAAACTCAAAAAACTTTCAACAGAGATTTTTTTCACTAATCAATTGGGAGTAATTGGAAGTGAAAGGAAAAAAATCTCAGAGATGAGAAATCACCAATATAAATTTTTCTGAAACATTTGTTTGAGTATTCTTGTAGGATATTAAGGAATATGAATTTTTTAAAACCTGAAATTTATTTTTACAAAACCCATTGTTGGGAATGGTTGGTTCAAAAACACACTTAACCCTTAACTGGTGTATTTCAAAACCTTAGATCTCATAAAAATGAGGTATCTCAAAAATCAAACCCATAATTTATGCATCATCATCCATCAATATGAAAAAAAGCATGGAACACCTCCAAACATCATCAGCCATAAATAAGCTTTCTCAAGCTTCACACATCAAATCCAGCATCATTTTTCACCTGCAACCTACACTAATCATCCCACATCAAATCACTATACCATCAATCTCAGAATTTCCAAACCATCCTCCAGACAGCTAGTCCAAAATTCAATCAAGCTGAAGAAATATTTCATAAAATTTGTATCCAATTCAAAAAATGATTTTTAATGTAATTGTTCAGGCTTGAACAGTCTATTCAAATAGAAATGATTAGTACAAATAATAAACAAAGAAAAATAAACGGTATGAAAGAAAAATGGTCCTCCTCCTTTCTGTATTAAGCTCTGGGAAAATATTTTTCACTTCAGTTGAATAATTAATGAAAATTTTTACAATGGTTTAAAAACATCAAGTCTTTTGAAATAACTCTTGGAATAAAAAGGATTATTCAGCTATCCAAATTCAATTTGGCCTTTTTCAATTGAGACAATTGTAATGGTGCAGCTGTTAATTGATTAAAAAATCTTTTCTCAATTGGATAAGGAAAATTAAACTCGTAAAACCAAATTTTCATGAATTTTTTCATAATATCTTACCTCTCAGAAATTTTTTGGCCAACCAAGGAATATCTGAATGAAAAATTTCAGGTTATGGAGACTGAAGGATTTCCGGGTTGTACTGAATTGTTAAATGAAACTAAAATACAAAGTCAAAGACTTATTATTTATGGAATCTTTAAAAATCTGAAAAATACTTATCTGACCAACAATTTTTTCTTTGTGATTGAAAATAATCTGTTTAAATTTAACTTTTTTGTGAAAAAAAGGAGTTAATTTCACTCCAAGATTTCCCTCCAGGTTAATTTAATGATTCATGAATTTTCAATCAAACTCCAATTTCTAAGAAAAATGAGGATTAATTTTATGAATTTCAATAAATCATGTAATCAAAAGCTTGCATTAGCTCCAAATAGGTTGTTCCAGAATATTTAAATTTTAGTCCTAATGATACAGATAAAAAAAATCAACTATCATCTAGATCAATAATTTACTGGTATTTAACATTCCATAGGATTTCTGAAGGGAGGATGTTCCAGCTTATGATAATCAATAAATGGCTCCAAAATTTCAAAAACAAGAAAGATAATCATCAAATTGATAATATTTTGTTTTGTTTTTCACAACATAATGGCCAAAATCTAAGACATCTTTTATGTTATCCTTGATATCATAATGACCAAAATCTAAGATGAATTTGATGGAATATTTGAAGATGATATTACTTATTGTCCTCAAGAAATATAATTCAAATCTGATTGCTCATCTTTTCAAATTCAAGAATGAATTTCACCTAGGAATATTGACCAGTTCAAATCTTGAAAGTTTGTTCTTGAAATTGATGAATGTAAAAATTGAGATTGCTAAACACCAGAACCACTGATGTATTCATTTCAAATCAGAAGAAAAGGAACAAGTTTAGCTTGATGAGTAGAACTAGAAAAAGGAGATTTTAACATAGTGGGATTATTAACCAACAGGGATGAGAGTTAGATTAATTGATAAGTAAGCACAAAAATGGATCCAGCATATTAGAGACAGGCCTGGAGAACATTGATGAATAGTGAGCTTTGATCAGATCATTTCTTGTATAAGAACAGCAAGATGATTATTGCACTTGTTGAAAAGATTCTTCTGGGCTACAAGGAAGTAACCTTGACAAATTTGGATTTACTCAAGTAGGGTGATCTGTTAGTCCAAAGGGTCAGCTGTAGTCTCAACAGTAAGCGTGTTGAATCAATGATTACCAGCTTGGGGTCCTTCCAGGCTCTAATTGATGAGTTGCTTATGGGGATCCATGTTGAATTGTGGTGTGTGATAATAAGATGGAAGGTTTCAGCCTCCTGGATGCCAAGAACCTTGCTATCCTTTAGCTACCAGAGGTGATAGAGTAAATAATAAATATATTATTTAATAAATGCAGCAAAAATATGTAAAATATTTGGATTAAGCTTATTGCAAGGTTAAGTGGTTTGGTTATTGTTTATTATTTTAAATCAATATGAATAGATTGATTATTAAATATTTTTATAGAGGGGCCACAATTATATTGGGGATCTTTAACACCTCTCTCCAGGGATTTCAGTATGAAAACACGTAGTCCTGTTTACTTTGGGCTCTTTAGTTTAAAGAATATTTTACCAAAAGATAATATGTATATAAAATACACAGTGGAGTGGCAGGGCCTTGTAGCCAAGCTACCACGACAGAGAAAGGATAATAAAACTTACTGGTATATTATTAAATCCTTTGGGTATCTGTTTGAGACGTGTACTGATGGGTTAAACCTGTATACTGGGGTTATAAGGTTGTTCAGCAGTTTTAATTGATAAAAAGAGGTTGAGGACGGATATTATTGATCAGACATTGCCATAAATCACTTACTTATCTCTTATAAGTACTTGATTACCTTGGCACGGTGTCTGGATATGAATATAACTGGGTCTCTGACCATCAATATCCTCAAAAGAGCTCTTTATTTATAGCTTTTGGAGTCCCAATATTGTCCTTCTGAGGGTTGTAGGTGCTCAAAGGGACGGACACTAAGGCTAGAAGGGTAACCAGGGGTAGCCTGTCATGTGTTTTTGGTGCTATAGCACGGTTATCATCTAATTTCTCAGGGTATGGGAATTATTTCACTTTATAATAGACATTAGGACGTGTGAATAACACTAATCTGTCCTATTTATGTATTATTCATTTAATTATCCTTAGTAAATGTTCCCAGTAATTTAATAATTATATAAATAGTCATTTCTACGGACATCTTGATGTCAGGTAAGTTCTCATTATGTTATATATAACTGGAGTAAAAGTCATAATATTGATTTTACTCCTTATTTTCGAGTTCCAGTTGATTTACTAAGATAATTACTTAAAAATATAAGTCATGAGAATTCATGTAATACTTTTACATCATTAGTTTTCTTAGTATGTCACGAAGATATTAATGTCTAGCAATTCTCATAAAAGTATATTAAAGTATTTTAATATATTTTTAGAAGCTGTCATTGTCTTATTTTCGACATTCTTGGTACTTTGAATTATATTAAATAAAAAATACGTATAAGGATTATTTATGTATTTTTATATAATATTATATATTTTTAGACTGTCTACTATCCACGGGAACATTTATTACATATGTAGAATGTTCCCATGTAGGTTTTAGCATGTTTACGCGGTACCTGAGCCTCTCAGGCCGCCTTTCACTCTTTCAACCCGTAGTCCTGCGGCTGCATACTTGTCAGAGGCCCGGGGCTGCGTACACAAGTCTGACGGAGTGACAGGGCTATATCTCAGCCGCGCGTGGGTGCATTGGCTGCCGCGGCTGCGTGTGGGAATTGTGACAAAACACATTTCCGCCCGTAACTCCTAAAATATACACAACACCTCAATTCTGACTGAATTTTAGGTGTGAAACCTATACCTGACAATGTGTATGAAATAAATAATTGGCCAAAAAGCTCAATAATGGAGCCGTAGTATTTTGGTTTTTCTTTCCCTAGTTATTTAAAAATATAAGGAGTTGGATTTCAAGGGTGGGGTCAGGGAGTGACCCTACATAATTTTGGGTGGCAAACCCATTTCTGTAATAATATCTATGGTTTTCCTACTCCTTCTTAGGTTAATTGTATTATTATTATTTTTATGTTATTTTTGTTACTTTTGCAGCTTGCTCTGCAATAGTAGCAAGCTGACAGAAGGTATAGATTGTAGGCGTAAGAAGGTAACTGAGAATGATGAAGGGGAGATGGACAGTGCTGACAAGCCCAAAATTGATGAAGAGCCAGGCTGCCAAATTAAGTGCATGCAGGTATTGGCACATTTGAAAATGGATTGTCTTCATTGCTGTCAGGAGGTTGCCAACTTCAATCTAGTATGACACAGTATTCTCAACAGCCCTCCTTCATTCAATGCGCAAGAGGTTTAGGTACTAACCTGATGAAATACTCTAAGCATTGAAAATTCATTGGAAGCTTTGGTGAGTCTTTCTGCAACCATTTGATCTGACTTGACCAGTTGAATTCTGATTAACTCATTGGACACATATTTTGTGAGTCCCTTTGTTTTCAGATCAATGAGTTTGGTTTTTGAGTTGCTTCCAAAAGTTTTTATTTTGTCTTCAAGGCCTTTGTTTTCAATCAGTTGAAGGCTTTGTTTAATTGGTCTTCTCCACAGCTCATGAATGGGATGGCTGATCCATCTGCATTCCAGCTGGTTGTTGCTGGGTGCATTGCATTCTGCCTCTGTGGAAGAGTAGGTGATGTTCCTTTGACGCCGACTGGTCCAGAACAGTGTGGAACCTTGAAAGAAGAAAATAAAACCTGTTTGAGAGGTTCAATTGATGGGATTTTCTGCCCAGGTGGAGTAACTGTAGCAAAATAAATTTTTGGAGTTGTTTTTTCATGAAATTAAAAAGTGCTGATCTTTGGAGTTGGCTAAGCATTTCCAGACTTTGATTACTTCCTTCCAGTGAGAGATAGCAGGTTTCTCAGAGAATCTAGCAAGGGAGGATACAGCATAACTTATGTCTGGTTGGGCGAGTCCAGAAATGTAGTTGAGTTGTCCAATTGGTGAGCGGTAACTTACCCTTAGTTGGTTGAATTCTTCAATTTCTTCCATGGTTGCTGGAGTGAGATGGATTCCAAGCATACAGGGAGTGCTTGTTGGTTTGCAATCCAACAGATTCAGTTTAGCTATTCCTTTCTCTATGTTAAGAGGCAGTGAGAGTTTGATGCCTTCTGCAGATTTTCCAACCTTCATTCCCAGTAAGGTGTTGGGTGGATGAAAAGAGGAATTTTTAAACTTCCTCAAGAATGCTTCCTTGAATTTCTGCACGTTTCCCGCAACCAATAGATTGTCAAAGTGCACAAATATTGAAAAGGTATGATCTGTTCCCAGGTATAAGCAAGGGTTGGCCCTGGACAGATTAAATCCTTGTTCTTCAATCCAATCACTGAGAATCATGTACCAGTTTTTTGGTGCTTGCTTCAGCTCATATAGGGATTTGCAGAGCTTGAGATTTGGGGCGTTTCTGGAGGAGCCATTTGGATGTCAAATGAATACTTCCTCATCAAGAGGAGCATGCGGGAATTCCCCCTTGACGTCAAACTGGAGCATGTCAAGATCCCAATCCATGGTGAGCATAAGGACAGCTCTGAGAGAGGCTACTTTGCGCTTTGGGGAATAAGTCTAAAAGTAATCAATTCCATACTGTTATAATTATGGCCAGCAATTAGCTTAGGCAAATGAGCAGTATTTAAAGCAAAAGAAATGCTGGACACTGTGTGTCAATAATGGCTAATGGGGCTCTCACAATGGGGCAATATGTTGGATGAATTCGATTGGATGATGAATGAATGATGGAAAACAGCAGGGAGAAGAGCTCCTTAAGTACAAAAGATTGGCCTCTTGTGAGCCCATGATACAACAAGCCAAAAGGCAAATTTTCCGCCCCAAAAGAGCTCTACAGGCTCTACAAGCCTTGTTACTTGGTTTGGACTACATCAGCCCACATGGCATCAGTCCCTGAACCCTTACGACCAGCCTATTCCGGTCCATTCTGGTGTTTCCACCGTTACGGGGCTGAACCAGCCCCTTTGCTGTTCAATCCCCTGGCTGGTTGTCTATTACAACCGGCCCTGATGGCCTTATTACCTCTGTTACGGGCTGGTTGCCTCATGCATCCAGCCCCTGGCCCCTCAAATGGGCCAGGTGGGACCCAGGGCTCACCTGGGTCCGGTTTCAACCTCACATGGGGGGGGGTGTAGCCGGCGGACATGCCGCCCCCCCCCCCTCTTTCTCTCAATTCCCTGGTGGGGGCGGTCAAATCCCCTCACCAAGGGCCCTGGGGGTCGATACCCCCAGGGCGTCGTCAAGGTAAGGATGGCTGGGGGGTGGTCAGATCCCCCCTGGCCCGTCGCTCCTCCCCCTCGGTAAAGGGGGGGGGAGAGCGCCCCTCGTCACCTCTTCGCTACAAGGTGGGAGGGTGATCAAATCCCCCCCACCGTCCGGTCGCTACACTCGCGGCCGGCGCCGCCACCTCCCTGGGCAAGGGGGTGGTCAGGTCCCCCCTGCCCTGACCGACCGCGTCATCGCGGCCGGTCGCTGGCTGGTTCAACCCAGCCAGCCTGCCCCCTCCCCCTCGCGACGGCGAGCGAGGGGAGGGGGAGCGAGCCGGGGCCGCGAGCCCCGGCTCCGCGGCGCTGGTCGCCGGTCGCGACCAGCCGGGCCCGCGCGGCATCGCACCGCGCGGGATCCCTCGGCCGCGCAACAGCCCCGCGCGGGCCGTCGGGCCCCGCGTGGGCCGTGCCGAGGAACACAGGCGGCCCCGAACGGGCCGCGACGCGAGCAGCGGCCCCAAGCGGGCCGCGACACGGGCGGCAACCCTAATGGGCCGCCCCAAGCCCGAATTATGAGAAAAGACTACTTTTGCGGGCCAGCCCGTCTGGCCAAGTATGTCCAAAATAAACCTTGGGCCCAATTATGCCCATACAAGCCCATCTGGCCGTATTTGCCCATATACCCCATCGGGCCCGTTAGGGCCCGTGTACCAATGGGTCTATTTCACGCGTTTTTAGGCCAGTTTCCCCAAATCTATAACATCCACATGGGCCCGTATGGTCCGTGTGTGTGTCCAATGGGCCTTAGAGGCCCATTTGTGCATCCCATTTGGATTACACTTATACGTAGCACCCGCGTAAGTGCGTACGTATTTTAACACACCCCCTTAATCCAAAAGGGGTGACATTCGCATATTAGTCACAAAGCCTTGATGCTTGTTCCTATCTAACGCCTTAGTCAAGATATCCGCAATCATTGCTCCAGTGGGCATGTACCTCAACACAATCTCTTTGCAGTTGACTGCATCGCGAATATAGTTATAGTGAACATCAATATGTTTTGTTCTTGAATGGAACACTTGGTTTTGCGCCAACGCAATGGCACTCTGGTTATCGGAATACAACAATGCAAACCCTTGTGGTTTATGTGTATCCTCTAAGACTTTTCTCAACCATTTTGCTTCCTGTGAAGCTGCTAAGTAAGCTCTATACTCAGCCTCTGTTGTTGAAAGACTTATTGCCGACACCTTCTTGGACATCCATGACACCAGATTCTTACCTAAAAAGAATACAAAACCACTTGTTGATTCCCTAGTGTTACCATCTGCCCAACTTGCATCGGAATAACCAACCAAATCAAAGTTTGCTGACTTTGTAAACAACAGTCCCAGACTGTGTGTTCCTTTAAGATACCTCATAACTCTCTTAAACGCTGACCAATGCCTCATGCTTGGCTTCTCTAAGTGTTGCGACAAGACCCCAATTGCAAACGCAATATCGGGCCTTGTACACTGCCCCAAATAATTAAGCGATCCGACAGCTGACCTGTAGTCATTCCCTGATTGAACAAACTCCAGATACTCCTCATCTGTAGACTTCTCTAAACGAATGTTTGACTGCATAGGAGTACCAAACTCCTTTGCATCCTCTAAGCCGTATTGCTTAAGAAGAGCTTCAACGTAATGGCTTTGGTCTAACTTAATACCATCTTTGTTCTTACTAACTTTCATCCCTAGCACCTGTTGTGCCAGACCAAGATCTTTTATCTTGAACTCCTTTTTGAGTGTCTCCATGACTCTCTCTTTACCACCACCAATAATGATAATGTCATCGACCCATACAAACAAAATTGCATCCTTTCTCACAAAAAGGCAGGGATCGGCCTCAGACGTCTTAAAACCAATCTCTATCAGTTTCTCACTCATGGTGTTATACCATGACCTAGCTGCTTGCTTCAATCCATACAGGGATCTACACAGCTTGAGGACATATTCCCCTTTATCTGCCGAAAGAAAAGTTCTAACACAGATTTTCTTCATGGTTTCTGGTTTAGTCTCTACTAACCATTCACGAAAACCATCAGGAATCGACATATAAACAGTCTCCTCCTCTCCAAGTTTTGCATTCAAGTATGCTGTTACAAAATCAGCTTGTCTGATTTCTTCACCCAACTCCACTGCCAGAGCAATGATGTACCTGAAGGTGGACAGCCTTCCAGTTGGTGAGAAAGTTTCTTGGTAATCAATACCCTCTCTCTGCTTGAAGCCCTGTGCAACACATTTAGCCTTGAACCTTTTCAAAACTCCGTTTGTGTCAAACTTCTTGTTTAACACCAATCGAGACCCCACAATGGTCTTTCCTTTTGGAACAGAATCCCGCTTAACCACTTCAAAGACACTATTATTCTCTAGAGAATCAAATTCCTCAAAAATAGCACTCTTCCAGTTGGCTCTCTCATCAGAATTCATAGCTTGGCCAAAGCTATTTGGGTTAACCCTGTTACCCATTTCTGAACTCAACTCCAGGACTTCATTGAGCATACACTGTTCCTGAAATGTATCTTCCTCATATCCTGCGGCAGCATAATGGGATCTCCACTCCCCGTACCTGTCAACCGGTACTCTAACCCTACCACTCCTTCTAACCGGAGGTGGAGGCTCATCAGGTTCTGATTCCACAGAATCACCTGAAGCGGGTACTGAACCCTCTTGTGGCACGTCTGCCACCTCTTCATCTTCTGGAACCACATGTTCCACAGCTTTTGCTGGTGAAATAGGTGCTAATTCTATTTCTTGTTGTGGCTTAATCACAACAACATCTTCACTCCTTTTGAGTGGAAAGGTACTTTCGTCGAATTTTACATCCCTGCTACGGATAACCTTTCTTGTCCCTGGACAATAGATCCTATAAGATTTACTTATTAAATCATAGCCTACAAGTGCCCCTGTTCTGGCTCTAGGGTCTAATTTTCCGACCATTTCATTATGGTGGACACTATAATACACCAAGCAACCAATTGTTCTTAGGTGTGATGTTTTGGGGTACAACTTCCAAAACTGATAATGGGGACACTTCCCATTAACACTTACAATGTTGTGCAACAGACACACCGTACACATCAACTCAGCCCATAAGAACTTTGGCAGACCAGATTGAGACATAATAGTTCTGACTTTGTCCAGTAAAGTCCTATTCATTCTCTCAACTATTCCATTATTTTGTGGAGTACTTGCAGTAGTGACTATATGAATGATACCATAATCTTTCAACAGCCTCCCAAACTCTTTACTCACGAATTCACCCCCTCCATCGGTAATAACCCTCTTGATCTCCTTCATCAGACCATTCTGTTTCCAGACTTTGAAGATTACAGAAACCTCCTCTGTGGTCTGATCCTTAGATCGAATCGGTTTAACCCAAACATAATTAGTTGCAGTATCAACTAAATTGATGAAGTATCTTGCCCCACCAAGGGACTCTGGAGTGAATGGCCCTGCCAAATCAATGGAAAATTCCTCTCTAGGAACATCTGTGTGATCTCTACTCTTAGAGAACACATTTCTAGTCTTGGCCCCCAAGGTACAACTCTCACAGTTGCTGTCCTTTACCTTATGGCCACTTCTATTGTGAGAAACAGTGCTCAGAGCTGAGAATTTGAACAAGCTTGCACACAGAAGCTTATTCCGAACTTGTCCACTAAGAACAGTTCTCCCATTCATATCAATAACAAACCTATCTCCTTTAAGATAACGAATTTGGAAACCTTTTTTCCATAACACCCCAAGAGACACAAGGTTGTAAGGCAACTCTGGTACATAGAACACTTTATCAAAAGTAATTTGGAAACCCAGTTGATTTGCAAGAATAACTTTTCCAATTCCTTTAATCTGAATTGTTCTGCCTTTCTGACCAATATTTACAACCCCATCATAATCACTAAGATTTGAAAATAAATTTGGTTCAAAAAACATGTGATCTGTACAACCAGAATCGATCAAAACAAGAACATCCTCCTTCAATCCTCCTAGTAGGAAAGAATCTTTATCAGTCACTGATAAGTTCTTATCTTTGAGGTTAAGATTACTCACTTCATAATCAATCAAGTCCATTTCTTGATCCTCATCGATTTTGGCCTTCTTGTTGGGACCTTCTTCCACAACAGCCTCTTCAATTGGAGCATCCAACGCCACCATTGCAACGTTTTCAGTTGTGAGATTGACCTCCTTGTCATCCCCTTCGGACTTCTTCCTTTTCTTGGCCTCCTTGCAGTCCTTAGCATAGTGACCCTTATTCTGACAATTGTAACATAAGACCTTGGACAAATCCTTTTTTGCCTTCTTGCGAGATTTTCCAGTCTTTCCAACTAGGGCTGTTCCAGAACCCCCCTTCATCTTGAATTGAAGGTCATCCTTTTCAATCCTTTTAAGCACATCCTCCTCCCCAGGAAGAGGATCCAATTGAGAAATGATTCTGACTAAGGAATCAAACTCTTTTGGCAGCTTTTGAAGGATTAAGAGTGACAAACACTCTGGATCCATGTTAAGTCCAGATGACTTGAACTTGGCTATACTAGACCTAGCCTCTGCCACAAACTGTTTACAATTCGAATATTGTAACTTGAACAGTTTATTAAAGGCTATACCCTTCTGGTGAACAGAATCACCAGCATACTTGGACTTAAGCAGCTTCCAAAGGATGCTGCCCCTCCTCCTCTCATCTTCCCTAAGAGTATCAGCAACCCATGTCACATGATTCTCATCAAGATGCCTAAGGATCAGATGGTAAGACTTCTTCTCCACTTCTGAACTGATCAGAGTGTCATCTGCATCCATAATTTCCCCACAGCAGATGTTATCCAGCTCACTATCCATAAGGACAGCCCAAGCATTATAGTTCTGACTATTCAGAACTATTTTGGTAGAGCTAACATCAGGGATATAGGACATCTTCTTGGAAAACTTGAGGTCTTTGAGGTTCTCCAAAGTAAGGTACAAAGGTCTAGATGGCTTGGAAGTAATGATGATGTTGGTACTGATAATGTGTTATAATTATGGCCAGCAATTAGCTTAGGCAAATGAGCAGTATTTAAAGCAAAAGAAATGCTGGACACTGTGTGTCAATAATGGCTAATGGGGCTCTCACAATGGGGCAATATGTTGGATGAATTCGATTGGATGATGAATGAATGATGGAAAACAGCAGGGAGAAGAGCTCCTTAAGTACAAAAGATTGGCCTCTTGTGAGCCCATGATACAACAAGCCAAAAGGCAAATTTTCCGCCCCAAAAGAGCTCTACAGGCTCTACAAGCCTTGTTACTTGGTTTGGACTACATCAGCCCACATGGCATCAGTCCCTGAACCCTTACGACCAGCCTATTCCGGTCCATTCTGGTGTTTCCACCGTTACGGGGCTGAACCAGCCCCTTTGCTGTTCAATCCCCTGGCTGGTTGTCTATTACAACCGGCCCTGATGGCCTTATTACCTCTGTTACGGGCTGGTTGCCTCATGCATCCAGCCCCTGGCCCCTCAAATGGGCCAGGTGGGACCCAGGGCTCACCTGGGTCCGGTTTCAACCTCACATGGGGGGGGGTGTAGCCGGCGGACATGCCGCCCCCCCCCCCTCTTTCTCTCAATTCCCTGGTGGGGGCGGTCAAATCCCCTCACCAAGGGCCCTGGGGGTCGATACCCCCAGGGCGTCGTCAAGGTAAGGATGGCTGGGGGGTGGTCAGATCCCCCCTGGCCCGTCGCTCCTCCCCCTCGGTAAAGGGGGGGGGAGAGCGCCCCTCGTCACCTCTTCGCTACAAGGTGGGAGGGTGATCAAATCCCCCCCACCGTCCGGTCGCTACACTCGCGGCCGGCGCCGCCACCTCCCTGGGCAAGGGGGTGGTCAGGTCCCCCCTGCCCTGACCGACCGCGTCATCGCGGCCGGTCGCTGGCTGGTTCAACCCAGCCAGCCTGCCCCCTCCCCCTCGCGACGGCGAGCGAGGGGAGGGGGAGCGAGCCGGGGCCGCGAGCCCCGGCTCCGCGGCGCTGGTCGCCGGTCGCGACCAGCCGGGCCCGCGCGGCATCGCACCGCGCGGGATCCCTCGGCCGCGCAACAGCCCCGCGCGGGCCGTCGGGCCCCGCGTGGGCCGTGCCGAGGAACACAGGCGGCCCCGAACGGGCCGCGACGCGAGCAGCGGCCCCGAGCGGGCCGCGACACGGGCGGCAACCCTAATGGGCCGCCCCAAGCCCGAATTATGAGAAAAGACTACTTTTGCGGGCCAGCCCGTCTGGCCAAGTATGTCCAAAATAAACCTTGGGCCCAATTATGCCCATACAAGCCCATCTGGCCGTATTTGCCCATATACCCCATCGGGCCCGTTAGGGCCCGTGTACCAATGGGTCTATTTCACGCGTTTTGAGGCCAGTTTCCCCAAATCTATAACATCCACATGGGCCCGTATGGTCCGTGTGTGTGTCCAATGGGCCTTAGAGGCCCATTTGTGCATCCCATTTGGATTACACTTATACGTAGCACCCGCGTAAGTGCGTACGTATTTTAACACATACCTCTGGTTGAATCCTTTTATACATACTCTAAAATTGTAGATTGAAGCCTCTCTGTGAGTGTTCTCCTTGACTCTGAGCACATAGGTGACATTGAGTAAGTTCTTGGGTTCTGGACCATTGTAATCTTCCCACACCTTGAACTATTCACAGTTTTCAAGCTCTTTGTGTAGCAATTCGGACCACACCAGGGAGTTTAATGCTTCTTCAGATGTTTTGGGAGTTGCAAAGGTGTAGTAAACATAGATCTCAGGAGGTCTCATTTCAGAGAAATTTCTGAGTCTTTGAGTCTTGGGAATTAGGTTTTCTAAGACTAGGTTCTCTTCCTCTTCTTTGTCTTTTTTGGATTTGGATGGTTCCTTGTACTCCAACTTGATTGGGGGTTTGACCAGATGCTTGATGGCCACCAGTGTGGCTGGACTCTCCGCTTGGGTGACAACAACAGGTGTAGAGTCTTCTTGGCCATCCTCTTGAGTTTTTGGAAAATTTTCAGGGGCTTGGAGCTGAGTCTTGCTAGACCTGAAATTCTTGGTTTTGATGATGCTACCCAAGGTCTTAAGGAATTTGCAGAACAGGACTTTGGGTGCATAACCTATGAGTTGTCCTGGAAGCCCTTTTTCTTCAAATTTCTTTTGACCGTGATTCAAGAGATCAAGAAAAACTAGGTTTCATCCTGTTGATTGCAATTAACCAGACAGTAGTGAACTCCTGTGCATGATTTCCCATGGTGTGAGCCTGTCTGCGTTGGGTATTTGGTTTAAGACCAAGGAGCGAATTCTGATAACCTTGTGCCAGTAGTCTTTTGGAATGTTTGAAGAGGAGAAGGTTGCTTGAATGGATTTGAGAATTTTCCTATTTTCTCTTTTGGCCCCTCTTTTGTGTTGTGGGTGGTACGTTTTGGATACTATGCATTTGATTCCTCTTTCTTTGAAGAAGTTGGTAAGGTCAGCATTGATGAATTTGCAGCCTCTGTTGCAGAAGAACTCCAACAGATGATAAACTTGCTTGTTGTACTTGTCTAGGATAACCAATTTGATGATTTCACCCGCATTTTTCTTGTTTTTCAGAGGGAATGAGCTGATGTATCTGCTGAAGTTATAAACCAAGGTGAGTGAGTAGAAATAACCTCCTTTTGATGATGGAGTGATTGGGCCAATTAGATTGGCATGGAATTGCTGTGAAACTTTTTCTGCCTTGTTTGAGGAGTCTTTGAAGCTGGCACAAGTGATCTTGCTCTTCTTGCAGCTGTGACACAAGAAGATATTTTTGACGTCCTGGGGGATTGGCAATTTGAGTTATCTATCCATTCTTTCCATTCCAGCATGGCCAAGCCTTAGGTGCAACTAATTGATTCTTTTGAGATCAGGATTTAATGTTTTGAGATAGCTTTGTTCCAGCCCCAAGTCAAGTTATAATAGGTTGCTGACAATTTTCCCTTGAAGTACAGTTGCTCATTTGGTGGCAAGTTTGAAGGTAGGAGGACTGACTCCATTTTAAACAATCAGATCTGTGCCTTTTGCTAAGAACACTCCCATTGAGAGAAGATTCACAAAGGGATTGGGTTTCCAGGCAGCATCTTTTGATTCAAGAGTTCCAGATGCCAATTTAAGCAATGCAGTCCCTCTTCCCATGATTGCCAACAAAGCTCCCTCTTTGCCTGTCTTGATGAAATTTGATTCATCTTTGGATTTAATTGAATTAAACCATTTTTTGTTGGTTAGCGTATGAATTGAGCACCCTGAGTCCAAGATGAAAGCGGATTGATGCACAGGAAGAGTATGCGCAAAACAGTGAAAGTATGAGAAGAACTTGGACACTTCCTCCTTTTTCTATTTTTCTGGATTCCAAGACTTGAATCCCTTGGGTTTGAGCTCTGGATGTTCAATCCAGCATTTCTTGTGTGGATGATTCTGTACCTCTGGATTATGAATGCCATTTTTGGACCAAGGATAGCTTGAGTGTAGGCTCAAGTCCACTTTGGATGATGTAGCACCTTCTTTGAATCTTGCATCAATTTTGTTCTTGTGTTGTACAACATGATTGAGTACTCTTTCAACTGTGATTTCTTGGCTGCTGTGCATGATCTGGGAGGCCATGTTTTTTGAATTGGAAGGAAACTTAAACAGTATCAGGTATGCAAGGATTTCCAGGGGTAGCTGAATACCAACTTCTGAGAGCTTTTTGAGGTGCAGTCGGATGTTGGTCACAGTTGATTTTGTCTTCACTGAATGGAAGGTACAGGAATGAATTGAAAAACCTTGCTTTGTTTGCTGATTGGGAAGAGGAAAAGAAGTTTTTTGTTGCAACCCAAATCTCTTTTGCCTTTCAAAAATTACCAGGCTTGATGATGTTTGTGTGTGTTGCCAGTTCTAAATTTTCAAGGAGAAATGGAACCATTTCTTTGTTAATTTCAGGATACATTTGGAAGTCATTGATTTTGTTCTCCATGATGTGGAGGATCACTTGTTGGTCAAAAAAGCTTTAAATCTTGACTTTCCATATGGATTAATTGTCTTTGTTCAAGAGGGGAGTCAAATCAACAAGGGTTTTAAGCGTGATTGTCCTCATTGTGCTGTCACCCCCTGGTCTTGGTAATTGTTTATAGTTGGCCATCTTGAGAGCCTTCTGAATTTTAACCATGTAAAAATTGAGATTTCTAAACACAAGAACCACTTATGTATTCATTTCAAATCAGAAGAAAAGGAAAAATTTTAGCTCTATGAATAGAACTAGAAAAAGAAGATTGTAACATAATGAGATTCTTAACCAACAGGGAGGAGAGTTAGATTAATTGATAAGTAAGCACAAAAATGGATCCAGCATATTAGAGACAGGCCTGGAGAACATCAATGAATAGTGAGCTTTGATCAGATCATTTCTTGTATAAGAACAGCAAGATGATTATTTCACTTGTTGAAAAGAGTCTTCTGGGATATGAGGAAGTAACCTTGACACCTTTGGATTTACTCAAGTAGGGTGATCTGTTAGTCCAGAGGGTCAGCTGTAGTCTAAACAGCAAGCATGTTGAATCAATGATTACCGGCTTGCGGTCCTCCCAGGCTCTAATTGATGAGTTGCTTATTGGAATCAACGTTGAATTGTGGTGTGTGATAATAAGATGGAAGGTAGAGATTGTAGGAATAAGAAGTTAAATGAGAATGATGAAGGGGAAATGAACGGTGCTGACAAGCCCAACATTGATGAAGAGCCAGGCTGGCAAATTAAGTGCATGCAGGTATTGGCACATTTGAAAATGGAGTGTCTTCATTGCTGTCAGGAGGTTGGGGACTTCAATCTAGTATGAAGCAGTATTCTCAACAATCAAAAATATGAACTTTCCCAGATGTATTTTCTTTCTTTCTTTGTTTTCTTTCTTTCTTTGTTTTCTTTCTTTTTGAGTTCATTTTCAGTAACCTCAATTTTGGGACTCAAACATCTACCCCTTTGACCCAAGCTCCATCTAACCCGTCAAAAATCTCCAACACCTCCAAACCTCCACCTAAACCTCCACCTCAACCACCTCCTCAACCAACCCTTAAAACACCTCCAGATCTGCCTTAGATATCACTTCAACCAACTCCTAAACCTCCTAAAACTATCAAACCTCCCCTCAACATTCCCAACTTCCAATTCAACCCCATCCTCAATCTCCTACTGAATTCATCCCAAATTATAAGTGCCATTTTTTCTTATTTCAACAAGTCATGGTCCACTAGTGGCCAAATACTCCTAATTTTTGGTTTTTAGGTACCCATAGAGCTGTTAAATATTCATCTTTGATAATTCAACCACACCCTCCCTCAAAAAATCATCCATTAAACTCCATTCAACCACTCTTTTTTTCTTTTTAAAATAAAATGATGGATTTATTTTCCTGGATCCAGAAATCAATTGGAAAATAAATCAATTGATTTTTTTTCTTTGATCCGCAAAATTATGGATTAATTATGATTTATGAAATAATAAATTTTCTCATAAATTTATAGATAAATATTCTTTGATAAAATTCGGAAAAAATTAGCAAAACAATTTCTGGTTAAACCTGATTGTGTGCATTCTCTTGTGATATTTTATTTGGGTTGATTTTGATTTAATTTGAGGCCTTTTGAGTTCAATCTTCTGAGCCAAATGGTATTTAAAAGTGTTCACGCCAATTGGAAGGTGAGGCGGGAAGTTTGATTAGGCTGAGATTTCTTTTTTCCAGAAAAGGAAAAAGCTTTTTATATGAAGCCAGAAAAGATTCACTTTTCAAAGGAAGAAAATTCATAATTGATTCAATGGAAGTAATTAAAAATGGGTAATTGGTATTTTTTTTCCAGGTTGGTCAAATTTTTTACTTCATCAAAGCTTGGTAGTAAAAGATAAAGAATGTAAAGTCTTGTATCCAAGAAAGAATTTAAATTAGTTATTGAAGCCAAGTTAGACTTGATTGAGGCTAATGGAACCAAATTTCATCAAAGTTAGTACTCTGATTCAGATGCTGAAAAAATAATGCATTTCCTTGTAACTTTTATTGATATAACTAGGTCTGGAATAAAGAGAAATTTCCTCCACATAAATTTAATCAAATCTCCAGTCATCAAACTTGGATTGAGGGGTTATTTTGGAATTTTTGCCAAAAATTCATACATTTGAATGTAAAAAGGAAGAATTAAATTCAATTTTTGAAACATAAATTTGCTACCATTTGATTTTTTGGATTTTTTGATTTCAAATGCATATTCACTTGCATTTTTTTTAGTAGTGCAAGTTGAATCATGGAAGGAGAAATGATTTTTCCAGTTTTAATTCTTTCTTTAGATCTTGGAACTACAGAGTGGACTTATTTTAAAAGAGAAAATTAAAATAATTTAAAAAAAAATTGAGTTATATTGATGAAATTTTTTGGAATCTTCAATGAAAGAATTTAAATATAAATCACTCAAATTAAGAAAAATTTCAAGACTGTTAATAAAAATGGGTGCAGCTGATTTGATGCATACATGACTAACGGAATGTAAATGCTTTGGCATTTCAATAGCTCACACCTCTTTATCTGGCATGTGTGAGATTAAATGAAAAAAATACTTAGTGAGAAGCCAATTTTGGCATTTGAACTCATACATGCAAAATTTAATGGTGCATGTTGGGTGTCATGCCAATTCAATTTTTTGTAAATTCAGTTTTTCTTTTTTCTTTTTTGGAATGTGCCAATGCACACCAATTTTTGAATTGGAAAAGATAATTAAATTGATTTATTATAATTAAAATTAAAATAAATAAAAATGAAATCAAAACTAAAAAGAAGAGCAAACAAAAGGCATTCATTTTCTCATGGGCACAAAACTTTAAATCATGGGGCTTGTAAGCCTGTAAAGCATACCTCCCACATGGAAAAATAATTTATTTCATGAAGGTTTCAAGAATTCATTTTTTTTAAATTTTTATTCTGCAGCCATTTATCTGGGTTTCTCAAACCCTCAAAAAAAATCTTTGGTAATTTTGCAGGCATTAGAACACCTTAAATAATTTATTCAAAAAATCAAAAGAAAAATTCTCATTCCATTTTCAGATCCTTTTCTTCGAATTTTGAATTGTATTTTTTGCTTATTTAATATTTAAGAAATTTGAAAAAAAAATCATAGATATTTCTGATATCTTCTTGGTATTTTTTTGGATATATTCTATCACCTCAAGAAATTCATTCAAAAAATCAAAAAATCAAAAAAAAAAATCTCATAGAATTTTTGGGTCCTCTTCCTTGCCTTTTGAATTATTTTTTTATAACTTAATATCTCAGAAATTTTTACTTTTTAAGAATAAATTGCTGACAAAACGTTTCATTGACTTTTGGGAAGCATTAGAATATCTTAAAAAATTCATACAAAAAACCAAAAAATCCAAAAAAACCAAATTTCTCATTGAACTTTTGGATCCCTATTTTTGCCTTTCTAATCAAATTATTTGGGAAATTTAAGATTTTATAAATTTAATAAGAAAATTAAAGAGATCTCTAATATATATTTTTGGGATTTCTTGGATGTATTCTTTGCCTCCAAAAATTGAATCCAACATAAAAATACCTCAAAAAAAACACATCCATTTGAATGTTTTTGTTTTAAATAAATTCCCCTCAATTTTTCTGGCAAAAACTTTAGAAAAGCATAAAAATTTGAAACTAACAATTATTCTGAATTCTTTTCACATGTTTTACTCCACAAAGTATATACCACAATGAAAATAATTCAACATAAAAGGTGTGGTCCACATTTTTCATTCTAATTTTTGTCATATTTTAATGCATACAAGAAACAAATATTGTTCCAAATATTGAATTTTCTTAATCTATTATTTTTTTATGTTTCTTCTTTGTTTTATTTAAGGGAAAAAAGTCATTAAAAAGTCTAAATTTTTCTGAATAATTGTTTTCTAAGATTTGGAATACTTGGCCACAAAAAGTTTCCAAATTGGATCTAATTTGGGAGCTGGCCAAGGATCTGAATTAAACTTGAAGGAGAATATATGTTTGAAATATTCTGAAAGAATGAAAAAAATGCAAGAATATTCAAAATTTTTAGTGGTAGGGGAATTAAGAGGAAGATAAGTGAAAGGCATGCAAGAAGAAAACAGAACCAATAGAAAATTATATGTTTCAGCCAGAACGAAGCCATGGTATGGAAATTTCATCCACACATTTATGGGACCTGGGCCAGAAATTTGGTTCAATTGCCTTATTGCTTCTTGGAAATTTAAACAATGGCTGCTTCCCCAAATCCACAGTTTCCATCACCTATGAAATATCAAAATTTGATATATGTGCCATTGATTTTTTTCGGAAAAATAAAGTCTTAGTATTGGAATTAAAACCAAAAATCAGAATTTCCTTATAAAATAAATTATGTTTCAAAGATACCACTCACTTTTTACATTGAAACTTGGTCAAAATCTCCAGAATAAGTAATAAAAGAAATAAGATTGTATTGAAAAAGAAGCTGGAGACTAATGACAAGCAACAGGATCAATCAAATAAAAACAAAGGAGAACCAGAAATGATGAACCAAGTGTGACCAACAATATGAGGAAAGACAGGAATTATGCTCGCGGTCTGAGGAGAGTTCAAGGAGATGGTTGTGACTTGGAGAAGAGGTTGAAATGGAGGCTTGCGTAGTTGGTGGGTAATGAGCTGTGGTTGAGATGGGTCAGCACTGAGGAATTGAGTTAGGTGAGTAAATTGCAATCTCACCGGGAAGACAGCAATGATGTCCGTTGGAGTGACTGAGGATGAGTTGAAATTGAATTCTGTGGTTGGTCTATCTTGATGGTGGAGAGGTTGTGGGATTGGTCATTGCGGTTGAGTTTGGATGATGAGGGGTGAGAAGGGAATGTGAGACAACAAAGAGGAGAAAAGAAGAAGAAACAGATAAGAAATGGAAAATGAGGCTGTGAAGAGAGTCTAGAAACAGATAACAGGCTAAAGAGGACGGTGGAATCATGTTATGAGTGAGATTTGTCTTCATTGCTATTGTGGGTGTGATTGACAGTGTCCTCTGGGTTGCCCCTCAGCTTGCGGCGTCTCATATCTGCGGGCGGCTCCTTCAGGTCATTGCCGCAGGGTCCCTGAGAATCCTGGTGTCCCCCTCTCTCCCAGAGATTCCAACACGCCCCGTGCCTGGTGAGATAAAGAGACAAGACAGAGAGCATGTGCCGCAGGGAGGAGTTGAGACAAAATTAGGTTGAGAAATTTGAGAAGGTGGATTTGAGCAGGCGGAGACTGGTCAGACTGGCGCTTTTGGTGAGGGAGTTGGCCGGCATGTCCTCCAATTTTATGATCTTCACATCAAGGTTTCCAGAATTGAGTTCCTGCTGCATTATTTTGGTCTTGAGGTCTAAGTGTTGTGTTTTTGAATTGGAACCAAATTTCCTTAGCTTGTTGTCTAGCCCACTGTTATCTGTGAAGAGCTCAATTGCTTCCAACCTGGTGGAGAAGATTTCACAGGCCAGTGCTCTGATCCAGGTGGCCTTGTGGAAAGCGTCAACCAAGGCGTTGAGTTCAGCATCAGTGGAGGAGTAGGTGATATTTTTTTTTACAGCTGTTCCAGGACACGATGCACCCCCAGACGGCACACAGATACCCCTTCTGAGATTGTCTGGTGTCAGGGTCATCTGCCCAGGAGGCATTGGAGTAGGCGGTGGTGAGTGAGTCAGCTGCATTTATCTGAAGACACAGTTGGAGGTGTGAGGTTCCGTTGAGATATTTCCAGACTTTCTTGAACTCTCTCCAGTGAGGCAGGCCTGGCTTGACATTGAATCTTGCAAGACTAGATACAGCAAATCTGATGTCAGGTTGGGTGTAAAAGGCTATGTGATTCAATAAGGCAATGGCCAACTGGTTGTTGACGTTAAGAGATTTGAATTGATTGAATTCATCATCCAAGGCAGGCTTGAGCTGCAGATTCTGAGTGAGTGGACTAGCGCTTGTATGCACGTCTTCCAGACCAAGTTCCCTGAGGCCCTGTTTGATGTTATTAAGTTGGCTGAGTAGGATGTGGTCATTGTGGACTTCAATTTTCATGCCCAGGATGGTCTCTGGCTCCTTCAAGGTCAAACCAGCAAATATTGCCAGGAACTTCTCTTCAAAACCTTCAGCATTTCCAACTAGGATTAGATTGTCAACATGGAATAAAAGGCCCAATTTCCCATTGCTAGACAGGTAGAGACAGGGGTCACATGCTGATCAATTGAATCATACATCCTTGATCCAGTTTGTGCAGGTTTTGAACCAATTATTTGGAGCCTGTTTGAGGCCGTAGGGTGATTTTTTGAGTCTGAGGAGGTTTGAGGAGCGCTTTGAGCCCTTTGGGGTCCTGTCAATGACCTCCTTGTCAATGGTTGAGTGCAGGAAAGCACTCTTGACGTCACTGTTGGATTTGTTGTCTTGATTCCAGGGCGTAGAGTAGGAGCAGAAGCAGGGTTGATGGTTTACCAGTTGGAGAAAACGTCTCAAAGTATTTGAGCCCCTTGATTTGGATGAATCCCTGGATGCACAGGCGAGCCTTGTACTTGACTGGGTCGCCATGGCAGTTTTGCTTGATCTTGTAGGTCCAGGTGGTTCTGAGGACATTGCGTGGTTGAGGACTGTTGTAATCTTCCCAGACTCAAAGATCCTTGATTGATTCCAGCTCTAGATCCATAGCTTCTATCCAGCGGGAGCGCTTGTGGCAAGACAGTGCGTCTTTGTACAACTTGGGCTCATAGTAGTGATAGAATCTGTATTGTTGAGGTGGTCTGATTTTGGATCTTTTTTGAAGGAGTCTGGTGAGAGGGTTGGCATTGCAGTCTTCGCTACAAGTTGTAGTTGGGTGGATTGGTGGTTGAGGCGTGCTGCTTGCAATTTCCTCAGTTTTGGCCACAGATGTGGGTGATGCGTTTCTGTTGCAGGTGGAGCTGATAGACTCCTCTGATTCTGGTGATTTGCTTTGATATTTGGTCCAGGGGGCTTGAGTAGTGGAGAGCAGGTCTGGCTGGGTTTCCTGATTGAGGGATGAGTCTTCAGCCGCTTCCAAGGGGAGAAGGTTTTCACCAATGGAGAGGCCTGGCTCATGCGGTCTGGGAATCTGAAGAAACTTAATGTGTTTTGAAGAGATGATGGAGCCACTTTTAGTTAAGATGCAGTATGAGTGGAGAAGGGGATTGAAGCATACAAGAGTGCCCTCTTTGCCTTTGGGTTTGAATTTCAATCCCTTCTCTCTCCTGTTAAGGAGAAAGACACAGGGAGTTCCAAGGGTCTAAAGAAACGTGGAATGTAGGTGAAAATTGTGCATCTTGCTCCAGGGAGTTTTGGATTTGCCCTTTGCCAGTATGTGGTTCAGCATGAGGCAGCATCCCTTGACAACCTTGTGCCAAGTTGACATGGGCAGCCTGCTTTCCTTCAAGGTTTCTCTGGAAGATTTGATTATGGTCCAATTTGCTTGTTTGGCCCGTCCATTGTGCTTGGGGTGATGAGGTTCAGAGATTATTTGAGTGATGTGTCTCTCCTCAAGATATGGCGTGAACTTGGAATTGACAAATTCTGTGCCACCATCCAAGAAGGCTTCCAGGGGGTAATAGCCTTGCCTTTTTTGCTCTTTCTTGAGGAGATCAATCAAGATGTTGGTGGTCTCCTCCTTGGAGGTTATAGGGAAGGCAGAAAGGTATCCGGTGGCGTTGTCCAAAAGCTTGAGGATATATTGATGGTTTAGTTTAGAGATTGGTAAAATTGGTCCTATCAGATTTAGGTGAATCTGTTCAAAACCTTTGTGGGATCTTGTGGAAGATTCACTGAGGGGTGATTTGGTGATCTTGCTTGTAGCGCAGTAAAGACACTGGAATTTTTCTTTGACGTCTTGTGGAATGTGCTGAGTGAGTGATGACAGTCTGGAGAGTGATGCGTGCCCATAATTCCTATGGATTTTGACAAGCGCTTCTCCCGGTGATGCTGAGACAGTTGACACATGGGAGACCAATTTTTTTCTTGGCTTGTAAGATGGTGTTGGGAGAGTGTAGAGATTATGTAAAATAGTTCCACGGAGAATTGGTTGGTCTTGATGGGAGATGGAGAATTGGTTGTTCACTGAGTGGATCAAGCATCACTTTGCATTGAGTGCTCCTGAGCTGATGAGGTTAATTGTAACTTCCGGAACATAAAAGGCATCTGTGAGTCTAAGAGTCAGGTCTTTCCAATGGAGCAATGCAACCCCTCTTCCTTTGATAGGCAGTTTGGCTCCTTCCTTTCCAGTCCTGATAGGATTGCCGGAGTAGGGTTCCATTTCAACAAAGAAACTACTTTCATTGATCATGTGGAGAAATGCGCCACTTTCAATCAGGAATTGTTGGTGAGTGTCTCCGTGATCTATCAATTGGTGCAGAAGGGCCAGGTAGTGATCTCAGAGAGGTATGTTCAATTGTTCCTTGAAAGATCCCTTTGTGGCCTTCCACTTGGCTTGATTGTCTCTCCACCACTCCGGAGCTACCTCAGGATGGAGATGCCAGCAGTCTTGAGCAGAGTGGTTCTTGTCTTGGCCAGGGTGGTGGTAACCTTCTATGCATTGCTTGGGTTCAGAAAACTGGCAGGACTTTTGCCAAGCTGACTTTGCGCCGTACAGTGCAACCTCTCCCTTTGACTTGGAGGAGGAGGCGGATGACTGAGCCAGCAATTTTTTATTGAGTTGAGTGAGATGGTTAAGGACAAACTGGACTGAGAGGTCTTTATCTGAGTGCATGACCTGCCTCTTGAAGTTTTCCATTGATGGGGGAAGTTTGAAAAGTAAAAGATAGGCCACAATGTTTTGAGGAAGTTTGATGCCAACCTCTCCCATCTTCTTGAGGCTGACTTTGATAGAGGTGATGAAGTTGGTGATGCTGTTGGCGCTGAAGGTGAGGTAGAGGAACCAGTTGAACACTGGAGCTCTGTTTGATGCTTGAGATGAGGCAAATTTTTCAATGATGGCTTTCCAAAGTAATTTTGTGGAGTTATGGTTTTTGGGAGGTACTAGTTTGTTGTGAGTGGATGAGTCAAGTTTGGAGATGAGTAGAAGTTTGAGTTTGTTGTTGATAGAGGGTTCAAGTATGGATTTCTCATCATTTATGGCCAGGGCACATCCCCTTACATCACTCAATTTCAATCTCCACTGGCTTTGGTATCACCAACTCCAATAAAGCAAAGGGAATCAACTTGGTGGTTGATAATATGGACTCCATTTTTCCTTTTTATATTCAAATGGATGAAATCTTTGGAAAGAAGGCCAATATAACCCCTTTAGCTGCTTTTAATGCCAAAAAATCAGATTCAGTTGATGCTGAGGACCTGGCTGTGGATGCTCAGCCTAGCAATGATGATCCAAATTAAACCTATGAGTGGCCCAAATCTGATTTGGAGGAGGATATTCAAAGAAAACCAGCTCTGATAATGTATACATCAGCATTGAAAAAACATTCCTTGGATCCCTCACTTCCTTCTTTGGATTTCTCTCTTCCTGGGGTGGAAGAACTTAACAACGTGGCCAATGAGGAGCAAGTTATTCCTGTATTTTTACTACCATCAAAATCTGCTCAAGTAAGGGACCAAGTTCTTTTCTCTCCTGTCTGGTTAATCCTGACTGATTTAGATTGGAAAAAAACAGTCTCATCCGTTCCTGAATGGCAAAATACTGAAGCCAATGGGGCCTCCCAAATCCCCTTCAAATGAGAGCAATTATGTTCACACACAAACCACCTCTGCAAATGGAAAGCAAAAGGCCTCAAATTCCCTCAACATCAACCCCAATAGCTGGAAAAAGAGGAGAAACACTTCAAATATTTCTAGCTTTGAGGATATCATGTAGAAGCAAGATTCAAGTAAGCACATTTGATTCTCATTGCTTTCAAAATCAAGTTCATTCCTATTCCCCTCCAAAAAACAGTGAAATAACAAATTGAATCTGAAAATTTCAATTTGAAAAGGAGAAGTGGGCTTTTCAACTGGCTATGGATTGTCAAAAGCAGAAAGCTGAGTTCGGCTCATCAAAAAAAGTTGGATGCTGATTGGAAAATAAAACAGGCTGAGCTGGAGTTTCAAAAAGAGGGAAAGGAGAAGGATCAAGAGGAAGACCGACTCCAAAAGGAGAGGGAAAGGATAGCCAAGGAAAAAAAATATAGGTTATTGGTAGCCATGGAATGAATTTTTAGAAGTAGAACTGTCAATGAAATAAAATGAATGACTCAATTGCTTGGCTTTTAAAATATTTTCTTTGATAAAAATTTAAAAAATAAAGAAAAATATTTTCAAATACAACAATTTTTGAGCCTATTTTTAACCCCACCAATAAATTTGTTTTTTATTTATTTATTTACATTTTTGGTTCTAGAATATATTTGAGCCCTTTTAAAGTCTTTGCAAGTGTTGAGAGTTGTCTTTTAAATTTGAAAAGAAATAGCCATCCTAGTATGGGTGGCAGTATCCAAAGAAGGAAAAGTACAATTGTTGTACTTGTTTGCTGCCCAAACCATTTTTAATATACCTTTTTCTTGGAAATCTATTCCAAATCCCAATTCAGGGGAGACAAATTTGCCATCAGATACTTGATATTTTTCCTTTTTTTTTTTTGATAATTTTCCCATTTGATTTGTTGGTTGGGACCACCAGTAAAAAAGAATAGGAGGAGACATGACTTTTGTAAATATGGGCAGAGTTTTAGAAGGAGTCTGAGGTGAAGGTGATTTGAGGGGAGAAGTCAAAAGGAGTGAGGCCAGATACAAATTCAAATGAAGAGAAAGAGGGGATATTTTTTTCCAGCATAGTTTCTTGGTTGGAATTGTGTGCCAGTCTGGCTAATTTTCTTAAAATTTGGCCTAAAACTTGTGATAACCCCTCAGACCTAAGGTTCAAAAATTTAAACTCCTGGGGTGAAGATTGAATAGCTGATTTCTTCAAATAGCGCCCAAACCGTTAAAAGAGGTGAATCAATTTTTTCCATCAAATTGCCCACATTTCCCCCCCCAAGATCTTGAGGGACCAACTGTGTTGAAAAATGTTTTTGATTGGTGAAGGAATTTTGTGACCAAGTTGAGGTCCTTCTTTTCTTTCTGGGATAGTTTATTCAATGGGAAAAATTTGATTATTTCAACCAAAGAGTGGAAATTGGAACAATTAAGAACAGAAACTTTTCCGGAGCTGAAGAAATGGAAGTGTTCAATCTTCTGTTTGGCTTGTTGAAACTCTTGAGGGGTGGTTTTTTGAGTTTTCTTTTTGGCAGCAAAATCAGGGCACAAATTCAAAGGTTGTAGTTTTCCTTGAGACTAAACCACCTTTTAATGAAACCCATCTTCATTTACTTCCAAAGAGATTTCAGAATCGGTCATTTGAGCCCTCTTTTGCAAAAGAGCCCTCTGCTTGCCACCTCTACTTAAATTTTTCAAACCATCTCCTTCCATCTTGATCCCTCCCATGCACCTGCTGTGCTTGGGGTGAGGATCAAGAAGTAAAAGATCTGGTTGTATAAAATTTTGAGTGGGGTGGGAGAAGCATTGGCGTTCCAGAAAGGGGGCAGGAGTTGGCAGAGGGTACAAATCCAAAGGTTGTAGTTTTTGTCAAGACCAAACCACCTTTTTGTTAAACCCATCTTCCTTTACTTCCAAAGAGATTTCAGAATATCTCATTTGAGCCCTCTACTTGCCACCTCTCTTTATGTTTTTCAAACCATCTCCTTCCATCTTGATCCCTCCCATGCACCTGCTGCGCTTGGGGTGAGGATCAAGAAGGAAAAAATCTGGTTACATAACATTTTGAGTGGGGTGGGAGAAGCATTGGCGGTCCAGAAAGGGGGCAGGAGTCAAAAGAACAAGGGTTTAAAAGGTGTTTTTGTTGCATGGAATACAAAAAAAAAGAAAAAAAAACAATTATTAGTATCATATAATCAAGGTAGATGATCAACAAAAAAAATTACTATACCTGTCCAAGCTGAAACCAAAAAAAAGAAAAAGAAAAAGAAAAAAGAAAAAAGAAAAAGAAAAAAAAAATAAAAAAAAAAGAAAAAAAAAAAGAAAAAAAAAAGAAAAAAAAAAAGAAAAAAAAAAAGAAAAAAAAAAGAAAAAAAAAAAGAAAAAAAAAAAAGAAAAAAAAAAAGAAAAAAAAAAAAGAAAAAAAAAAAATTGGCCAGGCTGGAGGTGTAGGCAGGCTTGGTTGGCAGGGCTGGAGGTTGGGGGGCTTGGTTGGCCAGGCTGAAGGTGGGGGGGCTTGGTCCGCCGGGCTGAAGGTGGGGGGGCTTGGTCAGCAGGGCTGGTGGGGGGGGGGGGAGGGCTTGGTCAGCCAGGCTGAAGCTGGGGGGCGTTGGTCAACCAGGCTGAAGGTTTGGGGGGCTTGGTTGGCTGGGATGAAGGTGGGGGGGCTTGGTTGGCTGGGCTGGGGGTGGGGGGGGGGCTTGGTTGGCTGGGATGGTGGTGGGGGAAGGCTCAGTTGGCCGGGCTAGTGGTGGGGGGGCTTGGTTGGCTGGGCTGGTGGTGAGGGCGGCTCAGTTGCTTGGTTGCTGGGGGGAGGGGCGCTTGGTCAGCTGGGCAGGAGGGAGAGGAGGGTTTGCTTGGTTGGCCAGGCAGGAGGGAGAGGGGGGGCGGTGGGGGGGCTCAGTTGGCCAGGCTGGTGGTGGGTGCAGATTGGTTGCTTGGTTGGCTGGGCAGTCATTGGTGGGCCAGGAAAGAGGTGGGGGGGCTTGGTTTCTGGGTTGGCCGGGAGGTTGCTGGGGGGGGGGGCGCTCAGTTGGCCAGGCAGGAGGGAGAGGAGGGGTTGCTTGGTTGGCTGGGAAGAAGGGAGAGGGGGGGTGGGCAGAAACCAAGAGGGTGGGGGCGGGCATTGACCAAGAAAGATGGGGGGGCCAACAGCAAGCAAGAGGGGGGGGCAGGTAGTGAGAAAGGCAAGCAAGGGGGGGAGAGAAAGAGGAGGGAGGGGCCAAGTCAGCAAGGTCCAAGTAAGCAAGAGAGGGAGGGAAAAGGAGGATGAGGAGGAGGAGGAGGGGAGATTACCTGGGGTACCAACAAAGGGAGGAGGGCAGTTGATGGGCAATGTGGAGGTGGAGGGTGAAGAGGAGGAAGGAATGGGTGGTGGGTGAGGTGGAGAAGTCAGAAAGAGTGGGTGAGAGGGAGGGAAAAGCAGGATGAGGAGGAGGGGGGGTGAGCTTACCCGGGGTGCCAACCAAAGGAGGAGGGGAGGTGATCAGTGAGGTGGAGGTGGATGGTGAGGAAGAGGAGGGGAGGTGATTGGTGAGGTGGAGGTGGAAGGTGAGGTGGAGGAGGGGAGGTGATTGGTGAGGTGGATGTGGAGGGTGAGGTGGAGGAGGGGCAATGATTGGTGAGCTGGACGTGGAGGGTGAGGAGGAGTAGGGGAGGTGGGTGGGTGGTTTGGAAGTTTTGGTTTGGTTTTGTCTAATTCCACCAAAAAAAAAAAAAAAAGTCAGCCTAGGATTCTTGGTTGAACAACCAACTTCCCCAAAAAACAATGTGATTTTTTACCTATTTTTAAACCAAATGCTACTCATTGAAGTGAGCAAGTGTGAGGGGTAGAATCCGCTCTCTCATGGAAGAAGATGAGAGACCAGATGAAACAGGTATTATGTGAGGAGGATTGGGAATATCTTCTTCAAATGTTTCCTGCCATTCATCTTTGATGTCAGCCAGAAGGTTGTGAAGGATTACACAAGTGATAATCAAATTGATGAGGAACTTCATGTATTTGGGGTTTTGAACCTGGTTTTGCATTTCCCTTAAGCTGGCCTATCTTCCTTTCAGGACTCCAATGGCATGCTAAATCCAAACTCATGATTGGGAAAGATGATAGTTGTATTCAGTTTTAGCTTGATGATTGGATGAAACATTGCGGTATGCTGGAAACACATAATTCCCACTAGCATAACCTGAATCAGCCAGAAGGTATTAGTCTTGGTCAAAGTAGTTCTCTGGTTGTTGGAAAATCCACATCCAATTGAAAACATATGAATCATGACAAGAACCTGGAAGGCCAGCATTGAGGGAAATGAAATTCTTGTTGTTATCACAAACAAGTTTTAGTGAGACAGAGTATCTATACAAACAGATAAAACATATTTTGTCATTTTTTTATGAAAGGTGTTAGAAAAGGATTTGGAAAAGAAATGAATTGATTGCCTTTTTTTCCAATCAAAATAGTGGTTGCCATCTAGCTTGGGTTTTTTAATCAAGGGTATAGTGTTTCCATAGACAAAACCAATGCAACCAGGAAAGCCTTCAGTATCCATTACTTGAGATATATCCTTGCTTTCTTCTTTGGTTGGCCATGAAAGGACCAAGTGATGGAAAGGTAGGATAGCAATCATGACTCTTTTTGTGTATGAGTCAATGGTTGCATAACAAACTGAGAATACATTTTCTAATTGATGAATTGCTGCTCCATTTCCATTTGATCCTAATCTACAAAGATCAACAGACAGTTTGATTGCTGGATCACGTTGAGGATTCCAAGAATTTTTCTGGAAGATGTGGTGGTCTTCAATCATCTCCAAAAGTTTCATGAATTAAGAAAATGGAGTTCTGATAGTTGCTGGAAGCTTAAGTTGGGGAGGAGTCAAAGATTTTACCTTTCATACATAGGGTTGTGGAGAGTTTGTCTTCTTGGAACAATGTTTTGCTTTTCTAATAGAAAATTCAAAGCCAACCAAGTTGATTCCAAATCAGAGTCTGAATTGGAGTCTGAATGTAATTCATATAGTAAAAAAAGTTCAGTCAGATTTTTTGTGTTTTCAACCTGCTGCTGGGATGTTTTATTGGAAATTTTGAGAAAGATGGTCATGCCATGTGGAGTGTTGAGATGAAGATGGAGAGGTGAATGTGAAGTGATGGAGATGAGAAGCAATGGAGATGAGATTTGTGTGATGCAATGGAGATGGTATCAGTATGGATTTGCTGAGATGGAGGCGTGGATGGGTGTTTTGGATGTGATGGATGGTGGATGGATGATGATGCATAAATGGGGGGTTTAATGGCGGGTTTGATGTTTGAAACACGCCTATCTCATGAAAAACTTCATTTCAAAATACAACAGTTGGGGGGTATGTGTATTTGAGAAACCCGCCATTAAAAATGACAGGTTTTATCAAAAAAATGGTGGGTTTCTAATGGTGGGTTTGCTAACTCTGATAAACCCTATTTGCTATCATCACTTTATTGCTCTCATTAATTCATTTCTCTTCATCTTTTCCAATTTACCCTCAGCAAACCACCCCCTGCAAGTCCACATAAAATTCCAATCCAGCAAAGCAAACATCACCAAGGAACTCAAAAGAATCCTCCCCAATCAGCTTCCAAATTCTCAAATCAGATCAAGAGAGCTGATCACATTATTCTGGTAAATTGGCCCAAAATACCCTTGAACCATGAAACTTGCTTGGGATCCAACAAAGAAACACCATTTGGCCAAACTCCATCCTCTAAGGTTTGTGTTTATCTCCCGATGGCCAATGAAATAAAGAATAAAACCAAAGTTAGGCTGGATCCTTCATCCAAACAGATGAGGGAGCAATTCAAGAACTATCAAGCCAAGTAAAAAAAGGACTACTCAATGTCAACCTCCACTGGATTTGTATCACCAAGTCCAATAAAGCCAAGGGAATCAACTTGGTGGTTGATAAGTTGGAATAGATTTGTCCTTTTTATATTCAAATGGATGAAATATTTTGAAAGAAGGCAAAATCACCCCCTTAGCTGATTTTGATGCCCAAAAATCTGATTCTGTTGATGATGATGAATTGGCTGTGGATGTTTATCCTAGCAATGATAATCCTGATGAAATCATTCAGTGTCCCCAATTTAATGCCTGGGAGGATATTACAATACAACCAGCTACAATCATGTCTAAATCAGCCTTGATCAACTTTAAAAACCCTTGCATAGATACCTCACTTACTTCTTTGTGTTTTTCCCTTCCTGGGGTGGAAAAAATCAACAACTTTGCCAATTGAGAGCAAGATATTCCAGTATTTCTATTAAAATCAAAATCTGTTCAAGTAAGGAAGAAATTTATGGTCTTTATTGGTTAATTCTGACTGATTTGGAATGTAAAAAACCAGCTTCATAATTTCCTGAATTTCCAAAGTATGAAGCCAATGGAGCCTCCCACATCACCTTCAAATAAGAGTGATGATGTTCCAACACAAAATTACTCTGCAAAGGGAAAAAAAGGCCTCCACTTCAATCAACATCAATTTCAATAATTTTCAAAAGAGGAGAAACATCTCCAATTTTTTGGACTTTAAAGATATCATGGGGAAGCAAGATTCAAGTAATTTAATTAATTGAATATCCATTCTTTTGAAATCAAGTTCATTGATATTCCTCTCCAAATAACAGTGAAATTAAGAATTGAATCCAAAAAACTGATATATGATCAGAAAAGATGGGATAATCAGCTGACTATTGATGTTCAAAAGCAGAGAGCCAAGAGTCTGTCTCATCAAAAAAAATTTGATGCTGAGTGGAAATTGAAACAGGCTGATTTGGAGTTTCAAAAAGAGGAAAAGTAGAAGTATCAACAGGAAGATTGAATGGAAAGGGAGAGGGATCAACTGGAAAAAGAAAAAAGGATAGGTTATCCATAGCCATGGCATTTATTGGTAGAAGTAAAACAGTTGAAGAAATACAGAAGATTAGCTGATTTCTGGGATTGTAAATATGTTTACTTGGGTGAAAATTTTAAAAATAAAAACAAAAATTTCAGCCTGCTACTTTTACGGAGCAACCTTTCAAACTAGAATAATAAAAAAAATAAATTATGAAGTATTAAAGAATTAGGAAATCCTAAAGTTTTATGAGCAATTTTTATTCCTCATCCAAAATAAGGTTGGGTCACTCATTGATCCAACCCTTGAATTCCAACTGCTTATATTTTTAAATAAATTTACAAGAAAATGGACCAAAAATGCAACACCAATCCAACTAGTTTTTTTGGCCATTTTGATATTTCACATGTATTTTCACATATAGATTTCCAACCCGAAATTCACTCAGAATTGGAGTGTTGTGTAAATTTTAGGAGTTACACCTGGTTTTGGTGTTGTGTATATTTTAGGAGTTACACTCAGTTTTGTGTTCTGTCACAATTCCTGCATGCAGCCCTACATCCATACAGTGTGGTGGTCCAAACCTGTCCTATAGCCATCAGACTCACTTTTCTAGTGTAACAACAGCTCAATCCCTCAAATTAACCTCAGAATTGGATTCTACATCACAAGTAACCCATAGTCATTCAGCCAAAGTACCCCACTATCTCTCATGGATTAGAATATACAGTCCAACAAACCTCCAAATGTGGCAAACTCATACCCAACCAGGTGTCACATCTCTGTAAAAGACACAAGACATACCTTGTAAAATCTCAAATACATGCCAGTAACAGATTACCCTCAATACCAGGACCATACACCAACCCTGTAACACCAACCAGAATACAGCAATACAGATACAGGAGGCAGTACAGCTAGTTCAGCTCCTATCACCTCACCCAGAAAGAAAGCAAATATACATACAGGAGGCTGTGCATAAGTGTACAGGAACAGTGCAGGCAGGAGGAAGTGGAACCAGTCTCAACCAGGACCAAAAAAAATAAGCAAACATACATACAGAAGGCTGTGCAGAAGTATAAAGGAGAAATATATGCAGGAGGAAGTGGAACCAGGCTCAACCAGAACCATGCAGTACCAAACAACCTCAGCACCACTCAGCAATTTATGCAGCCAGTAGCATGTGATGCCAAACAGACTACAAGTACAAGTACCACAGGCCTACCCAGCAATATATGCAGGCAGTCAGAACCATGCAGTATCAACCCACCACAGCACCACACAGCAATTTATGTAGTCAGAAGCATGTAATACCCAGCAAACCACCAGTAACAACAACCCCCAGCACTACCCAGAAATATATGCAGGCAGTCGAGACCATGCAGCACCAAACAAATCACCAGTGAATGAACAGCAGCACATGTAGGGAGAATCAAGTAGCACCAGACCAACCATCAGTACTGCACAGGAATACATTGTATCTGCACTTCACAGCAGTTTATGCAGGGCTGTGCATGCATGAAACCCCTGTACCAGCTTTTCCCAACCAGCAGAAATGCCTCATGTAACTGTACAAGCCTTTTTCAACCAGCTAAAATGTCTCATGTAATTGTAGCTCACTGTTCCTCACCAGAATAGGGAGAACCCTCAGGGGCAGCCTTGAGCACCCCTGGGGGCAGGATTTTCTATTTAAGGAGGGCCTCTCTGCCCTATCCAAGTTGTATCATCACCCATCTCAGTATGCCATCTGGCCATTAGCTATCCCCATCCACCCTATCAGGCCTTCTTGGCCCATCCATCTGTGGTACCTACCCAGATAAATATTAGTAGTGAATCAGTTATAAAGGAAAAAAAGAAATCAGGAACCAAGTTATTACCCATCTTTAACCAATTAAAACACCCATCAGGTGCTTGAATAAGGGTTCTTCTGTGACCTAAATATTCAGAACCATATTAAAGAAACCCCACCCATTAGTTAGTAAATAACCCTTACAAAGAAAGAGAGCACAACAAAAAGAAACTACAAACCCTTCCTCTACCCAGCCCCCTGTGAGTAAACCCATCCTTGGGTCCTCTCCTGAACCAGCCCTTTTATAAACCCTTGAACCCTTTAATATTTGGGTATTGGTTAAGATCAAACATATCTGATCAATAAATTAACCAATAGTCCAATACATCTGGTCTATTCTTCAACAAATCCTACCAATATCACAGTAAATAATTAATCTAGGTCTGATCTGAGAACTATATTAAGTCTCAAAGAAACCAACAATTAATTTAAATAAATTATTGTGCAGACTTACTATAGTACTAGAAGGGCAGGCAATTCAAAACCTCTCTTAGTATATACTAATACTCCAAAGGAGTAGAAGTAATACTAAATTCCCCTTCAAGGACTGCGAGCAAGCTATTTGCTACTTTTTATATAATCCCACAGGAGTCTCTACAACAGTTGGGCTGTACACGCCTGACACTCAAAATGCAGGCATCTGTCAAGAAACCTGCATGAAATATTCCTCTAGACAGATTCCTGCCTGCAGCTTTCAGGAAGGTGCGCTTCAAAAGCTGCCTGCACAACACCTGACAGCCAGGTACTGCAGGAATGTGCTAAAACCATTATGCATGCATCATGTACATGTAAAAATGTGACTGACAGATAGAGGGATATTTGAAACCTCTAAAAATTGAATAAAACATATAAAAATCAAATCATAAAATGGACAAAGTAGGGGAAAAAACTAATAACTGTTTTCACCAAAATAATGATATCAAATCTTCATGAATCACCAAACATATCAAAGAGTTTTAGGAATGTCATTCCATCCCATACCTGAAGGAAAAATACTCTCTCTCTTTGAGTATGGCGCTCTGAAACCTAACCCCAAGAGATCCCTCCCGGGGGTCTTTTGCTCTTCTTTGGAGATTGACTTGTGGGGGATGGGGAGGTTTTCCTTTTTCTCAATATATTTCTTTTCTCTTCTTTTTTTAATAATTCCTTTTCTTCTTCTCCTCATCATTTGAATCTATACGTCCTTCAAGCTGTCTACTTGTCAATCTTGCCTGCTCAACCATCCAACATCCCAATCAATTCTCAATCAGTACTTGCTGCCATTCCTTGCCTGGTAAGATGATTTGCACCTCAACTCTATTATCGATTGTAAACCTGATAACACCTCTGTCAAACCAGCACTTATCTTTCTCCTCTGTCTCCAGTCTGCTGCTTCCCATTTTTCCAAAATGTAATTCTTAGCCTCTCCAGCCTGTTCAGTCTCTTGTGTCCACATTACATGTTGGTTGTGTTTTTCTTTTTCTATTTGATCTCTTTTCTATTGTGACTCTGATCATAAATTTTAGTCTGCTGGTTCTTAGTTGTCAAATAAAATATCTTAAATCTTATCATGGTTAAAAGCCAAAACCAGAAATCCTAACTCACCATCAAGATGAATGAACCAAAAAATACAAATGAAAAAGCAGGAGCTACGGACTACTTCCATCAATTTGCACTGAAGGCTGCGGTTGATGCAATTCCCCCTCTCAACAAAGAAAACTTCTCAATCTGGCATGACAAAATTCTGATGTTTTTTGATCTCAAGGACATAAAAGACGCTATCACAAGGAACTTGGGAAAAATATCCATAAAAGAAGACAGGAAAATCAGGGCAGTTATCCTATCTAAATTGGATAACACAACACACACCAATGTGGTCAACTTGGCCAACATAAATTCATCCAAGCTTCTCTGGGCAGAAATTAATTGTTGATTTGCTTCATCTGAGACTGCCAATCAAGCAAGGGTTTTCAATTATTTTTTCCACTTCAGCTTCAATGAAAATGCCATTGAAGGATTTGTGACAGATACAAAAAAGGCTCTAACCCAAATGACCAATGTTGGCATAGAACTACCCAACAATATCCTTGCTTATTTGGTCCTCTTCAAATTCCTTCCTATTATTGAAAATCTAAAACAGCAGATCATGCATGTGGAAAATCACCTAACTGTCAAATTGGTCTTCAAACATCTAATTCAATGAAACAAAAAGTGTAAGGCTCAGTCAAAAACCATCAATTCTGATTCCAATCTCACTTTAGTAACAACAAAAAATAAATCTGAGAAAGAGACAAAAAGATTCAAAATGCGTTGTAGAGAAGGATGCCATGATCCAAATGCACCTCACTCCAAATCATATTGCTTCCATCTACATCCACATATTGCTCCTAGTTGGTGGGTCAAAAAACAAAATGAATGGAAGAGTAAAATCAGAAAACAAGCCACCATCAATTACCACGCGCTTCTGAAGCTCTGGATAAATGCTGACAACAGTCCAAATTTACTTCCGGATTCTGGTGCCAATATTCATATTTTCAATGACAAGAGATATTTCTCCTCACTACAAATGCAAGACAAATTAGAAGAGGTGAAAACCGGGAAGCTTGAAGCCAACCTAAAGATATGTGGTACAGGTACAGTGAAACTAGAATGGAAGGACTCAGTCATTACCCAGGAAGACTGCGCCTATATCCCTGAGATAGTTGTTAATCTGATCAGCCTGGGACTACTAGAAAGCAAAGGATGCAATCTTACTCAAAATTCAGATCAGTTACACTTCACCAGGATGGGTCAGACTGTACTTAAAGGTTCAATCAGGGACAACTTGTTTTTTATTGAGAAGCCTAGGATAATAGGGAAAGAAATCTCAGTAAATAATATCAATCACTCACCTAAATTGGCGTCAAATCAAGGTCTATCTCTGGAAGACATCCATAAGATGTATGGCCACACCTAGATTTCTACCCTCAAACCAATTCTCAAAGGCCTTTTTTCTAGTGAAAAGCTGAATCACTTTCAATGTGACGGTTGCGTGAAAAGAAAGATTGTCAGATCTCTTTTCTCTGCTGTATCAACTCCCTCAAATAAACCTCTTGAAAAAATCCACCTTGACCTTGTCGGACCAATCTCTCCACAGCCAAAGAATGGTCACCTATACCTCCTTACCCTAGAAGACAATTAATCCAGCTATTTAGCCGCCTTCCCTCTGACTTATAAAGATGAGACTCCCAAAGTAGTGATAAACATGCTTGAGATCAAAGCAAGAAGACTCAACTACTATCCCTCTGAGATCTTCTCCAATAAAGGCACAGAGTTCAATAACTCAACTCTCAAAAAATTTGTAAAATCAAAGCACATCAAGCTGGTGACATCTGAACCTTATTACTCCCAACATAACAGCCGGGCAGAAAGAGCAAATTGCACCATAATTGAATCAGCTCGAGAAACTTTTTCATCTTCTTGCTTACCAAAAACCTACTGGCACATAATCACAAGGAGTCGCTGCTTTATGTGATAACCTGAGAATTTAAAGTTTAATGTATTTCAAATCTGAGACCAATGGAACCAGGAATTTCTCTGATGAGAGAAAGAAACAATAATAAATGAACAGGAAAGAGACAAGATGGTACGGTTAATGGTATGGTTAGAGAGGATAAGCATAGACAAATGAGAACATGAGTTATAATGAGGAAATCAGTAGACATGAGATGATTCTCACATCTGATCAAATAAAGATACCTATGTCTTGATGTATTTTGAGTGTTTGAGCCAGAGTGAGGAGATTGAGTGTTTGAGCTGAATCAATGATGATGAACTTGAGATTGGATGATGGATAAAAAAGTTGAGGTTGATATTGTGGGTTCTGGAGATGAGGATAATAGTCAATGGTGATAGGAGGATTTGTTTCAGAGAGTTTGGTGAGGAGGATGAAAGAGAATGGTGAGACTTGGGAGCAAGGAAGGAGGATAGAATGGTGATGTGAGGAGTGCAGTGATGAAACACCGCAATGATCAGATGTGAGGAGACATGATGGAAGACGTTAAATTGATGAAAGAACTTTTCAAAGCAGCTTTTTTCAGAGAATCAGCTAACATCATGTTAGAGGGGATGAGATTAGTGATGAGATTATGATTTCCCTTCTGTTCCCTAAGCCACTTTATCTGTGTTTCAATATGTTTGAGTCCTCCTTGATGGGATTCCTGGTTGACTAGATCATTCAGAGCTTTATTATCAATTAAAAATGCATGGGTGAGTTTTAGAAAAAGGTTAAAATCCTTCAGCAGTTGAGTGAGCCATATTTTATCCTGCATTGCAAGAACCAGGGCCTTGAGTTTGCCTTTGGTCAAGGAGAGAGATATTGTGGGTTGTAACTTTCCATGCCATGAAACTGGAAATCCGTACAGTAGTATGAGATATCCAGTGTGACTTTGTCTAGTTTCAGGATCATTCCCCCCATCAGAGTTGCTATATATCTTGATGTCTTATTGGAATTTCGGATTTTAAAGTTGCAGGGCAAGGTTTTTGGAGGTGTCCAGGTATTGCAATGTGTGTTTGGCCTCTGTCCAGTGAGACATACCCGGGCTAATATTGAAGAAAGATAGATTAGATACTGCCTATGAGATGTTGGGACGGGTCCTGATGGCTATGAAATTGAGAAAGCCTGTTGAGGACCGGTAATTGATGTTGAGTTGAAGGAAAGCTTGGTGATCATTGTCTGTTGAAGGGGAGAGCGTAACTTTGGGAGTAATTGGAGTTTTGATAGGTTTGCATTTACCCAGTCCTAAATCAAGGAGGCCAGTTTCAATGTGATGTGGTTGATGCAGCCCAAGACCTTCTTTGGTTGGCACAAGGTGATTACCAAGGATCTTGCTCAACGGTTCATTGTGAGAGATTTTGAATCTGGATTTAATTTTTTCACTAAATTCATCTGAGTTTCCTATGATCAACAGATCATCAACATATACAAAGACATATATTAGCTTGATGTTGTTGATGTATAGACAGGAATTGGGTCTGGATGTTGTGAAACCTTTCTTGAGCAGCCACTTCTTCAAGGTTTTGTACAAAATTTTTGGTGCCTGCTTCAATCTGTAGAGGGCTTTGTTCAGTTTTAAGTATGGAAAGGGAGAGTCATACCCAAGAGGAGTTTTGATATAGACATCCTTGTTAAGGGGAGCATGGAGGAAAGCGGAATTGATGTCCATTTGTCGGATGGTAAGGTGGTGATGGAGAGCAAAAACCAGTAGGATGCAAAGGGTGGTTATGGAGCCTGTGGGTGCATACATCTCTCCATAGTTGAAATACTTGAATTGTTGAAAGCCTTGAACACAAAGGCAAGAATTGAAGCAAACACCCAAGTTGTCAGGCTTGTCCTTGATGCAGTAGACCCAAATAGGGGTGAGAGCTCTCTTGCCATTGGGTAGTGTGTGACAACCATCCCAAAATTTCATCAGATTGATCCCATTGAGTTCTTCTTTCATGGACTTGATCCAGTGAGAACTATCTTTGGATTGGGTAGCCTCATCATAGGTTCTTGGAACTGATCTGGCAACAAAACCATATCTTTGAGGTTGTTGGAGAGTAGAACAATTGCAAAGCAGGTGGACAGGCTGAGTTGGCAGCGTGTCAGGTGGTGTTGCATTTTCTGGAGGGGGCTCATCATTGGGCTGGTGGAGTGAAGTTGGGGTGTTGTGAAGGTTGTGAACATTTTGGGAGACGTTTTCAGATGGTGCAGAGGTAAGAGAGGGAGGAGGATTGGATGGGTAAAGTGATATGAGAGTGTTGTTTGGGAAAGTGGTAGAGGTATCAATTTGTGGGGAATTAGAATTGAGAATTTCAGTGAGAAGTTTATCATTTTTTAGGAGGTAGTCAAATGGAGAATCTGTTTTTGAGAGGGGATAAAGGGAAGAATCAGAGGGGCAGAGGCCTTCAAAAATCTTAATGTTTTTGGAATGAACAATGTTCCAAGATCCTGGGCAGTAAACTTGATACAAGTTCAGATCCATGTCAAACCCAACTAAAATTCCTTCAAAACCCTTCTCTTCAAGCTTTCTGGAAAAGAAGGACTGATTGAGGACCACCATTTTTGATTAGAGAACTTGTATGAGGTGAAGTTTTGGTGGTTTTCCAGTCCATAACTTGTGGGCAGATTTTTTTCCTTTTGTGGGATAAATCATATTAAGTACTTGAAAGGTGCTGATAATTATTTCATCCCAGAGGAAAAGAGGTATCTTCAGGTCTATCATGGTTGTTTGGGTTGCTTCAAGAATTGATTGGTTTCCCGTTTTGGCAACGGGATTGTGTTGAGGGGTGTAAGGTTCAGATGTGGTGTGTTTCACGCCGTTCTCAATGAGAAAGGAAATAAGTCAATGATTGACAAATTTTCCACCATTTTCTGAGTGTAGATTATTCAGCATCTTTCCAGTATGATTTGCATGGAGTTTGACAAACTTGATAATCTTGTTGGTGACGTTAGACTTATTCCGAATTGGAATGCACATCTTGAACTTGGAGAAGTTGTCTGTCAGAAGTAGAAAGTACCTGAAGCCAGAGAGAGGAGGGATGAATTGGTCCACACACGTCTGCATGTATTTGTTCAAAGGGGGTTTTGATGGTTGGTAGATGATTGGTAAAGGGTAATTGAGCAATTTTCCCTTTTGTGCACAAGACACAGTCAATCATGTCCCATTTGACATTGGGAAAGTCTTTGGAAAGAATACAGGTTCTTTCCAAGTGGGGATGACAGAAGCCTTTATGGATGGTTGAAAGAGAGACAAACAAAAAAGGGAAGTAGTGAAATGAGGATGGTGACTCCTCAATGAAGAGTAAATTGTCCTTAATGGAGCCGGTAAGGATTTTCTTGCTGTTGAAGATGACTACAAATTTACTCAAGGAGAGGAGAGATAAGGAGCAGCCTTTACTAATCAGTTGACCTAGTGACACAAGGTTGATTTCTAGGTCTGGGACGTAAAGCAAGTTTTGTAGATTTAGAGTGGCAAGGCTTGTTGTCAGCTTTGCCATGCCAATTCCTAGTGAGGGAATTGGAGCATTAGGGTTTCCTGTTTGAATTTTGGTATTGCCAGGGAGGATTTGTGAGAGGAAGTTGGAGTTGTTGAACATGCAGTTGGAGGCCCTGCAGTCAAGGAGAATCTGATTTCAATTCAATGAGCAGGAACTGACCATTGCAAAGTTGTATGCTAGATGAGTGGAGGAGTTTTTCTGAGGTTGTGAAGTAGAGGAGGATGATGCAGATTCCGATCCATTGTTCTTTCCTCCTGCATTGGGTTGAAGATGAGGATACAGCCACCAAAATTTGCTACAATTGTGCTTGGCCTGTGGATTATTCCATGTGGACCTGCACTTGATGAACTTGTTACAATTCAACATAGCCAATGCATAAGAGTTTGCTACTACTTCATTCTTGACCTGATTGAGGTTTCAAAGCACAAGGTCCCCATTGATTTTGGTGTCTCCAAGAGGAAGGGTGATGGTTGTCTTGAGATAATCAAGTTTAGGTTGAAATTTGTAGAGAAGAAGGTAGGCAACTATATCATTGTCCATCTGAATCCCAATCTCAGCAATCTGAAGTAGGCATGCCCTTGCATTGGTTATGAACTTCTCAACTTTCTTGGGGTCGAACTGTAGGTTGAGGAAGTTGAAAAAGACCCTTGACCAATTAGCAGTTTTGGATGAAGCGTAGTATTTGTTGATGGATTTCCACAGTTCAATCCCATTAGTGAGGTTATGATCTTTTATACAGTTGATGTATGTTTGATTTTCTAGTTTCGCCAGGAGGTATCCGATGATTTCAAGGTTCAAATCAGGGGGATATTTTTTTGGGTTTGGACGAGTTGAGCCAATGGGAGTTGCCCTTGAGGGAGAGAATGGTATGAATCTTTGATTTCCATAAGGAGAAATTGGAGTCTGACAATGTAGGGATTGAGTTTTTGAGTGTTTTCAAGAGATTCTGGGTAGATTTCATTGGTCTGTAGAGATTGTTTGCTTGGTTTTGCTCTCCAGTGCTTTCGGCTTTTAACCATGATAACCTGAGAATTTAAAGTTTAATGTATTTCAAAACTGAGACCAATGGAACCAGGAGTTTCTCTGATGAGAGAAAGAAACAATAATAAATGAACAGGCAAGAGACAAGATGTTACGGTTAATGGTACACTTAGAGAGGAGAAGCATAGACAAATGAGAACATGAGTTACAATGAGGAATTCAGTAGACATGAGATGATTCTCACATATGATCAAATAAAGATACCTATTTCTTGATGTATTTTGAGTGTTTGAGCCAGATTGAGGAGATTGAGTATTCAAGCTGAATCAATGATGATGAAATTGAGATTGGATGATGGATAAACAAGTTGAGTTTGAGAGTGTGGGTTCTGGAGATGAGGATAATAGTCAATGGTGATATGAGGAGTGGTTTGAGAGAGGGGATGAGTTTGGTGAAGAGGATGAAAGAGAATGGTGAGACTGGGGAGCAAGGAAGGAGAATAGAATGGTGATGTGAGGAGTGCAGTGATGAAATTATGCTCAACCAAATCCCTCAGGAAGGTAACCACCTCTTCCCCTGGGAACTAATGTTCAATAAGAAACCTTCAGCTAATTATTTTGAACCTGTAGGATCACCTATGATATATCTCAAGAATCTCAGTCAAAAAGGAAGAAAGTTTGATGAAAAACAAAATTAAGGGTTGCTAGTTGGGTTCACTCCCTCTTCTCACTCTTATATCATTCTTAAGTCATTAGGCTTTTTTATTGAAACAAAACATGTTCAACTCCTCAAGAGGTATCTGCACAACTTCCCTCTCTTAGAATTAACTGGAATGGATCTCTTCTCTCAAGAAACATAGAATCTCAACAAGTCAGACTTCTCCACTGTTGAAAAGCAATTTATGTTTCAAAACAATTCAAAAGCCAACTTGGACTTGGACTCCAATCCCAATATTCCTGAATCTCTAAATTTGGATTCTGATTCTCTCAACTCTGCTCTGCATATTTTTCCTTTGGCAGAACCTATATGAGTCTCTGCTCCTGAATCAACTAACAACAAATTCTATCAACAACCAAAGCGCAAGACTTGCAAACCACAGTGTTACGGATTCCATCACTATTACAAACCACCGTCATATAAAGCCACCCAAAACTGTCCCAAATGGCCCATATGGGAGAAAGCCACTAAAGAAGAATTAGATTCTACTGAAACCAAGAGTTATGGGAAGACTATTACAAAGAAACCAACAACATCCTTAAAACCACCTGGGTCTTCAAGGTAAAATAAAACTGTCATGGAGAACCAGTAAAGTATAAAGCAAGGTTGTGTGTTCAGGGGTTCAATCAAGTCTTGGGCATTGATCACAATGAGACGTGGGCCTCCACAGGAAAACTTGGCTCATTGAAAGTCGCTCTTCTGTATGGACTGAAAGGAAAAATGAACTTCATGCAATTTTACGTAAAAGGTGCCTTCCTTCATGCAACTCTGGAGGAAGAGGTTGTCGTCAAGACTCCCAAAGGATCTCATAGAAAATCTCCCTATCTCAAGCTGAAAAAATCACTGTACAGACTAAAAAAATCCCCTAAAAACTGGTACAAGACGCTGACCAAGTGGATAAAGTATCAAGGCTATCTCAAATCAAGCAGCAATCCCTTCCTTTACTATAATCCCCAATTGAAAGAGATACTCTACTTCCATGTGGACAACCTCATCCACAATGGAAAAAGCATGGGCTTCAAATCAAGCTTCTTAACACGATTCAAAAACTCTTCCTGTCATCTGCCTCACACAATCCTAGGCATGCTCATGGAAGTAAAAGAGGGTGAGATCTTCTTGATTCAACCAAAGCACATAGACCAGGGATTGGAGGAGCTAGGTATCACCAAATGCAAAGATACCCATTCTCCCCTAACTCAAAACTTACATCTAGAGCCTGCTACCAATGAAGAACACGCTGAATTCACTCAAATGAACATCAACTTCTGGTCTGTGACCGGTCTTCTTAACCAACTTGCCCAGTACAATGGACCTGAAATTGCCTTTGCAGTCTCCAGTCTTGCTAGATTAAACTCAAAGCCCGTCATGACCCATTGGAGGGAAGCTTGTAAAGTATGGAAATATCTCAAAACTAAAAAAGACAAGAAACTTGTCCTCCAATTCAACTTAAACAAAAAAGCTATAGCTGGTTACAGTGACTCAACATGGGGGGATGATCCCTCTTATTGGAAGTCTCATACTGGTTTCATCATTTTCCACTAAGGCAGTCCCATTGTTTGGAACTTGTCAAGACAAAGAAAATCACTTACTCATCTTCCAAATCTGAACTCAACCCAATGCTTGACTGTTTCTTAGAAGTCAAATGGGTTTTCAACCTCATAATTGAAATCTACCATCTTCCCAGTCCCAAACCTGTCCTTCATATTGAAAATATAGGACTTGATGACAAGATCAAACAATTTGGCTCTCACTCTAAGTCTTGTCACATAGATATCAAAACAAAAGGTTTAAGGGAATAGTTTCAAGACTCCAAATTTGATCTCCTGTTGATCACAACAGAAGACATGGTGGTGGAATTGCTGACCAAACCTTCATTGATCAGTTCTCTATATATTCTCCAAAAATTCATCTTTGATTCTACCAAATCTCAGTCTCAAGATCTGCTCCATCCTACCAGCCATTGTGGTGCCCCATCCTGGACACCCTGGCCGCCTTAAGACCTCAATCCATAAACTGTTGCGCAAACGTACCATCCGGCCGAACAACTTATCCTCAGGCTCATTCAAACCGTCCTTTATCCGCGCGCGTCGCGCCTTGCGCGCTGCGCGTCCTGCATCCGCGCGCGCCACGCCTCCTTTATTGGCGTTGCTCATCATCCTTGCCATTGCGTGTTGCTTGTCATCTCCACCATTATTGCGCGTCCTCATCTTTGTCTTTGCGCGTCCCAATCTCCTCATTGCTACCGTTGCGCGGTGTAAGACTCCAAACGGTGCTAAGCCGTGGCAGTTCTGTGGAGGGGAAAGGTGCTGTTTAGGCTGCCCTCCTAGGAGTTACAATAATATTTTAATGTAACCGGAATCAAGGTCCAGAACCTTATGGATGAGAAATCAAACTAAGAGAAGAGGATAAGAGTTGTCGGTAGCGATGGAAACAACACTATCTGAGACAAGATGATGCAGGGCAAGACTTGAACAAATAAGTCAAAGTTTGTTCAGAGTTTAATAGAACAAGGCAGTTGTAAGTAACAACGCCCACAAGCTAATAACTCTGGTCGTCAGCAGCTGATTAGAAAAGATCAACTCAATCCCAACCAACCTCCAGGTTCTCAATGAACCTGCCCAACTCTCCGCAATCAAGCGCTTGAAGGGTACCAGATAACTGTGGGAGGCTGAACAAAACAAAAGCAATTTGTTTATGAAGCTCTAGAAGCAAATCAATAACGAATTTGAGCAAGAATATCCCAACACTTCTCAAGGAACTCAAGAATAGCGTGGCGAGATTCAACCTCAAAGAAGAAGGGAGATATAACACTCCAGGTTTTAAGCTTAATAAAACCTCTTCAATCAAACGTGATTGGCTCCAGAAAGATGATCAAGGAGAGATCAAGACCAGTATGGTTGGAAAAAGGGATCAGAGTGGTATAACACACTCAAGAATTCAGGCAGACAGGAATTCTTCTTCAACCAGCAAGGCTATTGGTTGGTGATAAGGATCAAGGTCACAAAGGACTAAGTTTGAGTATGGAGGCTCAAAGGATCAAGGGGAAATCATAGATATACCCGGATAATTTGCTTGGATCAGTGGGGAAGGATGCCCACGGATAAATTGTTTATGATGATGGGATTCTGGGATGCTGAGATGCTGAGATCTGAGACAGGAATTCTTCTTCAACCAGCAAGGCTATTGGTTGGTGATAAGGATCAAGGTCACAAAGGACAGAGTTTTGAGTATGGAGGCTCAAAGGATCAAGGGGCAATCATAGATATACCCGGATAATTTGCTCAGATAAGTGGGGAAGGATGCCCACGGATAAATTGCTTATGATGATGCGATGCTCTGAGGAACTAGGATGATGGAATATGGTCGAAAAAGCAGGGGAGAGCCCCTCCTTATATGGGCAGGAGGCCCTGTTAGACTATATACAACAGATTCTACAAATAGAGCAGAAACGGGAAGGCAACCATGTGGTCACTCGCGTTGGTCAAGGATCTGCCAAATGCTTGCGGGAGCGGTCGGGATGGATTCAGTAGATCATGGATGAGCGTCGCGCGACGGTGCAATGAGGAGATGGGAGACGCAACGACGAAGATGAAGACACGCAATCAACAAAGATGAGGACGTTCTATAACAACGGCGGAGATGAGAAGTAACACGGATAAAGGACGCGCGACGCGCGACGCGCGCGAATGCGAAGAAGCGCAGCGCAGCGCGGCGCGGAGCGGAGCGGAGCGCGACGCGGAGCGCGACGCGGAGCGCGACGTGGATAATGGAAGCGCAGCGCGGCGCGGCGCGGCGTGCGCGCGCGGGTAAACAATAGTTGGATGAGCCTGAGGATAAGTTGTCCAGCCGGGCGGTACGTTTGCAACAGTTTATGAATTGAGGTCTTAAGGCGGTCCGGGTGTCCAGGATGGGGCACCACAGCGGCGCTCATCCATGATTTACCAAATTCATCCCGACCGCACCCCCAAGCATTGGGCAAATCCTTGGATCCGTCAAATCTCCCATCTCACTCAATCTATCAGTCGTGAATCTCAAGGCCTTCAGGATTTACTCAACCGTCTCAAGCCAATCTCCTATCTGCCCACCCGCGCTCTCATGGACTTCATCCGTCACCTTTCCTGGGGCTCTCCCACCTGCTTCCACCTTTGGACAAGGGGTGAAGAGTGCCAACTACCGCCCACGGACATCCGCAGCAGTTTGGTTCATTTCTCTTTCCCACCCCGTCCGCCTTTGGACAAGGGGTGAGTGACTCTGGTATTGTTGCGCGCGCCCATCCACGGACGGACGCGAGTGACCACATGGTTGTCTTCCCTTTTTTGCTCTATTTGTAGAATCCGTAGTACATAGTCTAACAGGGCCTCCTGCCCATATAAGGAGGGGATCTCCCCTGCCTTTTTGATCATCATGGGAGCATGGAATCATTCAGCATGAAATCAGCACACCTTTGATCCTTGAGCCTCCATACTCAACCCTTGATCCCTGATCCTTATCACCAACCAATAGTCTTGCTGGTTGAAGAAAAATTCTGTCTGTTGGAATTTTTTGAGTGTGTCATACCACTCCTTGATCCCTTTCTCTGACCATACTGGTCCTGATCCCTGATCACCTTTCTGGAGCCAATCACAATTGATTGAAGAGGTCTTATTAAGCTTAAGACCTGGAGTGTTATACCTCCCCTTAGCTTCTTTGGAGTTTCATTCTGCCAGCCTACTCTTGAGTCCCTTGAGAAGTGTTGAGGTTATCCTTTCTTCAAATCAGTTACTGTTTGTTTTAGAGCTTCTTAAACATTGTGCTTTGTCTTGTACAGCCACCCTCAGTTATCTGGTACCCTTCAAGCGCTTGATTACGGAGAGTTGGGCAGGTTCATCAAGAACCTGGAGGTTGTTTGGGTTTGAGTTGATCATCCCCAATCTTCTGCTGACGACCAGAGTTATTAGCTTGTGGGCGTTGTTTACATACAACAGCTTTTGTTCTTTGAACTCTAAGAAGAATTTAACTTCTTTTGTTCAAGTTTTTCCCTGCATAATCTTGTCTCAGATAGTGCTGTTCCGTCGCTACCAAACTATTATCATCCTTATCCTCTACTCCTTGATTCCTCATTTACCAGGTTCTGGACCTTGATCTTGGTTACATTTAAATATTTTTGTAACACTCAGGAGGGCAGCCTAAACAGCACCTTTCCCCTCTGCAGAACTTCCACGGCCTAGCACCGTTTGGAGTCTTACATTTGGTCCCCCGGGCCGGGATCAAACCAGCAACCTTGGGATTTACAGTCCCAACTTGAAGAATCAACTCCGAAATCCAATCCAATTTTTTTCTTTTCTTTTTCTGTTTGTTCTTTTTTCAGATCTGATCCATGCAGGCAGCTTGGTCCAGAAGTAATTCCTCCCAATTGTGCACCGCCTGGGCAAGATCCTTGTTGTTTTTGGGAAACTCTACTCTTGCCACACTTGTGAGCCACCTTGGAACTCTGCTTGTTTGGATCCCTTAGGAACCCTTCAACATGGAATCTGCTGGATCCTCTTTAGCTGTTTGGGCCAAGATGGTCAAAATCAAACCTCAGAACAAAAATTAAGGCTTCAATGGGACCAATGTTGAACAATTCCTGGACTCCTATGAGATGGCTGCGGAAGTGGATGGCGCCAGTGAATATGATATGGCCTATCAGTTACGATTTTTTATCTCCTCTGACAAAGTTATGGAGGTTATCAAATTGTTCAAGGGATTCAAAACTCACAACTGGCGGCTCCTGAAGGAGGCTATGCTGGCCTATTGGGGAAAAATAGATGTAGCCAGATTTACTTTGCAAGACTTGGATGCCCTGGTTTCTCAATGTGCCAATGGTGGTATCTCCTCAGCCTCTGACTATCAGACTTTCAGAAAATCTTGGGACCCTATCCAGTCCTATCTTATCCGTAACAATCACATTGATACATTGAATGAAATTTGAGTGCAATTTTTTCAGTCTTTCTCTCCAGGAGTGCAGGAAAGAATTAAGGATGAATTGGTGAAATCTGGATCCATGATAATGACAAGAGACAATTGGTTCAAGCTCCCTGCTTTCATGGTTCTTAGGAATACTGTGGATAAAGTGATGAAAGGTCAAACATCTCTCACCTTTGAAAAACCTAAAATCACTGAACCAGTCCTTGCCCCCTCTTTTCAAGCATCTAACGAAATCATGAATAAGATGGAAGCCAATTGCAGACCTAAACCCAATCCTCAGACTCACCAGGAGACACCTACTATAGATGAGATCACTAAATTACTTCAGGCATTTGAGAATAAAATAGATCAGAAAATATCCTCTTTAGCCACTCCTAAACCTGCTAATTCTGTTCCTAAGTCTACTATAGTCTGTTATTATTGCCATAGGGAAGGCCATGGTACCGGTAGATGTCCTGAACTGCAGAAGGACAAGGAGGAGAAGTTAGTAGAGCAGAAGGGAAATAATTTTTTCCTTCCTAACGGTGCTTTGATCCCTTTCAATTTGTCTCAACCAATCCGTCATGTGGTGGCCTCATACCAACCACCAACTCCTAAGAAGGCATCCTTGGTCTCTGTGGATTTTCAATCATCCTGTGGAACTCTGCAACCTTGGTATCACCCAGATATCACTTCTTCCAGCTTCCCTGGCACCTATCAATCCGATCCAGCTAGAAAACGCCATGAGGAACCAAAACCTCACAAATCTCCTCCTGTTCCATCCTCCATTCTGCAAAAACCCGTTAAACGCCAATCTTCACCTGAGCCTCCTTCGTCTGATGTGGAAGACATGGAAGTAGAAAGGGAACCACTTATGGAAAGGTTCCAGGACAACTCTGATCCTCCCCCTCTTCAACCTGCCCAACCCTCAGATCCTCTTCCATCACCTATTACACCTGATCTTCCTCCCTCCACCCAGCCCAAATTTTGATTTGAGAGGGGCATCTCCAAGGACTACCCTAATGCTGTGGAAGGAGTATTAAAGAAAATTTCTGATCTTAAAATCCCTGATCTATCTGTGGCTGAACTCCTGTCAATTTCTCCATCTATGGCAGAAGGGATGAAGAAATGGGTTTCTTGTTGACGTGTGGAGATTGGTCCGGACGAATTAAAAGTCTCCTCTGGTACTCTGATAGAGGATTCTGGTGGAACAGATCCCTCTTCAGATACCAACCTGTATTCCTGTCCTCTTGGTTTTCTTCCATGTTGCCTTGGTGATTCAACTAAAACGGTCTCTCTCCTTGTGGATTTGGGTTCTCAGCTCAACTTGATTTTGGACTCCATGGCCTGCAAGCTTAAACTTAGCCCAAGGGTCAGTTTCAACTCTGCGGTCTATGGAATTGGGAATCAGTCCTGTGAACTGGTTGGTATTTCTGAGGATATTCCTGTTCAAATTGGTCAAAATGTTGTTGGCACCTGTCACTTCTGGATCACACGTCTGGATGGTCCCATGATCTTGGGAAGGCCTTTCTTAATGGACTTTGGTGCTACCCTGATGTTTTCTGATCAAGTTGGGGAGAGAATTCTCCTCCCTGATGCTGATGGCAGAAAGATTGAAGTCCCCCTTTGTTCTTTGGATTCTGGTCGTTGGGAAAGAGACTTCCCTGGTCACCCTCCCAAATCTGTCCTGAAAGGAAAGCAGAAAGAAAACTCTCATTCCTTTCATCCTCATTTTTTAGCAGAATAGTTGGCCCTACTGATAGTTGTAGTTCTCCTCAGCCTCAGACTTCAACTCATGGACCAACTCCCACCTCAGAGGCATATCTTTCTTTTTCCTCATCATTTTCTTCTCATCCAAATAAGATCAAAACCCAAACACGTGAAAAATCCGAAAAATCCAAAAATATTTCTTCTCTGTCTGGATCTTTTGTATGTTCTTTTTCTTTTTCTTTTCAGCTTGATCACTCATCCTCTATTCCGTTTTCAAATCTCCGCAATGAGTCTAAACTAGATCTTGATCTCAATTCTTTTCTTGGTAGCTTTGGTATGAAGGAGTCTGGTCTTAGGTGGAGGCAATTCGGGGTAGAAGTAAGTCCTCCCAGTTGTGCACCACTAAGGGCTTCTACTACTGTTGTTTTCAAAACTCTACCCTGTGCCACACATGTGAGCAATGTGTTATCTTTTTGAACCTCTGTTATAGAGAAGGCACCTTTCAAGGATGTAGCAGAACATCGGACTTGGAAGATGTTGGAACACGGCCTCAGTTTTTGCAGTCAGGTCTCACTGGTCAATGCTTGGAGGAAGCAGGGATTCCTCTCCTTTGCCACCAAGTACAAACCAGTTGCAAAGAAGGTCCAGCCAGTCAACCAACCAATGCCTCTCAACCTCAATCCTCCTCTTATGCGTCCTCCGCTATCCCGCGATCCTTGCTGTGGTCTATCAAAATACCTCACTGGTCCATTTATTCCCTCTGGTTGGGTCACTGAAGAACGGCTGAAAGTGGTCAATTTTGGTCCAGATGAATGGCTTCTTCCTGATGAGTTAAATTTGATCAAAAATATTTTGTCTCTAAGGGAAAAATCTATTGCATTCTGTGAAGAAGAGAGAGGTCTCTTGAAAGAATACTATGGTCTTCCTTACATCATCCCTGTAGTTGAACATGACCCTTGGAAAAAGAAAAAGATCCCGATCCCTGCTGCTAAAGTTGACAAATTCATCAAGTTGGTCCGCAAACAAGTCCAAACCGGTTTATACAAACAATTGACTTCTAGCTATTCCAGTCCTGTTTTCTGTGTTCTCAAGTGTAATGGTAAACTTAGAGTAGTTCATGATCTCCAACCTCTTAATAAAGTTACTATTAAAGACTCTGGTGTGCCGCCTGCCACTGAAGAATTTGTTGAATCCTTCTCTGGGAGAGCTTGCTATGGTCTAGGTGACATTATGGGTGGCTATGACAAAAAATCCTTGCATCCTATTTCTTGTCCCCTCACTACTTTCAATACTCCCCTTGGTCAATTTCAGCTGACTCAATTGCCTCAAGGTGCCACCAACTCGGTTGCAGTCTATCAGGCTCAGATGATGTGGATCCTCCAGGAAAAAATCCCGGATCATGCGGGTATCTTTATTGATGATGGTGGATTAAAGGTCCAGTCTCTGACTATGATAATGAGCTGTTACCTTGGCACTCAGGAATCCGACTATTTATCTGGGAGTATGCTACTGTCTTGGAAAGAATTTTTTTTTGAATCAAGGAATCTGGCCTTACTGTCTCTGGATCAAAACTTGCCGCCTGTGTCCCTGCCTTGGAAATCGTTGGTCATATAGTCTGCAAGGGCGGAAGAACAATGGCACCCTCTAAAGTCAACAAAATCATCTCCTGGCCTACCTCAATGAATCCAACGGAATTTAGAGGTTTCCTAGGTGTTGTAACTTATGTCAGGATCTTCATTCCCTCATTATCCGAAATCTGTATTCCCTTGCGTCGCTTAACCAGCAAGGATGCTGAATGGATTTGAACCCAAGACTGCAAATGATCATTTCAGTTGCTCAAAACAATTGTTGGGAAAGACATTGTTTTGAAAAAGATCACTTATGGACCCAGAGCTGGCAAGATCAAGCTGGCAGTGAACTTGAGTTATCAATCTGTTGGGGCTGTTCTTACCCAGGAAGATGAAAATGGTTTGGATCCTCGTGCTCTGTATGAATCTCTTCTTTTCTCAGATGTGGAATCCAGGTACTCCCAGCCAAAACTGAAACTTTGCGGTGTGGCCCAAATGTTGAAGAAGCTTTAGACTGTCCTTTGGGGTCAACAATTCGAGTTACAAGTCAATGCACAATCTATTATTGAAATGATCAATGCCCCCAGCCTCCCAAACGCTCCAATGACTTGTTGGGTGGCTTTCATCCAGTTGTTCTCCTTTGATATTGTTCACAGGCCTGGAAAATCTTTCACCATGCCTGATGGTTTATCTTGACAACCTATTGGAGACGATGAATCAGAGGTTGGAATGGATTTTGATGAGGAAGAACCCTTGGTCTGCCCTGTCTTTGCCTTCTCCTCCCAAAATTACTCTGGTTTCCAGCAAGGTTTCTGGCTTAAATTGGAGCAGTACCTTTCAACTCTCCAAAGACCCCCTGATCTCTCTGCCAAAGAATTTTGGTCCCTTAAAAGGAAGTCCTCCAACTTCTTTGTCCAAGGTTCTAGGCTTATGAAAAGGTCAACTCCTTGTGCACTTGTTGTGGCCACTATCCCTTCTAAGCAAGATTCAATCCTGGAAAATATCCATGAATGCCTTGGTCATTGTGGGGAAACCGAAACTTATTGATGAATATCCAAACAATTCTGGTGGCCATCCCTGAAGAAATCCATCGCTCAATGGTGTAGGAGTTGTGAAGTGTGCCAGAAACGTGATCTTAGGCGCCCGGCCAAAATTTGTTACCCCACTGGAGAGTCCACTGTCTTTGGGAGGATTGCTATGGATGTGGTTCACATTAAGGCTGGTGGAGCTAAGTACCTCATTGTGGCTAGAGATGATTTTTCTGGATGGGTTGAGGCAAAGTTTCTTAAGAACCTCAGCTCTGAATCAGTAGCAGCTTTCCTTCATGAGACTTGGACAATGCGTTATGGCTTGGCCCAATCTTATTCTACGGATGGTGGCTCAGAATTTGGTGGAAAACTTGCTGAAATGATCCAATTGCTCCCTGGACAACATAGAGTTACTACTCCCTATTATCCTGAAGGAAAAGGCATGGTGGAAAGAGGCCATGCTCCTTTGAAGGCTGCTCTTGTCAAATTGGCTGGTGAGAGTGGCAAGAATTGCCAGAAGTTTCTCCCCTTGGTTCTCTTCTCTGATCAAATTTCCACCAAGCAAACCACTGGTTATTCTCCTTATGAAATTGTCTTTGGTCAGAGGGCTGTTCTTCATCTCAATCTTGAGATGGAGTCTTTCTTGGGCATCCCCTGGGAACAAGTTTCCTCAACTACTGACCTATTAGTTGCCAGATCAAAGCAACTGGAGCGGAGTGAAGATATTTGTAACAAAGCTTATCAGAAGATGATGGAATCAAGAGCAAAATCAGTTCAGTATTGGGAAGATAAACACCTGAATTGAATCAGGGACCCTTTAAACCCTGGAGACCTGGTATTGGCTTATAATTGTTCCTTGGAAACTCAGTGGGGAAAGCTTTTCTCTAACCGCTGGAATGGTCCTTACCAAGTAGTCTGTCAAGTTAGAGGTGGATCATATCTTTTGGAGGAGCTGGATGGTACTCAGATGGCAAGAAGGTTCTCTGCTGATCAGGTCAAGAAATTTTACTCTTGTGGAGGCAACTTGATCCGGAAGTAAGTCCTCCCAATTGTGCACCATCTGGGCAAGATCCTTGTCGTTTTGTGAAAACTCTACTTCATGCCACGCGTGTGAGCACTTGGGACGCCTCCTTCATTTTATCTCAGCCATTTCTAGGATTTTTTGTTGGATCGACATATTTTTTTCTCAACCACTCTCAAGATCAAAATGGCCATTCTTTGGTTTCAATCATCTTTCTTTCCTTTCTTTTTCTATGGTATACAACTCAGGAGCAGACTAGGGACAGTCTGTAAGTTGGGGAGAGATGTGGTGCCCCATCCTGGACACCCTGGCTGTCTTAAGACCTCAATCCATAAACTGTTGCGCAAACATACCATCCGGCCAAACAACTTATCCTCAGGCTCATCCAAACCGTCCTTTATCCGCGGGCATTGCGCTTCCTTCATCCCCCCGCGTCGCGCGTCCTTTATCCGCGTTGCTCATCATCCTTGCCGTTGCATGTTGCTTCTCATCTCCGCCGTTATTGCGCGTCCTCATCTTTGTTGTTGCGCGTCCCAATCTCCTCATTGCTACCCTTGCGCGGCGCTCATCCATGATTTACCAAATTCATCCCAACGGCACCCCCAAGCATTGGGCAAATCCTTGGATCCGTCAAATCTCCCATATCACTCAATCTATCAGTCGTGAATCTCAAGGCCGTTGAGGTGCTCTTTTATGGACGCGAGTCAGGAAAGGACTGCAGGCGGCGCGCTCAGCAGCAGTCAGGTAGGCCCAGCAGCGGTTGGGTTGGGCTCAGCACCTGGAGACGGGAGACGACGGATTGTGCGGACCAGAAAGCTTGCGCGGATCGGAAAGCTTGTGCGGATTGGGAGGCTTGCGCGGATTGGAAAGCTTGCACGGATCGGAAGGCTTGCGCGGATTGGAAGGCTTGCGCGGGTCGGAAGGCTTGCGCGGATCGGAAAGCTTGCGCGGATTGGACGGCTTGCGCGGACCAGGCGGACTGCGTATCGCAAGACGCGCAGATTGGGTCACGCGGGTACGCGGATACCTGGAACGGGTTTTTGGGAGGACGCGCGCGGGCAGGCAAGCCGGGCGTACGTTGATGTAATGGGGCAAGGGATGGAGGGGTAGGATTGGGCTAGGGTTCTGTGCTTAAAGGTTTTATTTCATCATTCTTGCTTACTTGTGGTTGTACTTGGGTTAGGGTTGAGAGGGAGGGCTTAAATACTTTGCTCTCAACTCTGGGTTGTAGGAGGAGGAAGGGGGAGGGAAGGACGGAAAAACACTTCACTTCACTTCACTTCACGGACTGGAATGCACTCTAGGATATCACTTCTTACGGCATTGGATTGGATTGGATTGGAAAGGAAGGAACTCATCTTATTATTGCTCTCTCTCTCTCTCTCTCTCTCTTGAACGGCTGCATCCAATCTCCTTACAGACGCTTTGATCAATAACTTCCAGAACTCGAGGACAACTGCTGGGGTGTTTCCCCCATAAATTTTCCACATCTGGGGTTCTGGCCGGGAAAGATCTTTCCTCAAAGTCTCTCAAAGGTACTCCCGGATGCTACCAACAGCCGCTTCTCTTCCTTCCTCCTCCCACAGCTTCCGTGCTACCCCATGGATTTCCCCGCATATTTAACTCAACATTGCGGAAGTGGAGCAATTCATCTTGCCGTATGAAACAATCGCGGACTCTGAAGGCGTTTTGGATTTTGAGAAGGCGTGCCATGTTGTCCTGTTCATCAAGGACGTGGAAGCGCGTCGGGATGTGGAGGAGATGTATGGCTACCTGAACCTGGATTGGCCGGAACTGAAGGAGGACATGCTGGCAAGATGGGGGAGGCGCGGTTCTCGCGTTCAGAAGGACAATCTCAAGCCATCCGCAGAATTGGGTTACAAGGCAGGCGCGCGCAACGGGATCCGGTTGCAAGCAGAAGTGGACTACGCGGAACTGGAGTACTACAGGGCAGAGTATGTTCTGGCCCCACCACCGGCAACCATCTCTTGGGATAGCAAACTTGCGGAGGTGGCAAGGGGCCTCGAGGCCTATCTGGAGAGTATTCAGTCTCCCAGCGCGTCTGCGCCCCACGTGTGCACAAATGGGGAGGACAACAACCGTTGGCGGACGGGACAAAGGGACCGGACAGCGGATTCAAACGCGAAATTGGTTTCCCCAGTGGGGGCTAAGAACATGTTGGGGAAGCGGGACTCGATGGGACCGGTGCGGCCTACTGACAGGAAGCGGGCAAGGACAACGGAACGGGAAATGGATGCTCCGTGCGGTTTGGGAATTGGCAAGCGGCGGACAGATCTTGCAAAGAAGGTACACGCAGCGGCGGAAGAGACAGACCACGCGTTGGAGAATCACGAACCGAGCCGGACCTCTTTGACGGCAGGGAGCGCGCATTTGGAAAGGGTAGTGGCAGCAATGGAAAGGACGGGCGCGGAATGGACAGACGGTGGGGCGGAGCGGAAGTATCAAGTGGTCACGCGCATTCTGGCGGGCAGGGGGCGGTCAGAAATCTGCAGAGGGGAGAACAAGGCCACAAGAACGGCAAAGGGCAAGGAATGTTGTGTGGACGGGGTGGGGGAGGAGAGAGCTGGGATTGAAAGGGTTTCAAAGCCTCTTTCCTCCTCCACGGCGGGTTGTTGTAAGGACGTCTGGGGGTGTTCGCTTTTGTTTGGGTTTTGCGCACGGATGAGCTTGAATTTCAAAGGATGCAGGAGGATCTTGGCGGCGGGAGGTGCACCTAGGCGGTTTGGGACAACAATTTGCAAACAAGGTCCCTGCGGGATTGGTTGAGGCAATGCGCCGCGGATCTGGCAATTGGTGGGGCGCCGTTGGCTGAGGACAGCGGCAAAGTTGGGGGGGGAAGCTAGCGCGGGGTGGAAGGTTGGAGTTGGGACGCAGGAGTAAGCGGGCTCAAAAAATAAAAAAAAAATCTCTTGTTCCTTCTTATCTATTCATTCTTCCTTTCCTTTTTTTCTTTTCTTTCCTCTTCCTGTTTCTCTCAAGGATTGCGTACACACACTGGAACACCGAGGTCTCCCTATGTACTCTTGCGGATACTCTCACTGGCGCGGATTTCTCACCTTCAGACTCTCACTGGCGCGGATTTCTCACCTTTTCCAATTTCTCACTGGCGCTGATCTTCTCTCTCCAAGGCGCGGATATTGCGCGCGGTTCTTATTCTTGCTCAGGGACTCACAAGCCCAAAGGCTACTCAATCGCACACAACGTATGTCTTTTTTTGTATAGGTGCTAAATACAAAGGAGAAAGGATAACTACGGAAGGTGAGATGGTGGGAGATCTCTGGGGACAGAACTCAAGTTGGGGGGAGATGTGGTGCTCTTTTATGGACGCGAGTCAGGAAAGGACTGCAGGCGGCGCGCTCAGCAGCAGTCAGGTAGGCCAAGCAGCGGTTGGGTTGGGCTCAGCACCTGGAGACGGGAGACGACGGATTGCGCGGACCAGAAAGCTTGCGCGGATTGGAAAGCTTGTGCGGATTGGGAGGCTTGCGCGGACCAGAAAGCTTGCGCGGATTGGAAAGCTTGTGCGGATTGGGAGGCTTGCGCGGATTGGAAAGCTTGCGCGGATGGGAAGGCTTGCGCGGATTGGAAGGCTTGCGCGGATTGGAAAGCTTGCGCCGGTTGGAAGGCTTGCGCGGATTGGAAAGCTTGCGCGGATTGGACGGCTTGCGCGGACCAGGCGGACCGCGTATTGCAAGACGCGCGGATTGGATCACGCGGGTACGCGGATACCTGGAACAGGTTGTTGGGCGGACGCGCGCGGGCAGGCAAGCCGGGCGTACGTTGATGTTATGGGGCAAGGGATGAAGGGGTAGGATTGGGCTAGGGTTCTGTGCTTAGGGGTTTTATTTCATCATTCTTGCTTACTTGTGGTTGTACTTAGGTTAGGGTTGAGAGGGAGGACTTAAATACGTTGCTCTCAACTCTGGGTTGTAGGAGGAGGAAGGGGGAGGGAAGGACGGAAAAACACTTCACTTCACTTCACTTCACAGACTGGACTGCACTCTAGGATATCACTTCTTAAGGCATTGGATTCGATTGGATTGGAAAGGAAGGAACTCATCTTATTTTTGCTCTCTCTCTCTCTCTCTCTTGAACGGCTGCATCCAATCTCCTTACAGACTCTTTGATCAATAACTTCCGGAACTCGAGGACAACTGCTGGGGTGTTGCCCCCCTAAAGTTTCCACACTGTCAGGATTTACTCAACCGTCTCAAGCCAATCTCCTATCCGCCCACCCGCGCTCTCATGGACTTCATCCGTCACCTTTCCTGGGGCTCTCCCACCCCCTTCTGCCTTTGGACAAGGGGTGAAGAGTGCCAACTACCGCCCGCGGACATCCGGGGCGGTTTGGTTCATTTCTCTTTCCCACCCCGTCCGCCTTTGGACAAGGGGTGGGTGAATCTGGTATTGTTGCGCGCGCCCATCCACGGACGGACGCGAGTGACCACATGGTTGTCTTCCCTTTTCTGCTCTATTTGTAGAATCCGTTGTACATAGTCTAACAGGGCCTCCTGTCCATATAAGGAGGGGCTCTCCCCTGCCTTTTTGATCATCATGGGAGCATGGAATCATCCAGCATGAAATCAGCACACCTTTGATCCTTGAGCCTTCATACTAAACCCTTTATCCCTGATCCTTATCACCAACCAATATCCTTGCTGGTTGAAGAAAAATTCTGTCTATTGGAATTTTTTGAGTGTGTCATACCACTCCTTGATCCCTTTCTCTGACCATACTTGTCCTGATCCCTGATCACTTTTCTGGAGCCAATCACGATTGATTGAAGAGGTCTTATTAAGCTTAAGACCTTGAGTGTTATACCTCCCCTTAGCTTCTTTGGATTTGCATTCTGCCAGCCTACTCTTGAGTCTCTTGAGAAGTGTTGAGGTTATCCTTGCTTCAAATCAGTTACTGTTTGTTTTAGAGCTTCTTAAAAATTGTGCTTTGTCTTGTACAGCCACCCTCAGTTATCTGGTACCCTTCAAGCGCTTGATTGTGGAGAGTTGGGCAGGTTCATTGAGAACCTGGAGGTTGCTTGGGTTTGAGTTGATCATCCCCAATCTTCTGCTGACGACCAGAGTTATTAGCTTGTGGGCATTGTTTACATACAACAGCTTTTGTTCTTTGAACTCTAAGAAGACTTTAACTTCTTTTGTTAAAGTTTTTCCCTGCACAATCTTGTCTCAGATAGTGCTGTTCCGTTGCTACCAAACTATTATCATCCTTATCCTATACTCCTTGATTCCTCATTTACCAGGTTCTGGACCTTGATCTTGGTTACATTTAAATATTTTTGTAACACTCAGGAGGGCAGCCTAAACAGCACCTTTCCCCTCCGCAGAACTGCCACGGCCTAGCACTGTTTGGAGTCTTACACCATGAGGAGTGTCAGGAATGTCATTCAATCCAACACCTGAAAGATGATTACTCTCTATCTTTGACTACCCCGCTCTGAAGCCTAAACCCAAGAGATCCCTCCCAGGGTTCTTTTTATCTTCTTTGGAGATTGACTTGTGGGGGATGGGGAGGTGTTCCTTTTTCTTGATATCTTTCTTTTCTCCTCTTTTTTCATACTTCCTTTTCTTTTCTCCTATTTCTTCTTTTCCTCATCATTTGAATTTATACTTCCTTCAAGCTGTCTACTTTTCCATCTCGCCTGCTAAACCATCCAACACCACAATTGATTCTCAATCAGTACTTTCTGCCATTCCTTGCCTGGTAAGATGATTTGCACCTCAACTCTATGATCAATTGTCAACCTGATAACACCTCTGTCAAACCAGCCCGTATCCTTCTCCTCTGTCTTCAGTCTGCTTCTTCCCTTCTGTCCAGAATCTAAGTCTCAGCCTCTCCAGCATGTCCAGTCTGTTGTGTCCACATTACCTGTTGGTTGTCTTTGTCTTTTTCTATTTGATCTCTTTTCTATTGTGACTCTGATCATAAATTTTAGTCTGCTGGTTCTTAGTTGTCAAATAAAATCCTTTAAATCCTATCAAAGAGTTCCCCTAAAAATTATTAAAAATAAACAAAATTATCAGACCATAATGTATAATTTACATATAACCACTTCTGACCATGTCACTCAAAGAATACAATAAAAAACATAGGAAATGTTTCAGAACTGTAGAAATAGCAAAGTAGCATTTAACAGGTTCTGACAATTATTTCACACATAAATATGGAACAGACAGGTCCAGAGTAGGGAAAGCACTAAAAATGTGTGCTAAACTAGCCCTGGCCAGTATGCTAGCCTTAGCCCACAAGAAAACCCCACTATATGTGTCCTGAGAAGGCTCCTTTAACCCAAAAGGTATATATACACTCCCTTTTGGTTCTTTTAAACCACAGTAATTTTTAGTATCAATCCAGAACCCATTCCATCTGTGATCAGGTGTTTATAATAAGATAAACAAGAAATATATGGCCTCAGTCTGATAGTATAATTATTAATTCTAAACCCATTAATAACTACCTTGAAAGAAAATCAGCAAAACACCAACCATTTTCCTGAGACCCTTTTAAACCGTGAATTTCTGCATTATCTTTGTGATCCAACTACTTCAAATTAAGTCTGTCCCTACCTGCATAGTCTTGAGTGCTTCTAAGCCAAGAAAAATGGTCATTCCCTTGGGAGTTACCCCTTTTAAGTACTTGTTAAGGATACCATTGCCCAGTGTTTTATACTTCTCAAAATAGGGCCTGAAGAAAGTTTCTTATCTGTAAAGATCCACAGCTTTTTATACTGTGGCCTCTCCAAAAATTATATCTAAAACCGTTTTGACCAAACTCCCTCAATCCTTTCACTTGCTCTTGCCATATCATTTTTTTTGAGCATGTTGCCTGTTTTCTTGTAATTATTGTTATTCCAACACCAATACAACTTTCTGTACCTAAAGGTCTGCAAGGTTCTTGTCATCAGGAAGCTGACCAAAAATTATTTTTGATTATAAAAAAATTTGAGATTTTTTTTAACCCCATCAATAAAAAAATCTTTTTTATTTATATTTATATTTTTTTCTTGGATTCATCAAGAACAATCACTTTTCCAGAGCGGAAGGAATAAAATTTTTTGATCTTCCCTTTGACTTTTGCAAACTCTTTGGGGGAGGGCTTCTTATTGTTCTTTTTTTTCTTGGGAAACAATGGTGGGATACAGATCCAAATTTTTTAGTTCTTGCCAAGAACACACAAATTTTTGATAAATCTCTTCCTCCACTACTTCCAAAGAGATTTCAGAATAGCTCTTTTGAGCCCCCTGTTGCTGACCAGCCCTATTCTTACCACCTCCCTGAATTTCTGTCAAATAATCTCCTCCCATCTTGTTCCCTCCCATCAACCTACTTTGATTGGGGTGAGGATCAAGAAGAGATTCAATTCATTGTGTAAAATTTTGAGGGTTGTTGAAATAGAATCAACATTCCAGAAAAATGGCATTTGTAGAAATAACTACAGGTGAAGCAAATTGCATTTCATTGCATAAAACAAGGAAAAGAAGAGTGAAAATAATTTTCAGACAACCTATAATCAAACCCAAACAAAAAAAATGTAAGAAAAAATCAATAGTCATCTTATGGTAAAGGTGGATGATCAAACAAAATTGAAAAAAAATACCTGTCATAATCCTAAAAACCAAAGAAAAAGGTTCAGTCATGTAATGATCATTGATGACCCATGATGGGATGAAAAATAAAAAAATGAAAAACTTTTTTTGATTGGAGACACACCAGTGAAAACTAATACCAAAAATAAAAACAGATTGAGTCACCCAAACATCTTACCAAAAAAATAAAAAAAAAGAGGAAAGACTTTGAAGCAAAAGCTAGCCCTAAAGAAAAAAAAATCAGTAGGATGCAAAGGGGGAGGAGAAGGAAAGGGACAAGGACATGATGGGAGAAATGGCAAGCAAAAAATTGAACCATTCATTTGAAAAAAATCAATTGGGAAACAGAAAGCAAACAATTGATCAGGAAATGGCAAGCAAACAAGCCCAAATCAATCAATCAAATGGTGATTGATTGCAAGGGAGGGAGAAAAATGTGAAGGAGGGGGGGCTCTCCCAATCAATTGATCAATTGATTGGAAGCAAAATGGGGAAGAGGAGGGGGGTGTTATCCCTATCAATTGATCAATTGATTGGTAGCAGAAGGGGGAGGAGGAGGGGGGAAATTACCTGAGGCAATCAATTGATCAATTTGCAATTGATCCCTTTTTTTGATGCGCAATTGATCAATTGGGAGCAGAAGGGGAAGTGAGGAGGGGAGAAGGAGGAGGAGGAGGAGGCTAGATCAATCAATAAATCAAGGAGGAGGAGGAGGAAGAGGAGGTGTTGGTAAGTTGATAAAATGAAGGGAGGATAAGAAGAAGGAGGAGGTGGTGGGACTTACTGGGATGATTGATTGATTGATGGGGGCAGAAGCAGGAGGAGGAGGAGGACCAGGGGGGACTTTGAGGTGGAGGTGGTGGGTGAGGTGGTTTGGTTATGAGGAGGAAGGATTGGACTGGTGAGTGGTGAAGTATGAGGTGGAGGTTTTTTTTTGTTTTTTTCCAATCCAAGTCCACCAAAAAATAATAATAAGCGCAATGTTCAATTTGCAACCCTACGCAGGTTGTTCAAGACCCAAATCAGGTCATGTGTTACGGCTCGCAACCAATTTTATTTGTGAATGGCTGCTCATAACCCAGTTTAGTTGTGAATGGCTGCTCACAACTCATTTTAGCTGTGAATGGCCTCCGACAACTCATTTTAGATGTGAACAGCCAGTTCACAACCAAAAGAAAAAAAGTAAATAAAAGATCTTGAAAATAAAAAAAAAATCTAAATAGATAAATAAAAATATAAATAGATAAATAAAAATAAATATAAATATAAATAAATAAAGATAAATACATATTTTTATTTATTAACAAAAACACCAAAAAAAGAAAAAAATTAAAAAATACAAGTTCAACTTGACTATCCCTAAAGTGAAAACACCAAAAATGAAATAAACAATGAAACAGTCTATTGAGCAGCCTTAAAATAAAAATGCCAAAAAATACAAGTTCACATTGACTAGACCTCAAGTAAGAACACCTGAAAAAAACAAGTTCAACTTGTGTTAAGCTGATCCCATCACAATTTGAACTGACCTACCTAAGAAATTTCATTCAAAACACTCAATGTGATAATATTAACTAAAAAAATCAACATAATGATGTTCAAAACGTGATAACCCTTTATATTAATAGAATTACAAGATAAGCATCAGAAACCAAAACCAAACAATGACATCAAAATGATGTTTCCAAATTAAAATACAACTTAAGTTGTTTTTTCAAATGGTCAACCAAAACAGAAGCTTTTTTAGAATTTAATGAAGAAGGTTTGGAAACAATGGGAAAGATTGGAATCATTTCTACCTCAAGTACAAGATAAACCCAGTGATTATTGTTAACAAAGGAAATGAAGATTGCATCTGATGACTATTTTACAATAATTTTCATAGGAGTATAAGTAAACAAATAATCCAATGAAATGAAACACATTGGTCTTCCAAAAGTATCAGCTATTATTTGAACCATATACAACTTTGAAAGCCATTTTGAAGAGGTAATCTTTTCATTGATTTCATTCAAATTAAATATTTTTTCTATCTTTTCAAAATCTTTGATGCCACCAAGGATCTTAGAATAGCCTGTCATAATCTTCCTCAATGTTTCAATCATTTGCTTTTTTAATCTGAACTGTCAATGCTCATCATAACCAACTGATTTTGCCATGAATCTAAATCCAAAATTACCATCACCAACTAGATCCAAAACCACTCTGAAGAACATATGTAAGTTCTCAGGTATTTGATTGAGGCCATTCACTATGTGCTCCTACAATCCAGAATTAATTATCCAAAATTTCAATCTCATTGAAGAAATTGATACTCACCAAAGATGATCTTCTGGTTGACTTATCCACTCTCTCTTCCTCCTCAGAAAAGGATTTTGATTAGAAATGAAGGGAGCCTAATTCACTTTCAGTCTCTTCCTCATAACTATGAACTTTGGATGAAGAGCCTTCCTTGCACTACAGAAATCATTTTTGCATCAGTTCATTAAAACATAAAAATTAAAATTTCTCAAAATAAAAGGGTTACTATCTTTAGTATTTTTGGGACCCCTTTTAACCCTTTTTTACCTCTGAATGTCTCTTTAAAAATGTTCAAATTTTGACTGTTCCCAATGATTTATTTCAATTTGGGTTGACTGCAGCTGGACCTTAACACCTTTGGCTCAAGGCTTTGCTGGGAAATAAAAGTTTTTGTATAATCAACCATGGACTTTAAAATCTCAAATATAGAATTTTGAGGTTTTACAAAAAGCATGGAATCCCAATTGTTGAACAATTGGGATTTTTCCAAGCATTTCAATCTTTCAAAAAGCAAGAAAATAATCAATAATTAATCTTTCAATCCTATAATTGCTTTCAATCCTATAGTTGGTATCCTTCCATAAACCCAAAAAGAGAAATTAATTCAGTGGAATTTTCATAGTCCAGCCTCCACTGAGGATGAACATCCTCTGGAACAATAGATCCTCTTGATGCTAGTATTTCACCTATAATGTGGGAAAAAGGCAAGCACATTGCTTTTGAGTAAGGCTTTGAGCACAACTTGCCATAATGGTTGCGCTTTAACTTCTTGAATTGTTCCCCAATCAGATTAATTGCCTCAATTGAAAATTTTTAATCAAAAGGGAAAATTTCTGGTGGAAGAACAGTTCCAAACTTTATTTGAGATTTTTTCAGCGACACATTTTCTGGTTGGATTTGGCTTTCAATGGTTCCTTCAAGGTGTTTCCAAACATCTAAAAGTTTACCCATAGATCCCACAAGTAACTGTTTGAAAGTAGCATGGGCCTCTTCTCCCCAAGACATTGTTTTATTTCCAAATTCAGGTTTGAAACACGTCCACACCATTACAAACATCTATTTGATAGAGAAAAAATTATTTTGAATATACTCAAGCACATCCTTGCGGACTTTCAAGAAAGACTGTATACACATTTCAACATCAGCATTCACAGCAAAGATTAACAGAAGAATTAATAAAATGGAATACTCTGGACCATAAAAAACAATGATCACCTGATTACAAGTGATATACCAGGGAACAAAGTGTCCCTTTGTCCTCAGGTATGTCACTTGTAATCAAGTGATCATTGTTTTTTCATGGTGCTGAGTTCCAAATCATTGACTTCTTCCTCCTCCTTTGTTTTAGAGGCCCTAAAATTTGCCCAAACAGTCATAAATATTTGCCATCCTTCATTTCCATTACTGAAGTGTACCTTAAAGTTTGATTGAATTTTTTTAGAAAATTGCCAGCAGCACAACTGTCTGGATGAATCAGGGAAACTATTTTCTATAAAATGAATCAGATTTCTTTCACAGTCCGTCAAAAATACTTTGGGAAACCCCTTGCAAGCTTACATGAAAACCTTTAATGCATTCAAAGCCCAAATGTAAAACTCATAAATTTATTTTTTAACAAAAACAAAAGCCTTTGTAAAATTTTTCTTGTTGGATTTCATTCCTACAGCATGCAACAGAGGGATTTTCTACCTATTTTTTTATAAGTACAATCCAACAAAGAAATATTATGGTATTTTTTGCAATATTTTATAGACTGAGGATGAGCCATGAAAAGGGCCTTTAAGTGACACTCTCCACCAAATTTTGACCTGGAAACCCACTGAGATTCCTGGAGAATTTCTAATAGAACTTCCATAACACCTTTCCAATCCGGTTTGGCTTGCTTCACCTTCCACTCAGTCTTATAGATTGTTCTATTGTCAATGTATTCTCCATCATAAATATTTCTCAATTTCCTTAGATGAACTGTATTGAGCCCATCCTTCATGCCTTCCTTAATGAGATCCAAGGCTTGCCCAGATATTCTCCTAAGTTCAGGAAGCACTGAGGGTCTTTCAGATGGTTGATGATTGTGTAGGACATTTCTAATGGAGAGATGCCTTTTGAGAACTGCTACTTTCCAACTTGCACGGATCATGAATTCACTTATGACCTTCCTTGCGTGAGTTTTACTTTTCTATTTGGTGAGGCATGGCCGTTCATATACCCCAAATATGTCACATGCTTGATCAACATATTTCTCTTTATTTGAATTGAATTTTGTCAATGCGTAGCCATGGAGGGCTACCCATTTTTGACAATAAATCATGTATGATTTCCTAATAGCAAAGGATCTCACAGGAGGAGGCTCAAGCAGATCTGGCACCCCTTATTTTCCTAGTTATACCCCCCATAGCTAAATTAGTTTATTGATCAAGCCAAATACTTCTCAGTCAAATGACATATGAAATTTGACCCAGAACCTTTAGTCAATTCCGCTTGTGAAGAAACCACCTTTAATTCCAGTTTTGAAGAAACATATTTTAATTCCATTTGTGAAGAAAAATCTTTTTCCTCAATTGAAACCCCAGATAAAGATGCAATTGGGGCTTCCAATTTTTTATTTTCAAACTCCCTCCACAAATCCCTAGAATTCAAAGCTCTGTTAACAACTCTTTCAGCTAAGGCCATTAACACAGCCATTTTTAAATCAGGGGGGCTTGGGCTTTCCACTGTTCCCATAAACCAAGAAAATTCAAGGGCAATTTGGTATTCAATTCAATTTTCAATCCAACAACTCCAAAATTTTGCTCACTTTTGGGTTGAGAAAAATAAATTTATCTGAAGGGTGTGTTGTGTGTGTACGTGGTGCCATTAGGCAGAGTGTTTGATTCCAAAGTTGAAAGTTTCTTTTTGTGGCCCAATAATAGTCCCAAATAGTATGCAACATCCCCAAATTTGGGTTGAAGGCACTCAAATGTGGTCCAGGGGTTCCTAGGTACCCCAACTCTCCCCTCAAATGGCCCATTTGGGGTTATTTTTCCCAAAATGGGCCAAGAAAACAGGCGCAAGCCCCACTCAATAGTTGTGCGTCCAGGGGGGGGGGGGTTGCTAAACCTCAATTGAAACCCTTTCTAGGTGACAACTCCCCAATTGCAAGCTGAAAAGGGTTACATTTGGGGTTTTGCAACTACCTGGCGGATGGGAAAGTTGTGAGAAACTTTTCTTGCTCCTTTTTGAGCTGTGAATTTCCACTTGCAACCTATATGGATCATGAATGCCAATTCAATCCTTTTTGAAACCCCAATTTTTCAGATATAACATTGGTCTAATAATAATAATAATAAAACTGCCTGCAGTCTCCATTAATTGAGTTATATACTTCTGTTACTCTTTGGTGGGCCAAAAAAGGGCTGAGAAACAGAAAGATAGGGTGGAAATCATGACTCTTTTTGGTGTAAAATTCAATGGTTCCATAACCAACTGAGAATAGATTTTCTAATTGATGAATTTCTGCTTAATTTCCATTCAATACCAATCTTCAAAGAGAAATTGCCACTGGGATAGCTTGATTGCATTGGGGATTTGGAGGATTATTTTGGAAGATGTTGTGTTCTTCAATAATCACCAAAAATTTAATCAATGAAGGCAAAAAATTGTGGAAACGTTTCTGGAAGCTATAGCTGGGGAGGAGATGTAGCTTTTCCCTTGCATAAATAGGGTGGTGGAGAGTCTGTCTTCTTGGAACCATTTATTGATTTCCCAATAAATAATTCAAAGCTACCCAATATGATTACCAATTGGAGTCTGCATCAGAGTCAAATAATAAAAAAGGTTCAGTCTGCCCTTTTGTGCTTTCAACTTGCTTCCAGAAATTTTGATTGGAAATGTTGAGAAAGAAAGTGATGTGATGTAGGGAAATGAGATGATGATGGAATGGTTGTGAAGCAATGGAGATTCAAAGCAAAGGAGATGTGAAGCAATGGAGATGAGATGTGTGTAAAGAAATGGAGATGGGGCTGAGGTGTGGATGGTGCTTTTGAATGCAATGGATGTTGAATGGATTATTATGCATAAATGGCATATTTGAATTTTGAAATCTACCATTTCCATTGAAGAAACTATTTTGAAATAAACCAGTTAGGGGGTATGTGTAGTTCAGAAAACCACCATTCAAATGGTGGGGTTTGTCAAAAGGAAGAAGGGTTTTCTAATGGCGGTTTGCTAACTCTGATACACCCTAAAAAAATTAATATAATTCTATTTTATCATTTCATAAAGACAATCAATCAACCCCCAAAAAAGATGAATTTAATATAACCTCAATGTACTGGCCCTTAAGTAAAAACACAAAAATGAAACCAGTTCAACTTTTTTTAAGCTGAAATCATTTTATTGGAATAGCACAAAAATAAATGAAACCCCCAAAAAAATAGGGCTAGTCCATTGAGATGGACCTGATAAAAGCCCACCTCAATGGAAAAGTAAGAACACCAAAAAAAAATCAACTTGCATTAATCTGATACCATCATAAGAAGTAAAAAAACTTCTTATGATGGGATCACCCAAACACAATTTGAATTGAATTTCCAATAAAATCTCATTTAAAACACTCAAAAAAATGATTTTAACTCAAAAAACTCAACATAATCATGTTCAAAATGTTACAAAAATTTATTTTAATACAAGTACAAGATCAGCATCAGAGGTAAATGTTAGACCAAACCAAAATGATTAAATGAAAACCCAAATGATGAGATCATATGATTTATATAATGTGGAATAAAAATCCAGTTAATCTTTGAGATGAGAAACGCAACCAGAAGCTTTCTTTGAAGTCAAAGAAGAAGTTTTTGATACAATGGGCAGGATTGGAATCATATAACCCTCAATTAATAAATGAAACAAGTTTTTATTTTTAACAAAGGAAATGAAGATGGCATCTGATGGTTTTTTACAACCATTTTCAAAGGAGTATAGGTACACATGAATCAAATGAAATCAAAAAAATTGGCCTGGCATAAGTATCTTTGATTATTTGAACCATATCACTTTGAAAGCCATTTTAAATAGGTAATCTTTTCATTGATGTCTTAAAAATCAAGTCTTTGTTGAGTCTGTTCTACATTTTTTCTAGAACCATGTATCTTAGCATAGAATTCATTATTTTTCTTCAAATTTTTTATCATTTCACTTTGTACTTTGAACCATCTGTTTTTATCATTCCCAAGTGATTTAGCAATCACTCAAAATCCACAATTACCATAACCAATATGATCCCAAACCTCATTCAAGAACCTATTTCAGCTCTCAGGTATTTGATTGAGGTATTTGATTTTTTGTTCCTAAAATCAAAACTCACTTAGCTAAAATCAAAATCACATTAATTAGATTAATACTCACCAAATATGAGCTGCTGGTTGACTTCTCCTGAAAATATTCTTCCTCAGAAGAGGATTCTCTATCAAAATCACAGGAGGATGATTTGATTTCAGTCTCTTCCTCTGAACTATGAAATTCATATTCTGAGACTTAGGACTTGAAAAATAATATCATATCACCATCAGTTCATTAAAAAATTAAAATGACACTTCTAAAAATAAAGGAGTTACAATTTTTTGTTTTTTTGGTGCCCTTCTGACTGGCCTTTCCCTCTTGAGTTCCTTTTAAACATTTTCAAATTTTGAAATTTCATGAAAGGTGTCTTTAAATTTGGTTTGACCCCAGCGGGAACATAATTTTTTTGGCTTGAGCATTGGATTACCAACAAAGGTTGTTTTATTCTTGATCAGGGAACTTAAAAGATCCACTTTAACTTCTTCAGGTTATCCCATAAGCATTGAACTGAGCTCAAAAAAATCAATTGATAATAGTTGAGCATTATATCAGTGTAAACCTTTCAAAAAGGAAAGCAATCAGTCATTATTAAATCCATTCAGGAAATATCAATCACATAGGAATCATCAATCAAAAATAAATTCAAAATATTAAAAAATACAACAATCCAACTTACTGAACTGGAAGGGTTATATTCTAAAATCCACTATGTATGAACATCCTCAGGCACAAAAGATCTTCTTGATGTTATTATTTTGCCTAATATGCAGGAAACGGGCAAGCCCATTTTCTTGGAATATGAATTTGTGCATACTTCACCATTGTGATCATGATTTAACATATTGAATTGTTTCCCAACAAGTTGAATCGCCTCAATTGGCAATTTTTATCCCAAAGGTAACAGTTCTGTCGGAAGAACTGTTCCTAACTTTATCTGAGAGTTGTTAAGCAAAACGTTGACTGATTGTATTTGTCAATCAATTGTTCCACCCAGGTGATTCCACACATCCAAAATGTTCCCCAAAGAAAGCACAAGTAATTTTTTGAAAGTAGCATGGGCCCCTTCTACCAAAGACATTCATTTATTTCAAAATTCAGGGATGACACAAGTGCACACCATTCAAGCACTGGATTGTTTTCAATCTGTCAAAAATCAAGAAAATAATCAATAATCAATCTTTCAATCCTATAATTGCTGTCAATCCTATAATTGCTTCAATCCTATAATTTCTGTCAATCCTATTATTGTTACCCTTCCATAAACCCAAAGAGAGAACTTAATTCAGTGGAAGTTTCATAGTCTAGCCTTCACTGAGGGTGAACATCCTCAGGCACAAAAGATCCTCTTGATGCCAGTATTTCACCTAAAATGTGAGAAAAAGGCAAGCCCATCATTTTTGAATAAGTCTTTGAGCACAAATTGCCATCATGGTTGTGCTTTACCTTGTTGAATTGTTCCCCAATCAGTTGAACTTCCTCAATTGAAAATTTTTAATCAAAAGGGAAACTTTCTGTTGGAAGAACAGTTCCAAAATTTATTTGAGGGTTTTTAAGTGAAAAATTCACTGATTGGATTTGGCTTTCAATTGTTCCTTCAAGGTGTTTCCAAAAATTCAAAATGTTCCCCAAAGATCCCACAAGTAATTTTTTGAAAGTAGCATGGGCCCCTTCTACCCAAGAAATTGTTTTATTTCCAAATTCAGGGTTGACACAATTCCACGCCGTTACAAACATCTCTTTGATAAGGAAAACATTCTTTTCCATATACTCAAGCACATCCTTGCAGACTTTCAAGAAAGACTGTATACATGTTTCAACATCAGAATTCCCAGAAGAGATCAACAGAAGAAGCAATAAAATTGCAAACTCTGAGTTCCAAATGATTGACTTCTGCCTCCCCCTTGGTTTTAGAGGACCCAAACATTTCCCAAAGAGTCATAAATATTTGCCATACTTCATTGCCATTACTGAAGCCTACTTTGAAGTTTTATTGAATGTTTTTAGACAAGTTCCAGGAGAACAACTGTCTGGATGACTCAGGGAAAAGATGTTCTATAACATGAATCAGAGCTCTTTCACGGTCTGTCACAAAGACTTTGGGAAACCTCTTGGGATCATAACTGAACTTCTTTAATGCATTCAAAGCCCAAATATAGAACTCATACATTTATTTTGTTATAAAAACAAAAGAATTTGTAAAAGTTTTCTTCTTGGATTTCATTCCTACAACATGCAATAGAGGGATGGTGTACCTATTAGTTTTATAAGTACAATCAAACAATTCAATATGATGGTTTTTTTTCAAGTTTCATAGAATCAGGATGAGCCAAGAAAAGGGCCTCTGAGTGACTCTCTCCACCAAATTTTGACCTGAAAACCCACTGGGATTCTTGAAAAATTTCCAATAGAGCATCCATACCACCTTTCCCATTTAGTTCCGCAAGCTTAAACTTCCTCTTATTATTATAGATTGTTTTATTTTCAATTTATTCTCCACCATCAATCTTGCTCAATTTCCTTCTAAGCTGAACCATATTGAGCCCATCTTTTATGCCTTCCTTAAGTAAATCAAAGGCTTGCCCAGAGATTCTCCTCAGATGAGGCAGCACTGATGGGCTTTCAGATGGTTGATGATTGTGTAGGCCATTTCTAATGGAGAGATACCATGTGGTATCTGCTACTTTCCAAATTTCACAGGTCATGAATTGACACCCAAACTTCCTTTTGTGAGTTTGCCTTTGCAATTCAGTTAGGCATGGCCCACCATATGCTTTCAATCTGTCAAATGCTAGATCCCTTTATTTATCCTTCTTTGACTTGAATTTCATCAATTCATAGCCATGAATGTCTGCCCATTTTTGACAATAAATACTGTATTCTTTTCTACTAGCAAAGGCTCTCACAGGGGCAGGATCAAGCTTTTCTGGAACCCCTTAGTTTCATATTTACAACCCACATGGTTATGTTATGAATGATAAAGGCAAATAAGTCTCAGTCAAATGAGATATGAAATGTGACCCACCACCGTTAGGTAATTCCAGTTGCAAAGAAGGATTTTATTCCTCAGTTTTAATCCTAGATGAGGATGCAATTGGTGCTTCCAATTTCTTATTTTCCGAATCCCCATCAAATCCCTAGATTCCACAAAAGATTTGTCAACCACACTTTCAATTAATTCCTTTAACATATCCATGTTGAAACTGGGAGGGCTTGGGCTTGCAACTGTTCCAATAAACCAAAAAAATTCAACAGCACTTTAATATTCAATTCAATTTTCAATCCAAAAACTCCAAAGTTTTTCCCACTTTTGGCTTGATAAAAATAAAATAATAAAATGGGCGTGAGTTGCGTGTGTACACAGTTTTTGACAAGAATTTTTTTGCCAATAGGCAGAGTGTTTTATTCCCAAGTTTCTTTTTTTGGTCCAATAATAGTACCAAATAGTATGCCACATCCCCAATTTTGGGTTGGGGGCAATCAAATGTGGTCCAGGGGTGCCTAGTTAAACCAATTCTCCTCTCAAATGGCCCATTTGGGCCAAAATAGCCTCAAATGGGCCTTGAAAACAGGCACAACCCTGGTTTGCAACTCACACATCCCCCAGGGGGTTTTGAGTGGTGGTTCAAAAACCTCCCCCCCCCCCAGGGATGCGCAGGTTGTGAGAAACTTTTCTTTCTCTTTGTTGGGCTTTGAATTGAAGTTTGCAAACCATATGGTTTGTGAATGGCAATTCACACCCGTTTGCATCTCCAAGGTCACAAATTTAACATTGGCCAAAAAGAAAGCTAAAAAAGTCCAAATGCCTGTGGGGAGGTGGAAAAGAAAGCCTAATTTGTCTACCATGTTAATGGGGAGAAGAAAAAAAATTAAACTGAAATTTAAAAAACAACATATTCAAAAAAATCAAAAAAAGAAAATCACAAAAATCACAAAAAAACAACCAAAAAAAAAAGAATTGCAACAAATAAAAAAAATCCTGAAACAAATTTGGGTTCTTCAAGCTGAAACTATTGGATCTGCCCTACTTTATGGGAGTGCAAACCAGTGCACTGAATATCAAAAATTTAATGTTTGATGGTATTTCACAAACATTGTTTGTAGGGAGGATGAGCTTGTGTTTGAGGAGCAAAATCAACATTCTAACAGGATTTTTTGAAGTCTCCCAACCAAATCAAAAAAATCAAAAAAATAAAATTAAAGAATCAAAGAATTCAAAATAACTCAAAAATTCAAAAAAAAATCAACCAAACTATTTTTCTTATGACCCTTACTCTTAAACACATGAGTATTTCATGCCCCCATGAGATTGTGGACACATGGGCATTTCCTTGGTCTGCGTAGGTTTCATATACTGGTTTTGTCAATTTATCAGGTTGGAGGGGGAATGCCACTGGAATAAAATGGATTCTGCCAGCTCAAATTTTTGGTCCTGCCCTAATATATAGGATTGCAAACCAGTGCAGTGAGTATCCTCAAATGGACTGTTTGATGATGATTGAAAAACATATTTAGTGGTGACGATAAGCTAGTTCTCAAGGAAAAACATCAAAATTTTAGGAAATTTTTAATCTGCCCTTTACTAAATTCTAAAAAAAAAAAATAACTTTCATTGTTGTTAAATGAAAATGGAAATTAACAGAAAAAAAAGATAGGATTGAAAGGAATTTCAAGAACTAAAAATAAAATGAAAAAGGAAAGAAATTTAAAAATAAATTGAGTAAAAAATGCATAAAAGAATGGGATTTATTTTTTAAGACTCCCTGGCCAGTTTCAAAGAATTATTTATGTACTTTTGCTTCTTCCATGTTCCTTATTTATTTTTATTTTTGGTATTTCCAAGGAGAAAAAAAAACAGAAAAATTTATAAAAACAGTCTCAATACCAATCTGTTTGTATGATAGAGCCATTTAAGGATTTTTACTCAACCAGTAATATTTTACCTGATTTTTTTTATTGAAATGAAAAAAGAAAATGATTTCAAAATTTAGACCACCCCTATTATTTGCACTTATTTTCATGGTGATAAATAATTTATAGCGTAAAATATTTGATTAAAATGAAAAATAGTTTTTCTTTTTCAATCTTTCAATGATA
>CM062613.1:40085587-40208087 GCA_025617555.3 Puccinia polysora
TCATCACCTTATTGCCCTCACTCTTTCCAAATGGCCCCTCAGCAAACCTCCCCCCGCAAGTCCACACAAAAGTCAAACACACCAAAGCAAACATTGCCAAGGAACTCCACAACAAAAAATCCTCCCCAATCAGCTTCCAAGGGCTCAGGTCAGCTCAAGAGAGCTGATCACATCATCATGGTCAACTGGATCAAAATTCCCTCCAACTATGACGCCTGCTTTGGTTTGGACAATGAAACACGTGTTGGCCAACCTCCATCCTCTAAGGTCAATGGTTATCTCCTGATGGAAAATGAACTCAAGAACAAAACAAAAGGTAGGCTGGATCTGTCATCCAAACAGATGAGGGAGCAATTCAAGAATTACTAAGCCAAGTACAAAAAGGCCCACTCCATGTCAATCTCCACTGGCTTTGGTATCACCAAATCTGACAAATCCAAGGGAATCAACTTGGTGGTTGATAATTTGGACTCCATTTGTCCTTTTTATATTCCAATGGATGAAATCTTTGGAAAGAAGGCCAAAATCACCCCTATAGCAGCTTTTGATTCCCAACAATCCAATTCAGTCAACGCTGATGACTTGGCTGGGGATGCTCAGCCTAGAAATGGTGATCCTGAAGAAACCTTTGCCTTGGAGTTGCACCCATCCAATTCCGAGGAGGATATTCAAACGCAATCAGCTCCAATCACGTCTACTTCCACCTTGATTGATGTGTCAAATCATACCTTTGAACCCTCCCTCCTTCTATGGATTGCTCTCTTACTGGGTTAGCAGATCTCATCCACCTTGTTGATGCAGAAAAAGATACTCCTCAGTCTCCATTACCCTCAGAATTGGTTCAAGTAAGGAACCAAGCTCTTTTCTCTTCTGTCTGGTTAATCCTGACTGATTGAAATTGTAAAGAAACAGGCTCATCCATTCCTGAATGGCCAAAAACTCAACCCAGTGGGGCCTCCCACATCGCCTTTGAACACTAGTGACAACGTTCAGACTCAAACCTCCTCTGCCAAGGGTAAGAAAAAGGCACCCAATTCCATCAATATCAACCCCAAAAGTCATAAAAAGAGGACAAAAACTTCTGTTTTTTTGTTCTTTGAAGAAATCATGGAGAAGCAAGATTCATGTAATTCCATTGGTTGAATATCCTTGCTTTCAAAATCATTCTCATTGATTTTCCCCTGCCAAAAGCAGTCAAATCACAAATTGAATCCAAAAAACTTGAGTTTTAAAAGCAAAAGTGGGATTGTCAACTGGCCATGGATGTTCAAAAGCAGAAAGCCAAGAGTTTTTCCAATCAACAAAAATTGGATGCTGAGTGGAAGTTGAAACAGGCTGAGCTAGAGTTTCAAAAAGAGGAAAAGGAGAAGGATTTCCAGCAAGCACAACTGGAAAAGGAGAGGGAAAAAATTTCAACCACAAAAAAGGATAAGGTATCAGTAGCTTTGGCTTGCATTGTTAGCAGTAGAACAGTAGATGAAATACAGCAGATAACTCAAATGCTGTTCTTGTAAATATATTTGCATGGGTGAAAGAAAAACAAAAAATTATTTTTGATTACGAATTTTGAGATTATTCTTAACACCACCAACATACAGATCTTTTTTGTTTTTATTTATATATTTTTTTTCTAGATTAAATTTGGCAATTATTCAAGTACCTACAGGTGTTTCTAGTTGTTTTATCAATTTGAAGTTACATGGCCATTCTGGTATGGGTTGCTGTGTCCATAGCAGGAAAGGTACAGTGCTTGTACTTATTAGCTGTCCAAACCATTTTGACTATACCTTTTTGCTTGAAATCAATTCCAAATCCAAGGTCAGGAAAAAAAAATTTGCCATCCAATACTTGATATTTGTCCATATTTTCAATAATTCAACCATTTGATTTCTTGGTTGGAACCACAAGTAAAAAGTAGTAGCCAGAGATGTTGCCTTTGTCAATATGAGGAGAGTTGTAAAAAGAATCCAACGTGAAAGTGATTTGTGTGTAGAAATCCAAAGGTGTAGGCTTGGAACCAAATTCCAACAAATAGAAATAGGGGATGTTGTTTTCCTTCATGGTATCACAGTTTGATTCAAAGGAAAGTTTGGCCAAATTGAAAAAAAATTGTCCTAGAATTTGGGATACTTTGTTGGCCTTAAGTTTGAGGAAAGCATACTCTTGAGGAGAAGATCTATTAGATGATTTCTTCACATAACATCCAAATAACTCCAAAGGGTGCATCAATTTTTGCCATCCAACTGCCCCCATTTTTCCACCCCAAGATCTTGAAGGACCAACTGGGTTGACAAATTTGTTTGAACCATGAAGAAAAGTGGTGACAAAGTTGATGTCCTTCTTAACGTTTTCTGAGTTTATCCAAGGGCAAAAATTCAATTATTGCAACCAGGGCTTTGTGATCAGATTGATTGAGGACAATTGCTTTTCCATGGTGGAAGAAATGGAACTATTTGATTGTTTGTTTTGCTTGCTCAAACTCTTCCTGGGTGGGTTTTTAACTACTCTTTTTCTTTTTAGAAGCAATTGAAGCATACGGATCCAAAGGATGTGGTTTCCAACCAGACCAGACCACCTTTTCATCAATACCTTTGTCAGTAACTTCCAAAGACATTTATTAATCCCAACATTGAAGCCTCTTTTGGCAAGCAGCCCTACTCTTCCCACCTGTCTGTGTGTTTTTCAAGCCATCTCCTTCCATCTTGCTCCCTCCCAATCCTATACTTAGATTGGGGTGAGGAGCAAGGGGGGATTTAATTGTTTGTGTAAAATTTTGAGGGGGGTGGGAGAAGAATTGGATGTTCCCCAAAAGCGGTCAAATGTTTTCCAAAAAAAAAAAAAAAAAAATAGTCCAATAGACATCATTGGTGAAACATGATTGGATAAAGAAAGAAACCAAACCTGGACTGTAATTGAACCCAGGGACACCAAAAGCTGAACCCCCCCCAAATAAATTGGCATGAGTGATCCATGCAACATACCAACAAGCAAAGTTATCAAAAAATTAAAATTAAAAAATAAACCTACCTTCCATGGCAAAGAAAACCTTAAAAAAACCAAAAAAAACCCCTGTTGGCTTCCGGTGCAGTCCAGAGACACCTAAAAAGAAAAAAAGATCAAAAAGAAAAAAAGGACTGGAGGTCAGCTTGAAAGAAATCTCAAAAAACAGGTGCAGGAGGCATTGGCAATTGATTGGGAAAATATTGCTTGATTGATTGCAAAACAATTGTAAAATTGAGCAATCAATGTGCAATTGATTGATTGATTGAGCAAAACCAAATCAATCAATCAATTGATTAGGATTTGGTCAATTGATTAATTGATTTGGTTTCAAGGGATTGATCAAATCCAAATAAATCAATCAATCAATTAGGAATCAATCAACCAATTGATTCTTAATAGATTGGTGGGGGTTGATTGAGCAAGGCAGAAGGAGGAGGAGGAAGAGGAAGGGGGGAGAAGGGGAAGGCAGGGGCTTACCAGATGAGGAGGGGGATGCAAGTGAGATGAGAGAGCTGTGTGAGAAGACCTGGGGGAAGTGCATAGAAGAGGTAAGCAAGGGTTTTTTAGTGAGTGGAAAGAGTGAGGGAAGGGGACTCACTGAGTCTGTTGGTGAGTTTGATGGCGGATTTTTTGGGGAGGTTGGTGAGGCAGGTTTCTTGGTGAGGTTAATGAGGCTGGTGAAGTTGGTTAGGTGGCTGAGGTGAAGGAGGTGGTTTTACAATGAGGAGGAAGGAAGGTGACCAGTGTGTGAGTGGGGTGAGGTGGAAGTGTTGGAGCAGTGAGGTGGAGGGGAGAGTTGGGTGGGCTGGAAAGTGGTGGGGTATGAGGTGGAGGTTTTTTTCAATTTTGTCCAAGTCCACTAAGAAAAAAAAAAAAAAAACTTCAACCTGGAAACTTGGGTGAACAACCAGAAAAAAGAACTTACTTTGAAGTTATTTTTCACCTATTTAAAAATCAAACATTACTCATCAAAGCAAGCAAGGGTGAGAGGAAGAATCCACTCTCTCATAGAAGAAGATGAGGGACAAGATGAGAGGGGGATGCCTTGAGGTGGGTCAGGAATATCATCTTCAAATATTTTGTCCCATTCATCTTTGATTTTGGCCAAAACATTTTGAAGGATTACACAAGTGATAATCAAGTTGATGAGGAACTTAATGTGGTCGGGGTTTTGAAGCTTGTTTCCCATTTCCCTTAAGCTGGCTCATATTTCTTTCAGGACTCCTATGGCATGCTCAATCCAAACTTGTGATTGGTCAAGATGATTGTTGAAATCTTTTTTTCCTTGATTGTTGTATGAAACGTTCCAGTATGCTGGAACCACATATTTTCCACTAGCATAAGCTGAATAGGCTAGAAGTTATTGATATTGGTCAAAGTAGTTCACTGGTTGTTGGGAAATTTGCATCCAATTGAACAAGTATGAATAATGACAAGAACCTGGAAGGCCAGAATGGAGGGAAATTAACTTCTTGTTGTTATCACAAAAAAGTTGTAGGGCCACGGAGTATTTAAACAAAAAGATTAAACATATTTTTTCAGTGGTGTGATCAAAGGTGTTATCAAATTCATTGGAAAAGAAATGAATCAGTTGCCTTTTTTTTGCAATCAAAATAGTGGTTGCCATCTAGCTTTGGTTTTTGACTCAAGGGGATGGTGGCTCCATCAACAAACCCAATTCAACCAGGAAACTCTTCAGTCTCCATTACTTGAGATATCTCCTTGCGTTCTTCTTTGTTTGGCCAAGAAAGGACTGAGAGACTGAAAAGTAGGATAGAAATCATGACTCTTTTGGTGTATAAGTCAAAGCTTCTATAACTGGCTGAGAATAGATTTTCCAGTTGATGGATTGCTGCTCCATTTCCATTTGATCCCAATCTACAAAGAGAAACAGCCAGTTGGATGGCTGGATGGCGTTGAAGATTTCAAGAATTGTTCTGGAAGATGTGTGATTCTTCAATCATCTCCAAAGGTTTCATGAATGAAGGCAACAAAGTTTGGAATAGTTTCTGGAAGCTTAAGTTGGGGATGAGATGAAGCTTTTGCCTTTCATACATAGGGTTGTGGAGGGTGTTCATTCTTGGAACTATGTATTGCTTTTCCAACAGAGAATTCAAAGCTAACCAAGTTGATTCCAAATTGGAGTCTGAGTCAGATTCTGAATGGGAGTCAAACAGTAGCAAAAGTTCAGTCAGCTTTTTGGGAGACATGTAGACAGCTCCGCACGGCCTGTGGAAGTTGTGTAGGGCCTCCCAAAGCGTGGGGGCCCATACACTACTCTATATAATTTATAATTTACTATTTACTATTATTTATTATTTATTATTTATTATTTATTATTTATCATTTATCATTTATCATTTATCATTTGTTATTTGTTATTTGTTATTTGTTATTTATTATTTATAATTTATTATTTATTATTTATTATTTATTATTTATTATTTATTATTTATTATTTATTATTTATTATTTATTATTTATTATTTATTATTTATTATTTATTATTTATTATTTATTATTTATTATTTATTATTTATTATTTATTATTTATTATTTATTATTTATTATTTATTATTTATTATTTATTATTTATTATTTATTATTTATTATTTATTATTTATTATTTATTATTTATTATTTATTATTTATTATTTATTATTTATTATTTATTATTTATTATTTATTATTTATTATTTATTATTTATTATTTATTATTTATTATTTATTATTTATTATTTATTATTTATTATTTATTATTTATTATTTATTATTTTATTTATTTTATTATTTATTATTTATTATTTATTATTTATTATTTATTATTTATTATTTATTATTTATTATTTATTATTTATTATTTATTATTTATTATTTATTATTTATTATTTATTATTTATTATTTATTATTTATTATTTATTATTTATTATTTATTATTTATTATTTATTATTTATTATTTATTATTTATTATTTATTATTTATTATTTATTATTTATTATTTATTATTTATTATGTATTATTTATTATTTATTATTTATTATTTATTATTTATTATTTATTATTTATTATTTATTATTTATTATTTATTATTTATTATTTATTATTTATTATTTATTATTTATTATTTATTATTTATTATTTATTATTTATTATTTATTATTTATTATTTATTATTTATTATTTATTATTTATTATTTATTATTTATTATTTATTATATATTATTTGTTATTTGTTATTTATTATTAATTTAACATTACCCATTTTGAAATACACCAGTTAGGGGGTATGCGTATACCAGAAACCCCCATTAAAAATGGTGGTTTTGGTCAAAAAAAAAACTGGTTTCTAATGGCGGGTTTGCTAACTTTGATAAACCCTAATAAATGAAAAAATTAAAAGCAATGGCAAAAAAAATTGAAAAAATATATATATTAAAACAATGCAACTCAGATGTGTGGTGAATGGTGGTTTGGCGCCTGTTGGCGACCCGAGTTTCCCAAACTTAACATTGGCCTTAAAAAACAAAAAAATATTGCAGAAAGAAAAATATGAAACAAACAAAAGAAAAAGAAAAGAAAAATAAAGATAAAAGATAAAAAGCAAAAATGGAAAAAAAAAGAGAAAAGAAAAAGAGAAAAGAAAAACAACAAGGAAAACGGAAAAAAAAGGAGAAAAGAAGAAAAAAAAAGAAGAAAAGAAGAAAAGAAGAAAACAAGAAAACAAGAAAAGAAGAAAATAAAGGGGAAAAAAGAGGAAAAAAAGCAAAGAAAAGAAAAGAAAAAAGAGAAGAAAAAATAAAAGAAAAGAAAAATAAAGAAAAAGAAATAAAACAGAAAGGGAAATCAAAAACCTTGCAAAAAAAAAAAAAAAAAGAAAAAGAAAGAAAAAGAAAGCCAAAACAAAAGAAAAAAAGAAAAAAAGAAAAAAAGAAAAAAAGAAAAAAAGAAAAAAAGAAAAAAAGAAAAAAAGAAAAAAAGAAAAAAAGAAAAAAAGAAAAAAAGAAAAAAAGAAAAAAAGAAAAAAAGAAAAAAAGAAAAAAAGAAAAAAAGAAAAAAAGAAAAAAAGAAAAAAAGTTGAAAAATCAAAAATTAAAAAAGGAAAAAAGGAAAAAATAAAAGAACAAACAAAAAAAAAAGAGACAAAGAAAAAAAGAAAGAAATAAAGAAAGAAAGAAAGAAATAAATAAAGAAAGAAAATAACAAAAAAAAAAAAACAAGAAAGAAAGAAAAAAAGAAAGAAAGAAAAAAAGAAAAAAAAGAAGAAACTGAAAAAATTCAAAAGAAAAAAGAAAAAAACAAAAGAAGACAGAAAACAGGAAAAAAGGAAAAAAGGAAAAAAGTAAAAAAAGTAAAAAAGTAAAAAAGGAAAAAAGGAAAAAAGTAAAAAAGTAAAAAAGTAAACAAGTAAACAAGGAAAAAAGGAAAAAAGAAAAAAGGAAAAAACAAAAAAACAAAAAAACAAAAAAACAAAAAAACAAAAAAACAAAAAAACAAAAAAACAAAAAAACAAAAAAACAAAAAAACAAAAAAACAAAAAAACCAAAAAACAAAAAACAAAAAAAAGTGAAAAACAAAAAAAGGGAAAAAGGGAAAGGGGAAAAAGGGGGAAAAAGACAAAAGGAAAAAAGAAAGAAAGAAAGAAACAGAAAAAAAAGAAAAAAACAAAAAAACCAAAAAAACCAAAAAAACAGAAAAAAACAGAAAAAAACAGAAAAAAAAAAGAAAATCTTCCAGGAAAATACACCCAAAAATACAATGATGATGTTCATCTATGTAAGGGGGTATTGCATTTTTCTCTTTTTAAAATTTGCGTTTGGAAAGAGAAGACAAACAATGTGATCTTAAGTTGCAAACACAGAGGTGGGGACAAGTTGAATGAGCTATAGATCATTTTGATCCAAATTATGAAAAATGAAAATTGTGACTTCAATTTTCAATAAAAATTGGAGAACTTCTGAAATAAATAAAATGGTAATAGGAAAATTTTCTGATTGCACAGAAATAGCAAAAGCTTAGTGCCTCTACCCAAAAAATAAAAATTAAGGCCTGGTCAAAAATTAACTTCAGCTCTACCATTTTGGAAGATTCCTAGAACAATTTTTTTTGATGATAATAAATGATTGAAATATTGGTTAGATCTTTGGATAATTAATAACAAGAAAAACACTATAAAATTATCAGAACTACAAAAACGTCAATATTGAGGAACATTACAATGTCTGAAAAAAGATATTTTGATATTGAGGCAATTTAAACATTCCAGAACAATAGATTATTTTAAGAATGGTTGAATAATTGAAATCATACGTTAAAAATTTTGCTAAAATTAATAAAACAAATACATGCAAAAATTGGGGAAAAAATAGAAAAAAATATGTTACACATTTTTTACATGTCTGCTACATTCATGGTACACTTATGGTACACCCACAGTTAAACTTTCAATACCAGGATGTGAAATATTCCTTGGCACTTTTTCAATGTGTTTTCTTTCTAAATTAATTATTTCCAATGGTTATGATGCTAGTTGAGTAGTTGTAGATTTCTTCTCAAATATGACTTCACTTTGCTGCTGCAATATCTCATCCTCTTTCAAACAAATATACAATCTTTTCATAAAAAATTTCTCCTTGGAGCATTGTCTCTGATAAAATAGTTAGTCATTTGGGATCCTCCTTTGTTTCTAGCTCTTGGAACTCCATTTTCAAGAATTTGAATATCAATTGGAAATTCTCAACAGCTTACCACCCAGAAATGGATGGGAAAGCCCAGGGAGTAAATTAGATACTTGAATCATATCTTCAAATTTACATCTCCTATCAAAAAGAAAACTGGTCAAGGTTGATTTCAATATCCCAATTTTCCTACAAAAATTCCACTCATTCCCCCACCAAACATTTTAACTTCCAAAATCTTTACACAAGAAACCTAAATTTTGATTTGGTTCACGCAGAAACTTTACAACAAGAAACAAACTACCTAGATCTAATTCAAAAACTTTAATCACAACTCCAAACAAATCTTGAAGCAACAAATGAGTGCTATAAGGAACAAGTAGACCAGCTTTTCACTTTGTCACCAACCTTTGAAGTTGGAGATAAGGTATTCATCAATGCTTGCCACATCCACATTACTTTCCCAACCAAAGAAATCTCTGAGAAGAAAATCATCCAATTCAAATTCAAATCATTTTTCTCTCCTAAAGGTTTTAGACTTTCATTACCCAGAAAGTGGAAATTGATTCATCTTTTCTTTCATGTGTCTTTTCTTGAGCCAGCTTGAGTCCTTTATCTGGGAAAGATTCTTCCCCCTCCAGAACCTGTAAAAACTCAAGATCACTAGAGTGGGAAGTAATTTGTGTCCTGGATTCCACGCTATGCAAGAAAAAATTCAATACCTTGTCAAACGGACTGGCTTACAGTCTGACAAAAATTTTACCTCTTGGGAACCAGCCCATACCTTTGCAATCCACAAGACTTGGTCCAAGTATTCCATGCAAAGTACCTTGCAAACCTTGCTATGGTAGACCAAACCTACCTATAGCCATCAGACTCACTTTTATAGTACAAGAACAGCTCCAAACCCAAAATGATCTCAAAAATGGATTCTAAACCAAAAATAAACTGCAGTAACCCAGCCAAAGTGCCCCTTTATCTCTCATGCATTGGGAGATACAGCTCAAATCAACCCTGGACTAACCACATCCTAATCAGGTGTCATAGAGGGGTATGAGTCTTTCCTGGGTATAGGACTCAAGCTGACTCTAGGAGATACACATGATAAATTGGGTGGATAAATTTGCACATTGCGGGTAAGGTAAGCTTAAACACGTTGGGAGAGATTACTGATTCAACTTTGAAGCGGCAAAGATTTCTTTCAGAGGGTTTTTGGGTTGGATGAGTTATGTGGATATTGCAAGCATCAAACCATACCTGATCTCCTACTGCAAAATTTGGAGCCGTAGTGCCAAGTCAGTCTTCTTTCTCCTTCTAGAACTCAAGTTTGGTTTGAAGTTTTGATTGAAGGGATTGAATGTGATTGAGTTAATTTGCAGAAGGGTGAGAAGTTGCTACATGAACAGATGCAAAATTCAGGTTTCTATCATAAAAAGTATGGAAGGGAAAATGTTTGGTGGAGGCATGAGTGGAGTTTTTGTAGGGAAAATTGGCTAATGGGAGCCATTGTGACCAGTTTTCCTTTTGAAAGGAAACCTAAATTTGAAGATACTGTTCAAAAATTTGATTAAATTGCTTGGCTTTCCCATCCATTTCCGGGTTTTAAGCCATTGATAAGTTCCAAGTGATCTTCAAATCTTGGAATAGCAAGTTCCAGAAGCTAGAGAAAAACAAAGATACACAATCACTAACTATATTATTATGGAGACCATGCATTTGAAATACATATTCTGTGAATAAATTAGCTAATTCTTCCAAAGAGGCAGCCACATTACGGCAAAGAAATAAATCCCTCTTCAAGAAGCAATGTAATACTACTAAAACAGCATCATGAAAACTAGAAATAGTTAATTGAGAAATGAAATACATTAAAATCAAGTGAAAACAAATAGGCAGGATTGGAAGTGGCTGGAGCAGCCCATAGCTCCGGTGTTTCAAGGACTTGTTACAATTGCAATCATTTCATGCAATAACATATTCTTTTACTTCATTTGTCATACCAGGCAAATACAAGTTTTGTGCACTCAATTGGTAGGTTTTATCCTGCCCATAATGAACAGCAAGCGGAGATTAATGCAAAAAATTGAAGATATCTAACTTAATGCAAGGATTATTAGGTACTACATTAGAGTGTAGAGAATCCAAGGGATAATGGGATTATTTATAAAATAGTTTTCTGGAAGTAACTAGAAGGGGAATTTAGTTTACTACTAATCTTGAAGAGATAGAGGTAACCTAAGATGGTTTTGAATTTCCTGCCCTTCTGAACTATAATAAGTCTGCACAATAATTTTTTTTAATCAATGGCTGGTTTTCTTTGATACTTAAAATAGGTCTCTAATCAGACCTAGATTAATTATTAATAGAGATTCTTTTAGGAATTTCAAGACTATTAAAAGTTTGATTGGATTATTGGCAAGCTTCCACCAATTAATAATCAAGAATTTTTGACTTTTTCTGACTATTTTTTCCAAATTCCAATCATAGGATTTAAGGGTTGACTAACAGGTGTTTAACCAGTTGGAGGACCCAAATATAGGTTTGCCCACAGGGATCTGGGCGGAAAAAAAGCTTGGTTGTTTTTTCTTTTGTGTTCCTCCTTTTTTATAAATTTACTAATCACAAATCAAGGGTTTTTTCTCTCAATAATAGGTGCTGAATAACAGGTCTTTTCTCCAGAACCCTTCTTCAAGAACACCTGGGGTTGGTTCAAATGGTCAATGATAATTTCATGTATGATCATTTATTTCATTTTAAGTTGATTCTGGTTCACTGAAATGCTGGTACTGATCAGGCAGAGGCCATAGATCTTAGGGGTCATACATCATAGGGGGCAGATTCCATGCTTGGGGCAGATGCCATGCTAGACAACTTGGATAGGGAAAAATAGCACCCCTTAAATAGACAAATAGTTCCTCAGGAGATGCTCAGGGATCCCCTTAGTGCGGTTCTGATCCTTTCTCTGCACTTTTGAAGCACAGGAGGGTACAGTTACATGAGTCAATAATTCTGATGAGAAAACATGTGAAACAAGCCAAGAGATAGCTTTATTTTTTAGTAAAAATTCTGATAGACAGGAAAAAATATGAGGAAAAGGATAAGGTTGGTGAGCTATCAACGCTTCTGGGTTCTCATCTTGTATAAAAAATGATGCAGAAGTTCCCTGCAGCTTGAGTTAATTTTGCTGCTTGGGAAAAGCATTAAACATGCTTGGCAGCTGCAAGCCCTCTTTAGTAACTGATGTTGTATAACTTGTATGGTTGAAGTGGTTGAAAACTACTTGTTGGGTTTTTCTGAGAGCGCTTCTGAGCCCTTATCATGTATAAAAGGATGCATAAACTTCATTCTGTTTCAATGGAATTAGCTGTAGAGATATGAGGTGTGCTGTTTTACAGCATGCTCCCTTGGGTGACTTGCAAGTGTGACTTGAAGGTGTTGTGTGGTTGATATGGTGGAAAACTGAGAATCGAAGTGATTCAGGGTACGATTCATAGGCTTTTTCTGGTGGTTGAAGTTCCATTAAGGTCATTTTTACTCAGCTGTTATTGCTGGTTGGTGAGAATTGATACATACTTGGCTGCATGAGGCCCTACTTCTGTTGGTGCATGTATTAGTGTTGTATGGTTGTATTGGTGGAAAAATGAGAATCGGCGTGCTCAAGAGGAAGGTTCATAGGCCTTATGTGGTGATTAAAGTTCCAGAAAAGTCATGTGTATTGAGGTGTTATTGCTGGTGGGTGAGAATTGAGACATACTTGGCTGCATGAGCCCCTGTTTTCTTTGGTGTGTATATGTGTGTTGTAAGGTTTGAATGGCGGCAAAATGAGTATCAGAGTGCTTCAGAGGACTTTTAAGAGGCCCTGAATTTTACTGAATGATCAAGGAAGGTAGTTTAACTTGGTTTCATAGTAATGGTTGTGGTGTAACATTGGTACTGGTATGGTTTAAGTCCTGCTGGTATGGCTATGTTGTTTTTTTGGGTGGTTATTTTTATCAAAATATTTTTCCATTAGATATTCAATTAATCTTTTATTTATTACTCCTTGTGAAATAATCAAGCCTGTGCCAGGTGTTGGGTTGTTTTTGACAGGTGTTTGATATGGTTGAAGGGGGTTATCTGGTGATGGATTTGGGGCCTTGAGGTTGGTTTGAGTTCAGGGTATAATTTATGAGGGTTTTGGAATTGATTTTTAAGGTTAATTTGATAAGAGGAACAATAAAAATGCACCTTCTGGCTATATAACAGGTTTTTTTTAGCACAAAATCCCTTATAAACTAAGTAATCATTTTTGTCAATACTATATTCACTATCTAATAATTTTGCACTCTTGCAAAGTTTTTTAAACTTGGGGTTGTTGAGTTGAGATTGTCAAATTTTGGAATCCATTTCTTTAAGGTGGGTGATCGTTGAACTGATTTCGGCGGACTGATGAGAGAAGAGTTTAATAACTTCTTGAGGGTTGTTATTGGCAAAGGTGCTCCGCCCACCTTCGTAAACATTGTCCCAATGTGATAAAGCATCAGGGACTACCCCTTGTTTCCCAGGGTGGTATGTGATTGTAAAGTTGAACTTGGAAAGGTATTTGTCCCAAAGTGCCTGTCTGTGTGTAAGGAATTTTGAGCTGATGAAATACTTAAGAGAATTTATATCAGTTAAAACCTCAAAGGGTTCGATTGGACTCAAAAGGTATGAACACCATTGCTTCAAGCAATAAACAATTGCAAGAATTTACTTGTCATGAAAATTTTAATTAAGCTGTTCAGCAAGAAGTTTTCAAGTCTCAAAGGCTAAGGGATGAAAGAGAGAGGAAGAGAAGGAAAACTGCAAGATTACTCCTGCAATTGCATAGTCACTTGCATCCGTTTCCACAATAGTTCAAGCTATCTTGTTAAAGTGAACAAGTATTGGAGCAGTTTTGAAGGCTTTCTTCAGTGCTTCAAAATCCAAAGCAGCTTGTTCTGTAAAAGCAAAATGAGTGTCTTTTTGAAGAAGGTTGGTAAGATTAATGGTTTTCTTGGCGTAATTCTCAATAAAACTCCTGTAAAAATTACTGAAATTAAGGAAAACTTGAAGGGATGTGATTGAAGAAGGTAGGGGCCAGTCTAATATACGCTGAATCTAGGCTGTATCCATCAATATTCCTTGCTTCTAGACTATGAAGCCGAAAAACTGAAGAGAATGAGTATGAAACTTGCACTTAGAAGCTTTTGCAAACAGGTTATTCCTCCAAAGTGTCTGCAGCACCTCTCACACATTTGTAATGTGATCCTGAAGATTGTTTGAGTAGAAAATTATATCATTAAGATAAACCAGGATTTATTTCTCTACAAGGTCAGAAAAATTTCATTCACAAATTGTTGAAAAGTGGAAGAAGCTTTGCAGAGGCCAAAGGGCATGATGGTATACTCATAACTTCGAAACAGGGTTCACATTGTGGTCAAATACTCATGACATTTTTCAATGAAAATTAGCTTATAGGCGCCTCAAAGGTCTAAATTTGAGAAATAAACAGCTCCATGGAAGAGAGTGAGGAGGCGTGACATAGGCCGTAATGGGTAGGCATTCTTCCAGGTTAAATGGTTCAGTTTCCAGTATTCAACACAAAGTCAAAGGCCACTGTCTTTTTTGGTAACTAACAGGACGGGTGAGCTGGTATTTGAATCACTTGGTTTAAGAAATCCTTTTGATACATTGTCTGCAATGTATTCTTGAATCCTGGTTGATTCTTGCTTTGAGAGAGAGTAGAATGGTCCAGTTGCCAGACGTAGGCCAGTATGTTTGATCCTGTGATCATAAGAATGGGAATGAGGAAGTTAATCTTCTTTTAAAGCTGAGAAAAAATCAGCAAAATCATGATAAACCAAAGGTTATTAATCTTGAATTATTTCTAGATCTTCCATCTTGTCATCTTGGAGAACCAGACTTGAAGTTCTGCATGATGCGGGAGGATTAGGGAGCTCAAAATAAAATTTTTGGCAGGCGCCTGTTTATCTTTGAAGAAAAAAGGAAGGGTTAAGTTGGATAAATAAGCAATTAATCCTAAATCTGAATAGGGAATTTGGGAATGAAGGTCAGGATATTGCAAATCTCCTGGCGGAAAGTTGTCATCCAAATCAATGACAGTGTCAGTTAGGCTGTTTAATTCTTGGTTGAAAGAAAGATTAGCTTCCAGGTTTTTCAAGGTTTGAAGTTTAATTACTCCTTCTTGCCAATTCACATCCCAATTCCAGTAAACTCAAAATTCATTCCCTAAAACAGTGTTTTCCATTCCAGGGAGATCCAAGACAAATAAATCCCATTCAAAGCTGGGGAAATTGGAAAATGCAAAGGCCCATTTCGCCTTTTGTGAAACCCAATGAGATGGCTTGGTTGCACTACTTACTAAATAGATGGGAAAATTATCTATCTTGGAAAGGTGAAGATTTTTGAAAGTGGCAAAAGATGAACTTATAGAAGAAACATTAGTGCCCAAATCAATTAAGAAAAAATAAGAAGTATTGTATGAATTGAATAGGAAAAATATTGAACTTGGAGAACCAAGTGACTTTCAAGTGCAAAGATTGACATGCTGTAGCTTATATAATGTGTAGTTTTACTTGCAAGTATTAGAAAAAAACAAGCTAATTTTTTTACTGCTTAGGAGGTTCATGCTCTAGCCGCTTTGCAAAACTAGTTACATCATTTTTTCCTCCACAATACACAAATAACCCTTCCTTTTACCTCCTTAGCCATTCCTCATTCCAGAGAATCCTGGTTTCCTGATGCAGGAATTTTGGAGTTTTGGCAACTGTTTTCCCTTTTTGGTTGGAGTTTGAGGTTGGATTTGGTTTGGGGTGTTTTGGATCCTTTGAATTTTGCTTTTTAGATTTGTCTGCCTTTGGATCCAAGGTTGAAGATCCATTGTCATTTTTCCAAGAGGGCTTCTTGTTGTGATATCCATTATTAATCTTGATCACCCAATCAATTAACTGCTGAAGGGAGGTTGTCTTATGTCCCCCAACTGCAAGCTGTTTGATTAGGTGTGGTGGTAAACCTTTTTTAAAATGAAATAAAAGGGATTACTTTTTCCATTGGATGCAAGAATGAAAGGTTTGGAAATGGGAGATATAAACAAAAACTCTACTATTCTCTTTCATGACTAGATCATTAAGTTTTTATTTGGTTTTTCACACTTTGTTGGGGTTTTCAAACAGGGTGAAAAATTGTTGCTCAAACTTGTCCCAATTTTCAAGAATACATGTGGGACTTGTATTGAATTATAGTTTGAGGTACAGTTTAAACCACTGTGAGGCTCTTCCCCCTAGAAAGGAAGATGCATACATAACTTTATTTCTATCTGAAGGGAAATGGTGGGAATTATTCAAGAAGATTATTTTGAAAGACTGTAGATAGGATCTGAGCTTATGGGAATTTTCTCCCATAAAGTGGTCATGCTGCTTCATGCCCAGAGTACAGAAACTAGGACCATTGGGACCAGATTGCAAGGAATTTTGATTGAGACCCTGGAGCAAGGTTGAGAATAAAGTAAAAGCTTTAGTCTTGGGAGCACTAGTGCAAGCTTTCAACCTACCACAAGTCAACGTTTTGTCATAGGAATGTTTGTAATCTGTGATTTCTTCAAGAGGATCCACCGCAGCTTCCCATTGAGGAGCAAGGGAATTTTCAAGAGGTTCAACCAAAGGAGATTTGGATGAAGAAACGGGATCTAAAGGTTTTTAGGCCCGTGAAGCGCTGGGTCTCCATAACCAATGGATATCATCATTGTAAGGGGTGAGGGAAGCTTTCCCGGTTGAGAAAGTACGTGACATTGTAAAAGAAAAATGTATTATAGGTTGGCCAACTACAATAGGGGAGTTGAGTTTAATAATTTACTGTCACAAAACCACCCCACTTACTATATTGCAATCTTAGATGATTGTGGGCGCAAAGGGAGAGGCTGAATGCAAGGTGCAAGTGCAAGGTAGCAAGGCTAACTGCAAAGTGCAAACTTATGATTGTATGGCGCAACAAGCAGAAACAAAAGGGAGGTGTTCCAATAGAAAGGAACTAAATCCAAGCCTGATGTGATGATTGGATTTAGCAAATGCAAGGACATATTAAATTAACTAACTGAGGAGAAAATCTTCAGGCAGGCAAAGAAGCCTTTATAAGGTAATCCAAATGTGACTAGATACAGCCTGATGGCTGGCCAAATACAGTTAAGAGGTGATGAGGTAAGGAATGATATGAACAGAATGTGAAATAAAATAACATTAAAGTTTTTTCCAAATTCCTAGTGTTGGTGCAAGACAACAGAATCTGAGTGTAAAAGGGTGTAATGGATGAGACAGAAAGGTATGAAATGTGAAGACAATGAAAATGCAAAGGTGTAGTTTATGCATGGTAAGGGACTAGTCTATTTGTGAACTATACAGTTGATGTGTCTATCTAGGCATGGGTGCAAACTTGTGTGAGTGCCTGACCAAGAATGTAATTCCAATAGTTGATGATACCCAGGGTAGAATAGCAAAGCTTGAATGGATGTTCAACTGGTATAGAGTTTACTGAAAGATTTGTAAGTATAGACTGAGTCACTTGCCAAGATTGGAAGGTTGTTACGCAAGCCAGAGGTGGTAAGGGGAAGGCGCCATACATGTTGTGCTTTGTTTTTGTCATGCATATGGACTGAGGTAGATGGTACTGAGGAAAAGGATTTGTCAAAGTGGAGAAGACAATAACCCTTGAATTTGAAGCTTGACACAGATTCCTATGTCCATCAAGTTGCCAATAATCCTGGATTCCTCACTAGAATTCAGAAACTCTGTGGAATCTGTTATCATCCCCTGATGGATGACTCAAATCTGGTTCTCACATCATCTTGTCATTTTGAAACACAATTGAAAGAATAAAATTCCAATCCTTCAAAACATGATATAATTCAACATTGATTCCACCCTGCTGTGTGTTTGGAGAGCTAAAAAATTGGAAGATTAATCAAAATTATCATGAATGAATTTGAGAAAATGGATAGCCCAAGCAAGATGGTGGTGTTTTCTTGTTTGAAAAGCTTTCTTGATTTGTAAGACTTCCTCCAGATAAGCTTCAATTTTCACAAATATTCCAACCATGTTTTTCAAAAAATATTCAATTTTCAGAATTCAGATTGCTTTGAGTCATAAAAAGATCAAATATTTCTGCTTGGATGGCACCATGAAAGCTACAGAGAAAAAAAAATGTCTTGAAGATTTTTCCAGAAGTTACTAAACCCAAACACTACTGGCCTCCATCCAAGCTTTAGGTGTGAGTTTCAACATCACATGTGCAAACATTTTTTTCATGATTGTATGTGGTCAATTATTTCTGTAAAAAAATTTAAAGTAGCTCATACTCCACCTCCACTAGGAGCCACAAGGCAACTCCAAAAACCAGGCGCAGGCTGTAGATTGTCTGCATAGATTGGGCCAGACAAAAACAGTGTGTGTTTATTACATGATTGCTTCAAAAAACCTTGAGGAGAATATTCAAAAGGAGAGATCCTGTTCACAAGCAATTGTTAAGCATAAATGGTATTGATGTGCTCCTAATGTGGATTCAGGTTCAAAAAAGAAAGGAACAACTAGAAGAGCAAGTAAAATCACTATTATTCAACCAGTAATGAAATCTTCACTATCAAGCTAACCTTTTTTTTCTTTTTCAGGTCAAATTTCATCAAAACTCAAGATTGGAGAGAGATATTCCATATAATACAGGAGGAGGAATAATTTTCTATAACCATGTATGAAATTTCTTTCAAGGAATGAATAAAAAGATGAAAAATAATATCTATGATAAGATTTATTTATTATTCAGGCTGCAGGTGTCCTATCATTCTTAATCACCTCAATATCTTGTATTTTTGAAGAAGATCTTGTTGCAGGATGTAGTGTATTGATCCAATTTTGATAGTAAAATTGTTGAGATAATTTTGCTGGAATCCTTGGATTGACCTTGAATTTTGTGGAACATTTCCTATCAAAAAACTTGGGCTGCCTTTTTGCCTTACCCATCCAGCTTCCAATCAAGATTTCATTTTCAATGAATTCCATCATTTGGGAAGCCCTTTCTGAAATCCATTCCAATTGCATCTTCCTTTGAACAGTTATGCCATTTTTGTTCACCTCTTCTGTATTGGAGCACACTGCAGGATCATTGAACTGTACTGCAAGGGCCACATAATTGTTTTCATCACACCATTTCTGCCTCCTCTCTGCTAGCTACAAATTTGAGTCATAAATTGTCAGTTCATGTGCCACAATTGAGAGATTGAATGGCTTAATCTTTTCCATAGTTTTGAAGTCCTTTTCTTGGCCTTTCTTTCCTCAAAAGAAACCTCTTCACTCCTTTCAATGAATCTCCACTCACCGTATAAATGAAGAAAGTACTTTTTTAACAGTGGGGACATAATTCCATGGTTGTAATTTTCAGGGGAACACAAAACATTGTTTTACTCCACAGTATGAAGTTCAACATCCAGTGTACAAAAAAAAAGGCATCCATCACTTGGTTAAATGGATTCTTCCATCCACTCATCCAGTCAAAAGTAAACTGAGTCAGATCAAGCTCTCAAAGCCGGCTTTGGGGGAAACTGGTTATGGCTTGGGTGTGGTTTTCAGGTGAGGATGGTGCAGTTGGATTTCTCTGATCAAATGTAATCCCCTTCCCACTCTGAACTGCTGAATCATGCCCATCATTGGTGGGTGGCCCCGGTAGTGTGGTAAAATCCCTATTCTTCATTTGAAGCAAGAATATGGCATGAGCATGGACCATAGTGCACATGGTATCAGTCCCTGGTGGGAGTTGTTTTCCCAACTCTTTCTTCCTCTCCTTGTGATTTTTCCTCTTTGAAGATAGGGAGTCCCTGGATCTTAATCCTTCATTTTTTCATGCTTGTGAGTCCCATTAACAGTCTTCAACTGGAAAAAAGAGGTTCTCAAACCAGCTAGTCATTTGAAAATCTTTTTTTAGCTGATTTAATATCTGAAACACCTTCTTCAGCATTTTTCAGGCTCACTTTCTGTTTCCATGGCTAAATAAATATAAAATTTTTCGTTGATGACCATCAGATGAAAAATTCAAATAATTTAATCATGTATTTTGGTAGCCAACTGATCCACTTGACAGGATTTCATGACCATTCAAAATATCCCAAAAAATCAAGTTAGATTTTTGAGAAAATCTCTGGTAGGAGCCACCACCCACCATTCCAATGTGAATTTCCATCAGTTGTTGGTCTGGAAATAAAATAGAATTTACATCCAATGTTCATTGATTAAGGTTTTAGTCTTTATTTAACTTGATTTAACTCACAATTGGAACCGGATGGCAAAATTTGTGAAGCTGTTGATGTGTCAGCCAGCCATGAAGGTGGGCTTTGAGAGGCATTAATTAATTATGTTGGAGGTGAAATTCCATGCATTGATACATCTGTGGCTGCTTTAGTAGGCCCTGCATTCACATCTATGCAGTTGTTGATGTAGTTTTGGGAGAAATTGAAGCAGTATTGCATTATGGAGTTGTCTATCTGTTGATTCAGGATAATTTCCCAAAGGTTTTGAAGGTGATAAATCCATTAAAAAGTCTTGGGAGGATTGAGGGTGTGAAATACCTTCAATATTTTAATTTTCCCACACATCTGCATCTCTTGTTGATTTTTCTTTGGGGAAAAAATGGCAGGTCCTTGTTGATAAAAATGCATGAGCTGATACTTCCTGCAGATTTGGGGTAGAAAAGATCAAACAAACAGCAATTAAATCAAAGGATGTAGAAGGTTCCCCTGCTCAAACCTATTGGATTGAGAGAATGGGTCACATTTCAGTCTTTCCCCTGAAAATTTTATGCAAAAAGAATACCCATGAAGGAAGTTTTCAAAACTAATTTCCCAACCTTTCCACTTCCAAACCACTCATATAAATTCCAACCTGGGTCAACTTGGGCCCTGGTGCAGCTTGCACTTCTGGGTTTTTCTGAGACATCTCCATCACATTCTTGGATTCCCAAGCAGACCCCCTAAATTTTTCCTGGAAGTTACTTTCAAAGACAAATCAACTCAAGCCAGCCTCCCCTCTATCATCAACATGCTGCATTTGCCTCATAAGGCTAAATTCATGTGCTCTGGACCGGTTGAACCTGTGAACAATTTTAGAGGAAAAATCCATGGCTTGGGTAAAAAAACAACTCAAAAATGCATCATTTGATTGAAAATTGATAAAAATTCAGCTCTATTCCACTCAAAACCTTCTTGTATATGCCTTACATACTAAGGTACATCTGCATTACTATTCCCTCCTATGTCATCATCACATGTTTCCACCCTCTTATGCATCTCTGGGCCCAAATATAAAACACAAAATATCCATCCTCAAATCCTCATGCCAAATTGTGGAAAATATAATAAAGTTACTCTCTTATTTATTTATCTCTTGATACACTGGCTGGCCATCTCTTCCATACAAAACTCTTTTAACTACTACCTCTATTCCCATTTCATCATGTGAACTTACCTTTTCAGATTTTTTGTGGGACTTCCCTATCCATTCTGAAGGGTTTGTTAATGATTGCGTGCGTCTGTGAATTGGAGCATTGCGAGGCCTTGGGAATCCCAATGGATTTACTTCAAATTTTTGGCCTCCTTTAATATTACTTCCAAATAGTTGACCCCTTCTTTCCTGGAGCTGTCAATTCTCCCGCTCTGTAATTCTATGGCTAAGTTTATCCATTATATCCAAATATATTCTTTGTTATTCTGCAAAATTAAAAAATAAATCAGAACTTTCCTCACAGAGAAAACTAGCTACAAATATAAATTACCATCCAGAGTTATATTGGGAGGTGGAGCTTTGACTTGAGCACCAGGATTTGTCATAGTGGAATCTGAAATTGATTGATGCATGCTATGCTCTCCTATTGTACCCCTTTGTAAATCTTTTTTACCATGTTATTCATAAATAATTATTATCAAAATCATAGAAATTGACATATTTGAAAATTTGAAACTTTCAAAAAACTACCTTGTGTTACCATGAGATTAGATCCTGAAACAAATTAGGATAACAAAAAGTTAATTCTCCTGAAATTCAAAAAAAAACAGCTTAATTCCCAGCACAGATAATTTTCAAATTACATGCTTTCTAGTGAATTATTTGAACAGTTTCAGCTTCCAATTTCTAGCAATTGAGCAATCCATTTTCCAAAATTGCAGAAAAAATAAGACCAAGGAACAAATCCCCTATGTATCAAAAGTTTTCTGCTCATGTGCACACTTGAGGAAGCTCTTTCATGTTGGATCTAAAATAGGTATTATCCACTGCCATTATTAACACTTTATTAAGCTACTATGATCTTGGCTGTTAATGCAATCAAAGGATATTTTTGAACTTTCATGCCATTTTGCACTCATTATGTATTTATATTTTGAGCTGTGGCTGTATGTAGCAGCAGGAGAGTGAGCCTATACATAGCTGGAAAATGGGAGTTCAAATTATCATATCATCAAATTGTGATTAAGTATGAAAAAATGCTAATGGTACAATGGTAAATTAGGTCCTTTGAAATTCTGTGACCTGTGTTCAATCCCCAAGAGTGCCACTATTTTATGATTAGCAGAAATTGTGTAATTTTAAAAACCTCAATATAATCAAATAGACAACAAAAAATGTGAAATAAGCCTGCTATATGTTTTTTTGTGATGGAAATGTGAAATTAGACTTTTTAAAATTTGTATTTTCAATTTTTTTGAAACAAATGCATGGTTCTTTCTTTAGAAATAAAACAGCTTTTAATTATCAAATTTTTGGAAAGCAGTATGCAGAATCCAAAAAATGGTTTGGAATAATGGTCATTGGAGATAATTTCAGCTTTTTCACATTATCCTTATACAAGGAAAAGTTGATCTCACCTATTTTTTATTCAATATTAAATGATCCCATTAAAAGTATGGCTTTCCAGTGTTCTGGAACATATCAAATTGTAGGTGATAATTTTTTACAATTCATTAATCAAATAAGATGAAAAAAGGTAAGTAATTGAATAAATATTTATTGGAAGGTATGAAGTGGTTTTGAAGTGTTTTAAAATCACACAGCCCTGAAAGAGATAAAACATTAATCTGAAGAAAATCAAAGAGAAACCAGGGAGAAATCAAGGGGATTCTTGGGGGAAAAATAATGGAAAATAAAAAGACACCTTTGATAAGTCCTGCAGAAACAAATTAGAAACATGTGAAAAATTCAAAGAATCAAATGAGAATTCATTGGTCATTTTTGGTGAATTTAATAGGAGACTCAGAAGCAATCATGGATCAACTTTGTTTCCATTTTTTTGAACTCTACAAGAAACACAACAGATTTAATGGTGATTTTCTCTGGACATTGATTATTAATTGTGAGGCAATTGGGGAAACCATCATGATTAAGTGAAGTCTCTGGTAAGGCAGAGATGCCTTATTTTTCCTGGTGGAGGGAACATTTTCAAATCAAATTAAATTGGTTCAGGCTGCCCTTTACAACTCTTGAATTAAGAGAGGAACAGTTTTACCCAATGAAATTTTACCATTGGGATACAAGTTGTCTTTAGAGGCAATTAAACTTGTTTTGAAACAATTAAAGAGGTTAAAGGAGAACCATGATGGGGAAATGTGCACCAATTCATACTCAAAGACTATGGGTTTGCCCTGATTACACCAGATAGGTGACCTGCTAGAGTCAAGCGGATCTGTTGTGCCTGAGGATTTTCATCCTCAGTGGAGACTGGATTATAACCCTTGCAGTTCTATTTCTGTGAGTTTGTTTAATGGGATTAATGCTTTTTGATTGATGCTTTTTGATAAATGCTCTTTCAATGATGATTCCTAATTTCCTAATATTTGATCCTTTTTAATTTGGAAAGGTTGATAGTGATGAAATTCCCAAAAATTCTCAGTTACATAAGGATTTCAATGCAATGATCTTGGGATACCCTGAACAAGATTATTGCGGGCTGTTCAAGCACTTGATTCAGGAGACCAAAAATTATCAATAAAAGCCAAGACTTGAACCTCAATTCTTGCAATCAAGCAGAGGCCAGCAAAACTTGACAGATAAACAGAGAGATTCTTCTTGATTTGAACATGTTGAAAAGCAGCTTAAGCAGGAAAAGAAAATTAAAGGGGCACTAAATAAGAAAAGAAAAAAGATTTTAAGTATTTTCTTTTGTGAAATATTTACTTTTTGGGTTTAATGCACTGATGATGATATGATGTTAATTGTTAGTCAAAGTTGGCAGGATCAGAATCTGAATTTCATAGCTCAGAGGAAGGGACTGAAAGTGAATTAGCTTCACTTCATTTGGAATCTGAATCCTCTTCAGAGGAAGAAGACATGCCAGAAGCATAAACAAGAAGCTCATCTTTGGTCAGTATGGATTTGATTAATTAATGTTATAGGAACTTTGGCTGAGTTATTTTTGATTATAGGAACCCAAAGTGAAATACCTCAATCAAATAACTGAGAAATTACATAAGTTCTTGGGAAAGGTTTGGGATCCAATTGGTGATGGAAAATGGGGATTTAGAGTCATTGCTAAATTACTTGGGTATGATGAACAAGGTTAGTTTAGAGTGAGGGGGGAAACAAATGAAACATTGGAGAAACATAAAGCATGCTACATTATGATTCTTGGTGGTTCAAAAGATTTAGAAAAGATTAAAAAAAGAATTGATTTTGAAGAGATCAATGAAAAGATTCTCTCTTCAAAATTGCTGGCTAAGTTAGATATTGTTTAAATAATAGCAGACACATATTCCAGACCTATATGTTTCATTTAATTGGAGTCAATTTTTACTCATAATCCAATGAAGAAAGTTTTTAAAGATAAATCAGAGCCTATTTATCCTTCCTTTGTTAACAATAACCACTGGGTTCTAGTATTAATTGAGGGAGAAATGGTTCCAATCTGGCCCATTGTAACAAAAAACTTTGCTTTCATTTCAAAGAAAAATTCCGGTTGGGTTGATGACCTCAAATATTGACTGCATGTGTATTCTAGATGATATAATTCATTTATAGAGATAATTTCATCATTGGGTTTCCATATGACTGGTAATTGTGATGCAGCTAACTTGTAATTCTATTAATATAAAGGTTTATCACATTTTGAACATCATTATGTTGATTTTTTTGATTTAAAATCATTATGATGAGTCTTTTGAATGAGATTTTATTGGTAATCCAGTTCAACTTGTGTTGGGCTCATCCCATCATAAGGAGTATTTTGACTTCTGGTGATTAGATCAGCTACTTGTCTTTTTTTGGTGTTTTTACTTTATGGCTTGTCAATTTACTTGCATTTTTTTTGGTTGAACTTGTATTTCTTGGAACTTTTACTTTAGGGCTATTCAAGTGGAGCTTGTATTTTTTGGCACTTATACTTTAGGGCTGCTCCATAGACTCTTTCATTTTTTATTTAATTTTTGGTGTTTTGTTTGTCTTTAATATTTTTTGTTTCTTTATTTTTTGTTTCTTTATTTTTTCTTTATTTTTTCTACTTATTTTTATTTTATTTTTTATTTTTTTGTGTTTTTTAACCAAAAAAACAATATTTTTGGAGTTTTTGGTTGATTTATGTTTTTTTTTTATTTTTCTTATTTTTTTTGGCCCACAATGCTTGTAGTTGTGTTGAATCAAAGAAGACTAAATTTGGTTCATGTACAGCCCAACACCACTCCAATGTAGGTGGGTGTTGTACAACACAACCCAGGAGGCATGACTACATTCAAGATGTGTGGAGGCTAGAAAACCCAATTGTAGTCATGTAGAATGCCACACAGCCCAAATGAGTTGTGTAAAAAAATCATTTGGGATGTGAATTTATCATCACCCTTCCTATATACATGATATTTCTTACATACATATGACAGGTTTCACATATCATATCACACTTTTGAAATTTTTACACAGTATAACTAACTGCATGGGCTCTTGAAGTAAAAATCATTTTTTATGAATTCTACCACTCCACAGGTTGAAATCCTGCTGGAAAAAAACTCTTATATGCTACCAAGAATGTGACCTGAATGCATATTACAACCCAAAACTCCTTACCCACATTCAATAAATTCCCAATGTTCCAAAAATACAACAGGTCCATCCTGCAGATCCAAAGGCAAAACTTCCAATAGCTGGGACAACAACTCAATCAAATGTATTTTACAATGGTAGGCAAAGCCCACATCAAGAAACCACTCAGCTCCAACAGCACCGCAAATGCAAACAGCACCACAAATGCAATGTTTTTCTTAAACCCTGGAAAATATATCAAGTCTTTTGATAATTTGAGGCGTGATGGCAGAACCATCAATGAGTGGATGAAGGCTATCAACAAAATTGGGCTGCTTGTCTTTGGGATTACAAAATTCACTGCCAAACTGTTGAACCTGCAAAGCCTATTGACATACAAAAGAATTTCTTTCAAATTTTCCTTATCTATGAAGCTTGGTCAAGAGCTATGGAAACTTATGACTAAATGAACCATTTCAGCCAAAAAATTTGAAACAATCCAAAAATAATTCATCTTCTGATGCCAACAAGGAAAGTTAAAATTGGTGGATAAATACTCTACAAACTTATGGTGATGGATGGGTTGATTTCAACAAACCTCACACAGATCACCAAAACCTGACCAAGATTGGTTTCCTTGGCCCAATTATCCTCAATCACATCATATCAACCTTGATTAAAGCATTGAAGCCACCTCTTCCCGCAACAACTTTTTCCCAAATCCTCCACAAGAATTAAACCACAGCTGGACCAAATAGAGAACCCAACTGGCGCAGACACTTAGTCCATCTCATCCTTTTACTATTGCAAATGCACCAGAGGTAGCTCTGCCAGAAACCAATGTAGCCTCAATGAAGTCAATCTGTATAACTGGCCCAACCACCACCAACAGACAATTTCTTGAAATTTTGGATATGGCCATTTTAGAGACTTCTGTTGAATAATGTATATAATTTAGAAAATAGCTTGCTGGCATTCCTTGAAGTGGAATTTAGGATTACTTCTACTCCTTAAGAGTATTGGTAAGACTAAGGGTGCTTTTGAATTTCCAGCCCTTGTAGTACTATAGTGATTCTGCACAATAATTTATTTAAATTAATTGCTGGTTTCTTTGAGACTTCAAATAGGTCTCAGATCAGACCTAGATTAATTATTAACTTGCTATTGGTAAGATTGTTGAAGAATTGTCCAGATTTATGGGGTTATTGGTTAGTGGTTTATCCGATATATGTGATATTAAACAATACTCCAATTTTAAAGGTTTCGAGGTTTTATCAAAGGTATGGTTCAGGAGAAGACCCAAGGATGGCTTTACCCACAGGTTTCTGGGAAGGGGAAATTTTTATATTTTATTTTTGTTGTTCTCTCTTTCTTTTGAAGTTTTATTTATTGATTGGTGAGTGGTTGTTATTTAATTTGGTGCTCAATATTCTGGTTCACAGAACAACCCTTATTCAAGCACCTGATGGAAGGGTTTAATTGGTCAAAGATTGTTTATAATATGATTTTTGATTTCCTTTTGCTTTATAATTGTTTCACTGATAATATTTATCTGGGTAGGTACCACAGATTTTCTGGTGATGGATGGATGGGATAGTCCAAGAGGGCATGAGATTCAATCATGATAAAACTTGGATAGGGAAGAGAGTCCCTCCTTAAATAGACAAATCCTGCCTCAGGGGGTTCTCAAGGCTGCCCCTGAGGGTTCTCCCTTTTCTGGTGAGGAACAGTGAGATACAGTTACATGATGCATTTCTGCTTGTTTTAAAAAGTTTTTACAGGGGTTTCATGCATGCACATCCTTGCATAAATTGCTTTCTAGTGCGGATAAGTTATATTGATGTGAAGTACTGGCGGTCTGTTTAGTGTAAATTTATCCTAACTACATGTATTTCTGTGCAATACTGGTGGTTTGTTTGGCTCTGGTTATAACTTGTTTCTCTTCCTCCTGCATATATTATTCCTGTATACTTCTGCACAGCCTCCTGTATGTATATTTGCTGCATTTTTGTTTGGTTTTGGTTAAGACTGGTCTCACTTCCTCCTCCATATATTGCTGCTGTACACTTCTGCACAGCCTCCTGCGTGTATATTTGCATGTTTTTTTTTTGGTTCTTATTTAGACTGGTTTCACTTACTCCTGCATATATTTCTCCTGTATACTTCTGCAAAGCCTCCTTTATGTATAGTCAAATTTTTATTTGGTTCTGTTTGAGGCTTGTTTCACCCCCTCATGCATATATTTATTCTTTATTCTGCATGAGGTGACGGGATCTGAACTGGTTGCACTGCCCCTGTATCTGTATTGCTGTATTCTGAATGGGGTGATAGGGTTGGTTTAGGATCCTGGTGTTGATGGTAAGCTGTCACTGGTATGTACTTGAGGATTTCCAGGTATGTCTTATGTCTTCCACAGAGCATTTAAACTTAATTTGGTATGAGTTTTGCCATAGTTGAAGGTTTCTTGGGCTGTATCTTCTAATCCATGAGGGATAGAGGGTTACTTTGGCTGAGTGACTATAGGTCATTTTTGAATTGCAATCCATTTTTGAGGTTAATCTCAGATTTTGAGTAGTTTTTATAATAGGAAAATGAGTCAGATGGCTATAGGATAGGTTTGGAGAACCACAGCATGGACCTCCCACAGGCTGCCAAAAATTTAACTGTTTCAGCATACATGCAGCCCAATTTAAGATCAATGCAGGCAACATCACACTGCCCAACAAGGTCCTACCAATTGAAGGATGCCACAGTACTTACTGCAATTTTCCCAACCAATGGCAAGGTTGGTGCCCTTATCCTTGCAGACCTTAAAGCATTCATGAACACCATTGGTAGTGGGACAATCAGCCTGACAAAGGAAAGCTCTGGGGCCCCTGGGGCCCCAGTTCAGACTGATTTCCTGTACTGCCCATCAATGCATGGAATGCCTGTTTTTTTAGGAAACCTCATTGATTTAAGTTTCCAACCCAACTTCCACAATCAATGTCTCATACTATTTTCAGACTCCTGATGTATATTCACTTCTTACTTTAATTGTACCTGGTGCATATCTTATATCATCCCCACTCCTTCTTCCATTCTTCTGTTGAGATTTCTGAGTTGAAACGCTGAATCAGTCCTGCTCTCTCCATTTCATGCCACGTGCTATGTCCTCATGGTATGCTGAACAGCTTCCTGCACCCAAACCCCATTGCTGTAGATACTCTATTTGTGGAGCCCACTCCACTCATCTCCAATCACCTCAAAAACCTGACCCCAATCTGCTGCTACTGAATTGACAACTAAAATGCTAGATGATCAAGCAGTATTGGGTCTTGGGTTAGGTATGCAGTTCAAGAGTCTATTTTTTCTTCATCTCATCTCTAACTGCTCATGTGTTCTGGCTCAGGTCTTATCTCATGGGGTCATCAACCAAAGTGTCATTTCTCTAGCCCCAACCTTTGTTCCCATTCTTTTAGGTGATCTATTCTGTCCTTCCTGTTTTTCTTCCTTTTTGTTTTGATTCTTTTCTATATCAAATTCATACTGAAATACAGGTCTTTCAGCTTTTCAAACTTCATTGCATTCAAATTTCCAGCTCTCATCTGAGCTTAACCAGGGACAATTTCTGAAAAGGAAGATAGCAAGGGAGAATCAAAACAAAACATTCCCCTGATATCCAAAGACAGTTTTGCTGCCTGGCTCCTACAAATATGAAGCTAACTGCAATGTAAGGGTCTTCTAGAAGTTTTCCTCAATGACCTTGTGTAAAAACCCTCAGCATTGCTTAAAAATTACCAATACAAAGCAGCCAACATCCCAATCCAGTATCTTGGAAACATGGCTTTTGACGCCATTGTCACCTCAGAAAACAATGAAAACCCCTGCGCCTTCTGGAGGGCCATCCATGATCAATATTCTTCTAATTTGTTAAAAAATTGCGCAAAACTTTGGCTCAACCTTATCAAATACCAATATCATGGTAGTCTGACCCAGTACATTAGCAAGTGTAGGAAACTCATGAATTAACCTTCTGTGGTTAAACTTTAGTTCCTCAAGATATACTTAGCTAAAAAATACTGGAAAAATTACCTAAAAACCTCCACCACATAGTCAATACAATTCTTCTCAATGACAAGCTAATAAAAAGTCCCACCAAAGTCCTCAAAAAGCTCAGGGAAGTCATCCATCTAGAGTCAGCCAGATCAGGACCTTCAGACCCACAAATCCACGACAAGACCCACACCATGGCACTCCACAAAACCAAACAAAATTCCCACAAGGCTGGCCTAAAACAAACCTATATCAAAGGCTGACACAACCCTCTTTCCAAACATCCCAAGCACAAGTGCTGGGCTCTCCATCCTCACCCAAGGCCAAATGCAACCAACCCAAAGCCAATCTTCACAAAGGAAACTCAATGGACCAATCCAAAGCTCCTGATCCTGAATCCACTGAAGCTCATCTCAACTTCCAAAAATACCTCACAAAAACCAATAGGCCCAAAAAAAACTTTATTTCTGGTATTGGAAAGCAGAGCCACACACCACATGGTGAACTCAGAATCATTCCTCCTCAATTCTTGAGCAACTAATGTTTGCATAGGAACTGGGAATTCTGAGAAGTCACTTGGTGCTACAGCTGTGGGGGAAGCCAAACTCACAAAAAATCCTGGCCAATTCATAGAACTGACAAATTTTCTACTTGTACCCAACCTTAATCCATCCCTCATCTCACTAGACCAACTGTTTGCAAAGAAATCTTTTTCCACACATTTTGGACTATCTGGTGTAGAGTTAATGCTAGATAGCTTTGAACTCATAGGATCTTCTTGCAACCATCTTGTCAAACTGTGCTGCAAACACTTCTCCCAGAACTACAGGCCAAAAGCCCACCATTTCAAGCAGATAGCCTGGTTATTGTAGCACACCCAAATTGGTCACCCCAGTGGAAAAGTCCTCCAACAACTGTTTCTGGTGGTTCCTCAAGTTCCAACCAGCTTCAATATTTGCCATACGTCCAAGTATACCGCAACACCATTCATTCATCACTTCACAGGAGTCCCCAGACCTCTAGAATGCATCCACTTGGACATTGTTGGACCTATCTCCCCAGAAACTCCAAGCAGATTCAACTACTTCCTCCCCACCGTCAACCAGTACTCAAACTTTGTCACAGTCTCTCTACTGAAGAATAAAAATGAGCCAACCAAGTCCATTGTTGACTACATTTCCAAATCTGAAAAACTCACTGGAAGCAAAGTCAAGATTCTCATCTCAGAAAATGGTGGCAAATTTTCAAAGTGATAGCCAGCCACCTCTGCCTCCTTGGAATCACTCATCAGATTCCACCCCTGCATACCCAACAGCCCAAAGGCACTGCAGAACAGATGAACCATAGTCTCCTTGAAAAGAATTGTTGTATTCTTCTTGAAAGTCAGTTTCCCAAAAACCTGTGGGGCAAGGCCGTCAACACAGCAGCTAAATTAATCCATTCCCTGCCCTTGGCATATTAAAACAGCAAAACACCATACAAAGTGTGGTTCAACTAATCCTTAAATTATGACTTCCTTCCACATTTTGGGTGTAAAGTCACTTACTTAGTTCCTAAGGCCAATAGAACCTCCAAACTGGATCATCCTGGGCAAACTGGCTTCCTACTTGGGTATTTACATAGCTTTTCTAGTTACAAAATATTAGATTCTGTGACCACAAGAGCAATAATGGCCTCTAATGTCAGGTTTGAAAAGGATGAGTTCTCAAAGCAACACCAAACCCAAACTTTCAAGAGCAGTAATCCACTCCTGGATGAATTAACCTTTCAAACACCCTTGAACACCAACTATGCCAAACAGGCTCCACACAACCACTAACCAAAAGACAGCTTTCAAAATGACAGTTCAGCAGTGGAACAAAGCCTGCCTCCTACAAACTCCCCTTCCTCTGTATCCGCGGACCTTTCTCCACAAAGAATCTTCAATCACTCCCAGCAAGCTTTCTCCACAGCACATCCTCAATCAATCCCAGAAAGCTAGATCAAAAATTGCCAACCTCAAGGTCTCCCTCCTCACATATGTTGAAGAAGAAGATCTGGTGAAATTTAGAGCAGGCCCTGAATTCAAAGAATCATCTTGAATGGTTCAAGTAAATGGACTGCAAATTACTCAATATGTTGAATTTCAAATTCTTGGAGGAATTCAATGCATCTGAGGTGGTTTACCCAATCAATTGTATCTGGGTATTTTTGAGAAAGAGAGACAATCAAAACTAAATCAGTGATTTCAAGGCCAGGTTGTGTGCACAAGGCTTCAACCATAAACCGGGTATCACCCACCATGACTCTTTCTCCACAATGGGCAAAAAGTCCTCTTTCAGGCTGCTTATCTTGTTTGCAGAAAATTAAAAACTCTTTTACACCAAATTGGTGTGAATTCAGACTTCCTGAATGCTCTTCTAGACAAAAATGTTTTTATCACACCCCCTACCAATGTAACCATAGGAAAGTAGAAGGGACTCAAACCAGTCAAGGTTCTATATGGTCTCAAGCAATCACCCAGAGCATGGTATCAGACACTCTTGACCTGGCTTCTTTCATTTGGGTTCCATCAAATCAAGAAAAACAAGTGTTTTTTCTGGAATTCCAACAATTTATTTTACATGAACTTCAAAAACATTGCTATATTCAGCAACACACCTTTGTTATTTTTCAACAAAACCAAGTCAAAATTTGAGATCAAAGACCCTGGTCCAGCTAAGCTTCTCCTTGGAATCAATGTAGGGAAGAACTCCAAATGTTTCAAAATATCTCAAAATACTTACATAGAATCCCTTTTCCAACCATACAAGCTAACCAAGCAGAAGAACTTCTAAACTCCCTTTTGTCCCTAATCCAAACTGCTACCCCCAACATTATCCAAGCATGACAAATTTTGTGAATCCAATCTCAATTACAAAAAGCTTGTTGGAGAAATCAACTATCTCAGCTGCAATAATTTGGCTGAAATCACTTTTTCCTCAATTTATTTGTTGCAATTTGTTCAAACCCCCAACATGCAGCACTATAAATTTGGGCTGGGGGTACTTGAATTTCTTCAGCACATTGCAAATCTGGGACTGGTATACTAACAGACCCAACTCCCAGACCAATCACTGGAAGCTATCATACTGAAACCTAACTCAGTCTAACCTCAGCATCTAACCTCAGAAAACCCAATCTAACCCTCAGGCCTGATCTATTTTCCAAGGAACTTCAACCTCAGGGCTCAGGAGACTTATATCAATATATCTCCAGTATCTATATACTGCAGGATCTTCATGAAGTACATATCTACATATATTCTAAACTCATAGAGTATGCAGATAGACTCCATAGGCTTTCACATACATAATATCCTTGGTCTGCACACACTCTGAACTTATTTGTTGGAATTCACTGCTGGAACTCTCCCCGGACCTTCCCCACTTGAGCTCACTCAAGCTCTCATCCGGTGCTCGTGCTTCAAACTTGAAGTGTCTGCTTGATCCTTCTTCTCCAAGACAAGGGACGACCGTGGTGATCTTAGACTTCCAGCCTCTCATTGATTCATTTCATTCCTTTCTCACAGCTCCCAACAATACCGTTGCCGATGGATCAAGCATCACTGCCGTGCGTCGGATCAAGATCACCTAACTAAAGTCTCTCAATGAAACTCGATTGGTACAATCCAGCAATTAGTGATCCAATGTCCATTATCATTATTGTGCTGACATCTCCTTCATTCAGATTCTTTCTCTTCCTTCACTTCTCATTCTTGTTCATCAATCACTAACCTTCCAGGCCACTCAGACGTACGGATTCCCTGTCCCTCCTTTCTTGGTATTCCATTGCTTATATCACATCCATCTTAGCTGCCTCATTTCTCATCAAGTCAAGGCCTCACCTGCTGTTAACAATCAGAGTATCATCCGCCTAAAGAACCGTTGGTATTTCCTGTTGTCAACGCCTCATTCCTATTCTCACCACTTACACTCTTACAATGAATTTGGCAGTGGTCCTGGTTTCCCAAAAACCATTTAAGCTTTTACGGTTAAAAGCCAAAGCCTCAAACAGCTCACCAATATGGCATCACCTTCGCCAGGACCAGGGGGCGACTCTTCTAAGAACATGGCACTCAAAGGAATCTACAATTCGATCCCATTGCTTAACGAGGATAACTACTCCATCTGGCGGGCAAAATTCCAAAATCTTTTCCGGCTCAGAAGTATTCTTCCCATTATGGCATCTGAAGATACCTCGGATCAACTTGACCCCGACGTGAATGAGGAAATCATGGCTTATCTCCTTTCTTGACTCAAATCATCTACGCATTCCAACATAATCAACTCTGAGAATGAGGAAAGTGCGAAGGCAATATGGATTGCAGCAAGAACTCACTTTGCTTCATCTCAATCTGCAAACCGAGCCCAAATATTCAATAATTTCCTGTATCTTTCCTTCTCAGAGAACGCCATGGAGAAATTCGTCCCAACAGTCCGAGTCCATCTCAACAAACTCTTGGAGGTAGGGATAGAACTTCCATCTGACATTCTCGCATATCTGGTACTGTTCAAATTTCCCCCATCTCTCAAATCAATGCAGTCTCAAATCATGCACGGAGTCGGGACTATCACGGTCGAATACGTTCTCAACCATCTCACCCAACATAAGAATGAGATCAAAGCCACCAAAGAGGAAGCCACCTCGAAAAGCGAAATCTCTCTCTATAATCGGGACTACCCCAGATGCACAAACTGTGTTCACAACGATAAGGTCCGAAACCACAAAAGAGAAGAATGCTGGTCCGAATTTCCTCACCTCAGGCCGGCCAATCCTAAGACAAAAAGGCCGGGAAAGAAAACTGAAGAGGAAGTGGCACACTTCTTCTCTCTCTTCTGCGGATCCACTCACTCAGACTCTCTGGGACCCAACAGCTTTGTTCTCGACTCTGGATGCTCCGTTCACCTGCTCAATGATAGGCAATACTTCTCTGACATCTCAACGGACGAATGCACGGACAAAATCAAAACCGGAAAGCCTTGAGCAACCCTGTCCATCAAAGGCCGAGGAACTGCAGCCTTGACCATTGTGTCAAACAAGATTACCCTTAACAACGCCTGATGGGTCCCTGATGCCAACATCAACCTCCTTTCGCTCGGCAAATTTCTCCTTGAAGGATGCTCTCTCCTCATGGACAACGCCAAGAATCCATTGCGGTTCCACCTTGTGCATCAAGACAAAACCTGTCTTTCCAGCCAAATCTCTCACAACATCCTGAAGATAGATGACCCGGACCCCTTGGTTTCCCTGCAAATGACCATTGGAGAATTTCACCTCTTACACAGAACCCTAGGACACGCGAGCGTTGATTGAATTGAGAAATTCCTGGGAAAATCTCTCGGCAGAGACATAAAAAGCAAGTTTGCCTGCATGGGATGCGACCTTGGAAAGATAAAGAGAAATTCATTCACAGCCTCATCAAACCCTTCCAGCAAAGTATTCAAACAAATCCACCTTGATCTCATTGGACCAATATCTCCTCAGTCAAAAGGTCATCACCAATACTCCCTCACTCTTGTTGACAACTACTCAGGCTACATTGGCGCCTTCCCTCTGAAATTCAAGAGCAAAGCTTCTGACGTTCTCATCTTCATTCTCACAAACAAACATCATAAACGCGGCTACTTCCCTGCTGAAGTTTGCTTCAATGGAGGAGGGGAATTTATCAACGACAAACTCAAAGATTTCTTTGAATCCAAATCAATCAAGAAAATCGTGTCGGAAGCCTATCATCCCCAGCATAATGGAAGGGCAGAAAGAGCAAACCAAACACTGGCCGAAGCTGTAAGAGCAACTCACTCATCCACCAAACTTCCTCAAAATCTTTGGCACGAGACCATCAAAGCCTGCGCAGTAGCCCTGAACCAAATACCGAAAGTTTCTGGTGAGCCATCTCCCTGGGTGCTAATGCACGGAAGTTCTCTTCCACCTCACTACCTAAAGCCTATCGGATCCCACCTGACCTATCTGAACCTCAAAGACAAGAGCTCCTTGTCTAAATTCGAAGAGAAAGGCAAATTGGGAATTCTGGTCGGATACGTGCCTATGTTCCATTCCTATCGGGTCCTGAACCAATCTGGATCAATTTTTGAGACCAAGCATGTAAAGTTTGGAGCCACCAACCCGGACTTCTCAATTCCATCAAATGACTCCACTTTGTCGGACAACCTTCCACAGAATGCCGGATTGTCCCGCACTGACGTGGATCCTGTTGGCACCAAACCCAACATCCAACAAATCAAACCAGGCTCTCCAACGAGCTCATCCTCTCCAGGAATCAAACTGGAATCAAACAAGTCCAATGATGAATCATTGAACAGCTCCGAGGAAGTCAACGATCATCTCATCCCATCATCCAACACCCGAGCTCTTCGCAATCAAAAAACTCTACAAAGACCAGACAAATATGGCTTTGTCAATCTCTCCGTCCCAAGATCCGTCTCCGAAGCTCTGAAGATGCCCAAATGGGCAACCTCTCTAAAAAAGGAAAACAATACCTGCGAGGCTCTCGGAGTTTGGGAGGATTACTTCGGTCCCAAACCGCCGAACATCCTAAACACCACCTACGTTTTCAGACTGAAGGAGAACGCACACGGCGAAGCTCCCACTCACAAATCCAGACTCTGCGTCCAAGGATTCATGCACCAATTTGGCATCAACTACTTTGACACCTACGCTCCGACAGGTAAAACCACCTCCCTGCGTGCCCTGCTGCTCCTATCTCTGGACAAAAATCTGGAAATTCTGCAACTCGACGTGAAAGGCGCGTTCCTCCACGCCAATTTGGATGAAGAAGTATTCATCCGCCGGCCACCCGCTTGCAACAGAAAATCTCCAATCCTCAGACTGAAGAAATCACTGTACGGTCTTAAACAGGCCCCAAGAAACTGGTACCGCACCCTCTGCGACTGGATCGTAAGTCTCGGCTACACGCCCTCAGACGCAGATCCGTGCCTGTAAACCAACAGGTCAAAAGATTCTGCGCTCTTCTTTCATGTAGACAACCTCCTGGTGTGCAGCAATTCTCAAGACTTCAAAAAAATGTTTCTCAAAAAATTCCCAAATTCCTCCAGCCATTGTCCTAACACTCTCCTGGGCATGAAGGTGAACAAGGCGCCAAACAAGATTGGTCTCTCACTGCCCATGCACATTGACAAATGTTTGGCGGCGCTGAAAAGCATAAGTCTCCACGCCATCTCAACACCCTGCACCCCAGGACTTCAGCTCACTCCAGCCTCCAACAAAGAACGCAATCAGTTTGCCGACCTCAATGAGAACTTCAGAAGCCACGTTGGGAGGCTCAATCACATCGCCTCGCTTGCTCGTCCTGACATTTCCTTTGCCGTCTCCAACCTTGCACAATTCAACAACAAGCCGGGCATCTCCCACTGGAATGAACTCATTCGAGTGTGGAGATACCTGGCTGCAACCAAACACCTCAAACTCGTTCTCTCAAAGAAGAACAACTCCCCTGCTCTGATCTGCTACAGAGACGCCACCTGGGGAGACAATCCTGAGACTCGCAGATCCCAAACTGGGCTCATCTGCAGCCTTTTTGGGGCTCCCCTGTATTGGACTAGCAGGAAGCAACGCAACATAACATTCTCCTCTACAGAGGCAGAATGCAACGCCCTCAGCAACTCTCAACTCGAAGCTCGGTGGATAAACCATCTGATTGACGAAATTTGGGATTGTCCATTGGTTCCCAGCATTCACTTAATAGACAACAAGGGACTGGACGATAAAGTTAAGAAATTTGGAACAAACTCAAAAACAAAATTCATCGACATAAAAACCAAAGGACTGAGAGAAGACCTGATCAACAACAAAATAGAGGTTCTTCTTGTCCCTTCTGAACAGATGGTAGCCAATGCTCTCACCAAACCTGCTAGCAAAGCATCCATAGACAGGCTGGTCGCCCATATCAGCTCCTGAGGAGATCAAGCCGATGGAAATTGTATTAAGGAGGGGTGTTGGAATTCACTGCTGGAACTCTCCCCGGACCTTCCCCGCTTGAGCTCACTCGAGCTCTCATCCGGTTCTCGTGCTTCAAACTTGAAGTTTCTGCTTGATCCTTCTTCTCCAAGACAAGGGACGACCGTGGTGATCTTAGACTTCCAGCCTCTCATTGATTCATTTCATTCCTTTCTCACAGCTCCCAACAATACCGTTGCCAATGGATCAAGCATCACCGCCATGCGTTGGATCAAGATCACCTAACTAAAGTCTCTTGATGAAACTCAATTGGTACAATCCAGCAATTGGTGATCCAATTTCCATTATCATTATTGTGCTGACATCTCCTTCATGCAGATTCTTTCTCTTCCTTCACTTCTCATTCTTGTTCATCGATCACTAACCTTCCAGGCCACTCAGACGTACGGATTCCCTGTCCCTCCTTTCTTGGTATTCCGTTGCTTATATCACATCCATCTTAGCTGCCTCATTTCTCATCAAGTCAAGTCCTCACCTGCTGTTAACAATCAGAGTATTATCCGCCTAAAGAACCGTTGGTATTTCCTGTTGTCAACGCCTCATTCCTATTCTCACCACTTACACTCTTGCAATGAATTTGGCAGTGGTCCTGGTTTCCCAAAAACCATTTAAGCTTTTATTATTAACTCTGTCTAACCCATACTCTTTCATGGTTTATCCTTTGGGAATCCTTATGTACATCCTCTGGCAGATTTTATCCCATACTCTCTCTACTTAGTACATAGTTTCATGACCTCCATGTACACTGTATATCCTTCAAATGTACTCTCCCAACTTAGACATCCCAACCTGTAACCTTTCCCCCATTTAGAAGCAGCCTAACCTAATTTAGTAGCATACCTGATCAGACCTCTCTGTTACCCAGACTATTCCCTTGTCATTACATACTGATGAAATTTTGAAGATTTCAATTTCAGACAAAAACTGTAGCACAAAGTTAGAGACCAACAGAGTTTTCTCCTTGTTATGATGAATTTGACAGGAGCCATTTAACTTACCGCCAAGACTGACGCTGGATTTCAAGGAGAAAGTGACCCAGGATAAGGAGATAAAGGAGGAGACCACAAAAACGGAATACAAGATGACTAGGAAAGACCGGCGGTAGTAGAAAGCCAGTATCCCCCTTGATCAGCCATGAGAAAGTCACAACAGGAACCAACCCATCAACATCAGAACAATGGAAAAGAGATGAATAACAAAAAGGACAGGAAGGCGACTGGTTTTTAATCATACCAAACTGGATGCGCCTTGATTGACATAATTGGTGGTGGATTGGAGTTGAAGAGTAAGGTGCCCAAAAATGGCTTTAAGCGGAGGGTGACTGTTTGAGTAAGGTCTGTCCAATGTTGCCAATGAAATAATTTAGTCAACAGGGAGGGTATAGGAGGCGAAGAGAGGCAGCAAGACAATGTGAGAGATAGGGTGATGATCAAGGGGATTGGTTGGATGGGAGGAATTGGGAGGATGAGTAGGGGGAGTTCCACGGGTCGGAATCAAAGGACGCGGGGAAGTTCAGTTAGGAGAGGGATAAGGGTCAATTCTGGAGATACCTTGTGATATGTCCGGGAACCTAGATTGAGGGCTTAAGGGCTTAGAATTCAACACATACGTAGTCTGAGCCCCAATCAACTGTACCTCTGTTTTACCTCCATCCCTTTTCTATTTAAACTGGCCTCCTCTTCCTCCTTCCTTGTTTTTCCTCAAATAAATCAGTTTACTACTTCTTACTAGGGATCCATCCCAGCCAGTGTCATCAGCACCTGATCTTCAATTCAATCATACTCTGCTTGTTGTAGCACCTTCCAGTATCCTTGCCACCAAGCCTACTGAGAGTAGATTCCCCTCTGTGAAAAGCCCTGCTTGCATTTCAGCGGCCCTTGTGACATTAAACTGATTTCTTTGCTAATAATCCCCTCTTCACCACCAACAATCCTTACCCTATTTACTCCACCAAATCTTGCTATGGAATTTGGGGCAATTTTTTTTTCTCTTTGATCCCTTCCCAAACTTGATTTTGCTATTAAATTTTTGGCCATTTCATTGAACCCCTTATCTTGTCAAACTCCTATTTTATACTCCCAATCCCCAACTTCTAAGCCCTCCCTTTTATGCTTCAACTTTTATCTTTGACACTTCTATGCCTTCCTTCAAAGCTTCAATGCTTTGATTCCCTTACTTTGACACTTTGATGCTTTTTACGCTTTACTTTGACTCTTTGAAGAGGTACTTCAACTCCTTAATTGAAGTTATACTTAACCAAATTTTGGTATAACTTTCTTCAATAATTTTTTCTTTTTATAGTTGAAGAAAACTTTGGGTAAGTCCTTATTCCTAGAAATAAGACTGCCTCTATGAAATGCTCTCTTTGCTCAGATCTCTAGCCCCTCTGTCACCCATAGCTCCAGAGGAAGGTGCACCACTGAGCCTACTGACCCTTCTACCCCCAGAGCTTGTGAAATAGATAGAACCTTTTCCAAATTACCAGCCCCATTGGCTACCACTTCTAATCCTATGGATACTGGCTTATTGGAGCCTATCCCCCATGTTTCTCTCTCTAAAATCCCTTCTTCTGAAAATGCTAGTCTCCATAGAGTTACAGAAAAATTCCCAATCCCAGGCTAGCATGGCTTGAGTTCTCCTGCTTACAACCCCAGCTTGTTCCCAATTCCAGGAGATGATGAAGAAGATGGTGAGGATGAGGACTCAGGATTTGAATTTGGAATATTGAGTGGCTTGGATTCACCCTCACTAGAGGCTAATCCTAGTCCAACTTCTAAAGAAACAGCAATCCCATCACCTTCTCCAGCTACTTACCTCCCTTCCACTTCTCAGGGCCCTTCTACTGAACCTGCTCTGTTGGCCATTCTTCATCAAATGACCACTGCAATGACCCATCTATCTAAACCTGCTGACAATCAACACTCTTCTAACTTTAAATCTCCATCCATTAGTGCCCCAGAAAAATTTGATGTGAAAAACCCAACCAAGATTAGAACTTTCCTCCAAGCTTGTGGACTCATCATTGCCAATGATGAGAGGGTATTTGCTAATGACAGGAAAATATTCTTTTTTACAGTCTCTTAGATTACAGGAAATGCCTGTTAATAGATGCAGCCCTATCTTTCTCACATTGGTAATCATGAGCCAGACTTCCTACTTAACTCTTGTTTTATTTTCACTCAGCAGCTTCATACCCTTTCTTGGTATTTCCTTGAAATTCAACGTTCTGAAAAGGAGTTGACACTCCTAAAAATGAAACATACTGGTTATACAACTAAATACATCACTGAGTTCAAGACCCTCATGACTAAGGTCTCTGGGTGGGGTGATACAGCCTTCTTTTTTCATTTCAGACAGGGACTTCCCTCCAGACTACTGGAACAACTAGCTGGGTATGATGGACCTCAAGAAACTTTGCAGGACCTAATGGACATAGTCCTTAAGTATGATACTTGCTACCATCAAAGGATCCAGGAGAAGTATTTCAACTCCCATAAGATCTCAGGACCTGGACCCAGTTCCCCAACTGCTCCAAAACCTCAAAAAACCAGCCACCAAGGTAGGTTCAAGGGAAAAGCAAAGCTCCCCCATGTTAACCCTTCTCCAACTTACCATCCCAATCCTAACATGTGTGAAGATGGACACATTAAGGCTGAGTAAAAAGCTAGACAAGAGAAGGAGGGTTTGTCTAAATATTGATGAGGTGCCCACAAATTTAGCCTCTGCAGAAAACGTCCAAATTTAAAACCTGGCCAGAAGCCCACTCCTGCTAAACCCAAACAGGGAAAAGACTAGGTGATGGAAATTTGGTACTCCATGTCCATCAACCCTCCAATATTTGAGTGCATAATTTGGAAGGGAAAGCATCCAAATTCCCTACTAAAAAATTATGTTTCATTTTTTTTCTCAATAATAAGGCCTACAGTGTACTTGTTGACTCAGGAGTGACTCAATATTTCATTTCCAAATCTATGGTTTCAAAATTTTCTTTATCCCTTAAACCTCTAACCACTTCCATTTTCTTATTCACCTTTAGCCCTTCCAACTCTCCATCTCAGGAAATCACTCATAAGGTTTCCTTCAACTTCTCCTTACCTTCCTTTCCCAACCTAGAATGGGATTTCCTAGTTTTTTATACTACCCCAAATGAAGATATTATTCTAGGCATTGACTTCCTGCATTTCTGGAACCAAGAGGTAAATTTTTAATTGGGATTGATCACCCCAAGGAACCAACCAAATTTGGATCATTTCCCTTCTGTAGAACTCTTTTTGGCCACTACTCACCTTCCACCAGTGAACCTTCAGGTCACTGTTGCTGCTCCCTTTTTAGAATCTCAGCAACCACAACACTTCCTTTTGATTTCAACAACAAGCTCTGTGAACTGGATATTCTTTGGAAACTGTCTGAAATTCTTGGAGGATATAGAGGATGATATATCCATTCAGATTTTGCACATGATTATTTCCACTTCTGACTCTGGCCCAAAGCAGACTCCTGTAGAAGGTCAAGATGAAGATGAGAAACTGAAGAAATTGAAACTTTAATGGAGAGAGTCCCAGAAGCTTACCATTCCTTTTTAGATTTTTTTCCAAGGTTAAAGCTGATAAAATCCTTCCTCACTGTGTTTAAAATAACCAGATTGAATTGGAAGACCCTTTGCCTCCAGTTGGGCTTATCTACTCCTTCAGTCACCATGAGAAGGAGGCCCTACAAGCCTATATAGCGGAAAACATAGAGAAAGATTTGAACCTCCCCAGAACTTGAAGCACTGATGCACCTGTCCTTTTTTGTGAAAAAGAAGGATTTTGTTTTAAAATTGTGTGTTGACTATTCCAAGCTTAACGCTGATACTCAAAAGAATTGGTATCCTATTCCTCCCATGACTCACTAATCAACGCTCTTCTTCAGTTCTACTATCTTTTCTAAAATTGACCTCAGGGGTGCTTATAATCTCCTTTGATTCAAAGAAGGGATGAAAATCTTAAAGAATTTGGGAATCAGTTTGAAATTTTTGAATATTTGGTGATGCCATTTGGACTAAACAATTCTCCTGCCCCTTTTCAATTTATTTTTTATGAAATTTTTGCAGAACTTCTAACCATCTGTGTGGTGGTATAGCTTGATGAAATCCTTATTTTTTCCAAGAACTTAGAATAACACACAGCTCATGTGTGTGAGGTGTTGAAAAGACTTTTGAAGAAAGACTGAAATTCAGAAGCTTCTAAGTGTGAATTTCATGCCTCCTCAGTGGACTACTTAGGCTATGTTGTCTCCAGGGATTGTATTGAAATGGAAAATTACAATTTCAAAAATACCTTGGATTGGCCAGCACCAACAAACAAAAAGGCCTTGCAGCAGTTCTTATGTTTTTCTAATTTTTATTGCAGGTTTATCATTGAATATTTCAGAAAGGCCTAACTCCTCACTGCTCTCACCGGTTTAGACCCCATCTTTCCTTTATCTACAGGGGAAATGAAAAAGTTTGAGGACCTCAAACTGGAATTTAACAAGGCTCCTATCCTCAGAAATTTCAATTGTCCCTTACAAATGTTTTTGGAGACTGATGCTAGTGACTATGCCATAGGGGCTGTCCTCATCAAAGTCTCCCTTGATGGATCCAAGCACCAAATTGCTTTTGACAGCAGAAAATAGGTTAGTTCTGAACTGAACTATGAAATACACAATAAATATCTCTTAGCAATTGTATGGGCTATCAAGATCTGGAGAGCTTGCCTCCTCAGTCTTTCATCCCCCTTTGAATTTTTCACTGATCATTTATCCCTGAAATATTTTATGACCTCTAAAGTCTTGACTTGCTGCCAAGCCCATTTGGCTGAGTTCTTATCCAAATTTGGATTTACTATAGTCTACAGACCTGGGAACCACTCCATAGTTCCTGGAATCTTTTCACGTTGAGACAATGTTTATCCCAAGGGGGGGATGCCCTATGCAGAAAAGAATCCAGAGAATGTCAAAAAAATCTTGAAACAGACTGACTTTGAACCTTCTATAATTTTTTTCATTTCCACCAAACAGGTTTATGGATTCTTGGACAACTTAATTTAATCCCAGATCTCCAACAAATTAACCTAACAGACTATTCATAAGTTACATAAAAAGGAAAAATTGAAGAGGTATCTTATAGATCCAGACACTGGTCTTCTTATCTTCCAAAATAGAATAGCAATCCCAAAAGAAGATGAACAACTCCAAATTGAGATAATTTGACAACAACAAAAATCTCCCCTCTCTGGTCACCCTGGACAAGACAAAAAAATTGATCTAGTCAAAAGAGATTTTGATTTGTAAAATATGCCTTCTTTTATCAAAGATTCTGTTTTTTCTTGTTACTTTTGCAGCATAAACAAACCCAGTCACCACAAGAAGTTTGTGTTGAACTTTGCGCGCTTATGAGACATGTCATCAATTGGTGACATCCATCTTCCTTTCCGCCTCTTCAGTTTCTCCAACTCACTCCTCTCCTCCTCCTTCTCCTTTCTTTTTTCTTCATCAATATTTTCATCCTTTGATCAACTTAACCTTACCTTACTTGACCAACAGACCAAGAACTTCTCCTCATCCTCCTTCTCTTCAAATCAATTCTTCAAGAGCCTCAACTTCATATATTATCTTATGATTCACAACGCACATCTTCTGGTTTTTTGGTATGAAGTCAAATCTGTTTTCCGTTGCTCTTCCTGTTGCTCCTTTCCTTCATTCTTTCCTTTTTCTCTTCCATTAACTGACCTTGTCTTTTTTGTTCCTCAGAGGAGATAACCTTAGATGTCATCTTAGTCTTGTGGCTCCCTGGTCTTCATCATCTTTGTTTTATCTCTTAAGAAATTTTCAATTTTTCATCACAATTAACAGTTGAAATTTATCAATCAGGTCAGACTGATTGTCCCACCTCAACAAACATGAACCAAGATGATCTTCAGTCAAACAATCCCCTTCTCCAAACAATCCTAAAGACAGCCATAGAATCCATTCCCATGCTCACCATGGAAAACTTTTTGCTGTGGAGAAATTGGGTTTAAAACATGCTAGACATTCAAGGAACTTGCGCAACTCTCTACTTGGAAGACCTTCCTCTCTCCGTCAAAGATGATATTTAAATTTGATCCATCCTTACCTCCAAACTCAATCCTTCTGTACATGATAATTTCATCACCTTCAAAAACAAAAAAAATGCAAAGCTGATCTGGAAGGCCATCATTAAACACTTTGCTTCATCAGGGTCCTCCAACCAAGCTTGCATCTTTGACAACCTTCAAGATCTCAATTTTGATCTTAACAATATTCCAAACTTTATCACCTTGGCCAAGATTTCCATTAAACGGCTCCATGAAGTCGGTATCATTCTACCTAGAGATATAATCACCTATATGCTTCTTCACAAACTTACCAATTCCCTTACGGTTGTTAAGCAACATATCACTCATGCGGGAATAGAAATCACTCCTGAATTGGTACTTGACCACCTTAAAATATTTTCCAATGATCTTAGAAACAAGGAAGAAAACAAGGTCACCCTCACAGCCCTTCAAACCCAAAGCAAAAGGATGCCCACTCCCAGATGCACCGGAGGCAAGCACAATTCAAGTTCCCACAATTCTGCAACAAACTGTTGGGGGCTCCATCCCGAGCTCCACAAAGAATACCTTAAAAGAATTAATACAGACAATAAGGTTGTTTCTGCCAGTCTTTTCTTCTCAAAAATCAATTCCCTTCACAAGACTAACATTTTTATTGATTCCAGATAATCTTCTCACATGTTTTGTGATCCTAACTCCCTTGTGAACATTGAATAAAAAGAAATAGGTATTGTTAAAACCGGATCATCCAATGAAACCCTGAACATCATTGGAACTGGAATGGTCAACATTGAAGGAAAGGAATAATTTCTTGCTCTCAAAAATTCTTTTCTTGTTCTCAACCTTTCTGTCAATCTCCTGTCTGTCAGATGTCTTCTGTTAGATGGTTAAAATGTTTCCTTTGAGAAGAACTCTTTCCAAATACTTAAGAATAATCTTACTGTTCTAGGAGGGAGGTACCTGAACAACATACCTATCATCCAACTCCCAAAACTAAGACTTGAATGCCATCTTTACAATAGCAAGTACATCCATAAAGCTCTTGGCCATGCAAGTTAGAGTTGTATCAGAAATAATCTCAATATTCCTATCAAACTAGACTCCAAATGCAAATACTGTGCCCTTGGAAAGGTTACCAGAGGATCCTTCAGCAATAAACACTCAGTGGCTGACCAACTCTTTCAAGAACTCCATCTTGATCTGATGGGCTGTCATCCTCCCTCTGCTCAAGGCCACAGATACATTCTTACTGTTGTTGACAGCAACACTAGGTACTGCACTGCCATTCCCTGCATCTCTAAGAGCAACATTCCTTATATCTTAAAAGGTATCATTGAGATTGAAAGTAAACGCTTTGGCTACTTCCCCTCCATTCTACACTCCAACAGGGGAACTGAATTTGTTAATAAGAATCTCAAACTCTTCTGTGAGAGTAACCCCATTAGAACAAGAACCTCAGATCCATACATGCCCAAACAAAATTGTCTAGCCAAATGCTTCAACCAAACCATCATGGAATGTCTTTGAAATATTCTAATTGACTCTGGCATCAAAAGATCTCTCTGGCATGAAGTCCTAAAGGCTGGAAATCTCATTCTTAACCAATGTCCCTCACATAAAAGCAAGAAATCACCTTTTGAAAACTTCAAAAATCAGAGTCTGCCTTTGGATTTTTTTAAACCCTTAGGCATCAACTCTGTTGTTCTCTCATCCCCTTCTTCATCTCTAACTAAACTTGATCCCAAAGGTATCTCTGGAACACTCCTTGGCTACAACAAAAAGCTTCACTCCTATTGAATTCTCACTGAAGATAAGTGTATTGTCTCATCCAAACACATCAAATCTATTGATTTTTCTTCTCACACCAAATCCAAATAGGATGTTCCAGATTGGACTCCTACTCTTCTTGATATAGTCAAAGAACCCAACACTTCCAAAGGCAACTGTGATCTGAACAGGGAACCTCTCCCAAATTCCCCTGATTCTTCTGTATCAGCAGACACCACTTATGACCCCTTTGTATCTTTTGATGACTCTCAAGACACAGAATTGGACTCACCTGCTTCAGAAAAAATTTCTCCAGTAGAACATACATCCACATACAACTTGAGAGAAAGAACAGACAGAATTAAACCAACCAAATATTCATATCTCTGCAAATCAGATAACAAATATAAGGAGGCAATTGATGCTGAATTAGACTCCATCAAAGAAAAGGGAGTGTGGGAAGATTACAACAATATTGCCAACAGATACCTAGACACCACTCTCATTCTCAAAACCAAGCCAGCCACCAACTCCTCCCTGGAAAGAAAAAAGGCCCGTCTCTGCATTCAAGGATTCCAACAAGAAGAAGGAATTGACTACTTCAAAATTTTTTCTCCCACCGGCAAGTTCTAATCTCTGTTGGCTTTACTAACGCTTGCAGTAGACAAAAAGCTCCCCATCAGACAATTTGACATCAAGGCCTCCTTCCTATACGCAATTCTATCTGAAGACATATTCATTAAAAATCCTGCCCAATCCAAATGCAAGTCACCCTTCCTCAAACTGAAAAAAATCCCTCTACGTTCTCAAACAGGCTCCTGCCAACTGGTATGAGATGCTCGTAAAATGGCTCAATCTCATCAAATTTTTTCCCTCCAAATCAGATCCCTGTCTTTTTATCAAAGAAGATCAATCCTCATTTCTGTTCTTCCACGTTGACAATCTAGTAGTTGTCAGTGACATAGTCAATTTCAAAGATCAATTCCTTAAAAAATTTCCTGAATCATCAGCTCACTCCCCAGATACTCTCCTTGGCATGATAGTCTCCATAAAGTTCAACTGCATTATCCTCCACCAAAAGAAATTGATAGAAAAAGGACTATCTCTTCTCAATCTAGATAAGTGCAAGCCTGTGTCAATTCCTCTCACTCCCAAAGTTAAACTTCTGCCTGCCTCCCCTGAAGAAATCAAAGAATTTCAGGGACTGAACATTAATTACAGATCATTCACAGGAATCCTCAATTTTCTTGCCTTCAGGACTAGAACAGATCTTGCCCCTGCCGTATCCTTACTTTCACAGTTCAATAACAATCCTGGCATTAATCACTGGACAGAAGTTTTCCATGTCTTTAAGTATCTCAAAGGATCAATCCATCTAGGATTCATCCTGAAACCAAACCTTCTAGTCCCTGATCATATCCAATATTACAGCAATGCTATGTGGGGGGATGAAGTTCTCACAAGGAAATCAAGAAGCGGATACTTATGTTTCTGGAAAGGCTGTCTGTTGTCCTGGTGCAGTAGCAGTCAGAAGAACATCTCTCTCTCCTCAACCAAAGCTGAACTCTGTGCTCTCTCTGAAGCATGCCAGGAAAATCAATGGATGGTTCATCTCATCAAAGAATTGTGGCATATTTCCCTAAAACCTTCAAATTTTAAGATTGAAAACAAGGGTCTGCTGGACAAGATCAAACATTTTGGTCATAACTCAAAGACAAAACACATTGATATCAAAGCCAAGAAAATCAGAGAACTCTTCAAGGAAAATAGAATCACGGTTACCCTAGTAAAATCCCGCAAGATGATAGCCAACTGTCTAACTAAAGCTTGTAACAACATCTCTCTTCAATCACTGGTTGATCTATTTTCAATTCTCCTTCCTCCAAATAGTGGGGGGTGTTGAAATTTTCGCGCTTATGAGATATGTCACCAATTTGTGACATCCACCTTCCTTTCCGCCTCTTCAGTTTCTCCAACTCACTCCTCTCCTCCTCCTTCTCCTTTCTTTTTTCTTCATCAATATTTCCATCCTTTGATCAACTCAACCTTACCTTACTTGACCAACAGACCAAGAACTTCTCCTTGTCCTCCTTCTCTTCAAATCAATTCTTCAAGAGCCTCACCTTCATATATTCTCTTGTGATTGACAATGCACATCTTCTGGTTTTTTGGTATGAAGTCAAATCTGTTTTCCGTTTTTCTTCCTGTTTCTCTCTTCCTTCATTCTTTCCTTTTTCTCTTCCATTAACTAACCTTGTCTTTTTTGTTCCTCAGAGGAGATAACCTTAGATGTAATCTTAGTGTTGTGGCTCCCTGGTCTTCATTATCTTGGTTTTATCTCTGAAGAAATTTTCAATTTTTCATAAGTTTGGAATCCTGCAACCCTTACCAATTCCAGATTCTCCCTGGACCTCACTCTCTATGGACTTTATTTCACAGCTGCCACCATCAAAATTCAACAAAAGACTTACCTAAATCTGCAGTCAAGCTGGAAGATACATCCAAGGTCATAGCGTCATCATCTGGTGCCTCCTTCACTTCAAATGGCTGAATCTTCTCTAGGACCCATAAGATTGGCCCCATGGCCTTCCTTCCCTGCTTTTCCATTTCACATCCTCTTCCATACTGCCTAAAAATTTCACACATGGTGGATTTGTGCTTGATACTGGTGGTACAGACTCTCTCCATCTAGATGCATCTCTCACATCTTGGGAAGTACTTTTTGACTGGATGATAATTATTAGTCTTCTCTATGGTGTAGGTTGGTGTAGGTGATCTGTTCAAGGAAGATAAGGATGGTAATGGGGTGGATGGTGGTGATGGATGTTGATATGGAGAAGGGAATCTCAAGTTAGACATGGCTGAAGGAAAAAGACTGGATGGCCTCTTCAATCTCTCCTTTTATGGTCATCAGGAGATGCCCTCCTTTTCACCAGGGGGTACTGTCATACTGAAACCTAAATCAGTCTAACCTCAGCATCTAACCTCAGAAAACTCAATCTAACCCTCAGGCCTAATCTCTTTTCCAAGGAACTTCAACCTGAGGGCTCAGGAGACTTATATCAATATATCTCCAGTAACTATATACCTCAGTATCTTTATGCAGTACATATCTACATATAGTCTAACATCATGCAGTATGCAGATAGACTCCATAGTTGTGCACATACATAATCTCCCTTGTCTGCACACAATCCAAACTTATTACCTCTTTCTATCCCATACTCTTTCATGGTTTATCCTTTGGGAATCCTTATTTACATCCTCTTGCAGATTTTATCCCATACTCTCTCTAATTAGTACATAGTGTCATGACCTCCATGTAAACTGTACAACCTTCAACTTTACTCTACCAACTTAGAAATCCAGACCTTTAACCTTTCCCCCATGTAGAAGCAGCCTAACCTAGTGTAGTAGCATTCCTGATCATCCATCTCTGTTACCCAGACTAGTACCTTGTAATTACATATTTAGTCTGAGCCCCAACCAACTGTACCTCTGTAATAGCTCCAGCCCTTTTCTATTTGAACTTGCCTCATCTGCCTTCTTTCTGGTTTTTCCCCAAGAAATCAGTTTACTACTTCTTACTAGGGATCCATCCCAGAAAGTTTCATCAGCACCTTATCTTTGATTCAATCATAATCTGCTCCTTGTAGCACCTTCCAGTATCCTTTCCCCCAAGCCTAATGAGAGTAGAGTCCCCTCTTTTCCAGGCTCTGCTTTCATTTCAGCAGCCCTTGTGACAGAATCTTACTTAGATTCTGGCTGGGCAACATGCCTGTAAACCCATAGGTCAGTTAGTGGTATAGTTTTTCTCTGGAAAAATCATGTTATAAGTTGGAAATCCAGAAAACAACCATTGGTTTCCCCCTCAAACATGGAAGTTCAGTATAATTCAATCTTTAATGCTACCAAAGAATTCCTTTGGCTCAAAGGGACCACCCAAGAGCTCTTCAAAGCCAGATTTGAAAAACCAACTTTTATCTATGAAGACAACAATGGGTGAATTAAACTAGCAATTATTATTTTAAACCAGGCTTCATTTCTCACCAAACACATTGATCTTTGACACCACTTCATCAAAGAGGTATTTGAAAAACAAGAGATCAAACTTATCAAAGTGCTGATGAATAAGAATGCTGCATACTTTCTCACCAAACCAGTCTTGCAAATCAAGGTGGAAACCTTGCTAGCCATCATCAATGTGGTTTAAAGGCCTGTTAAGCATTGGAAGGTGTTGAGATTGCTGGGGTAGCATGCTGAATCAGTCCTGCTTTCTTTGTTTCATCCCATGTGCTATTTACTCACCCATTGTCAACCATATGCCTGAACCCAAATCTAATTGATGTAGATACTCTATTTGTGGAGCTCACTTCACTCAGCTCCCATCACCTCAAAAACCTGACTCCAATCTGCTTTTGCTGAATTTTCACCTCAAATACTAGGTGATCAAGAAGGATTAGGTCTTGGTTCAGGTAAGCAGTTCAATAGTCTCTTTCAATATCTTGTCCCTTTTGTCTTCATTTCATCTCCAACTGCTCATGTGTTCTGGATCAGGTCTTATCTTGTGTTTTCATGAACTAAAGTGTCATTTCTCTAGACCAAACCTGTTTTCCCAGTCTTTCAGGTCATCTATGCTGTCCTTCCTTTTTTTCTTCCTTTTTTTTTAAGATTCTTTTCTATATCAAAGTCATACTGAAATACAGGTCTTTCATCTTTTCACAATTCATCATCTTCCACACTCTGCTTGCTCTCTATCTCTTTCTCTTCTTCCCCTTCCTTTTGTTTCCCCTTCCTACTTCTATCACCAAGCCCTTGGACTCATATCATAAAAGGTAATCAAAGCTTACCTCTGCACAAATTTCCCCTCATTTGACCCAAAATTGTGGACCCCATTCATTTGAAAATCATTCAAGATGGCTCAATCCACCTAATTGTGCATTTTCATCCCCAATTATATCCCAAAGGATCAACCCTTGGACCTGCTTTTATCAAGAGTTCTGGGGCCCTAACCTCTGACATATCTGGAAACCAATATCTTTTAATGCTCTGCAACCATTAATCAATGTTCATCTTTGTCTATGTAATTAAGAAAAATAATGAAGCCCCATAATTTATTGTCCAAAAAATTCCTTATCTGAATAATCAACTCCAGACAGATTCCCTGCATTTGTGATGTGGCAAAACCAAGGAATACCACTCAAAAATTCTCTCAGACCAACTTGGAGAACTTGGAACTAAACCTATCTTTACTTCTCCCTACACCCCAGAAAAAACAGTAAGGCTGAATAATTCAACCCAATGCTTGGCCAATTGTCCCATACAATGCTGACCTATGCAAGACTCCCTGAAAAGTTTGTTCCATTGATTACTTGCATGCTTGCTTTCTTCAAAAAAAATTCCCAAACTCCTGCTTTCAAATCAAACATCCAACCAAACTCCTATACAGCTACCCATACATCCCAGTACCCCTACACCCATTCAGCACAATTGCCTTTGCTCACATTCCAAAATAAAAACAAAAGAAATTAGATGACCATGCCAAAAATATGATATTCCTCAGTTTCCAAGACCACTCCAGGGGATATGTATTCTGAAACAATGCAACACACTCATTATTCTACACAGAATTTGCAGACATCCCCAATAAAGCCCCAGAAGCTTTTGTTCCAAATCCTGTTCCCTCTGGGGTAATTGACTCAACCCTGCACTAAATAACTTAAAGCCTAGTTTGATTCCCATCAGACAATATTTGGAAATTTCAAGACTCACACATTCATTCAATCCTGTTATTGGAAGACATTGAAATACCAATATCTATCAACCATTCCCTTTGATGCAACATGCAACCCAAATGGGAACACCCCTCTTTAAATAAATCAACCAAATGTTTGAGATGGGAAAATGGGAATCAGTCAACCGCACCCCCTGAATGAATTTAATTGGAACCAAGTACATTTTTGTGTTTAATCCCAGCCCCAAAGTTTGTTTCAATATCCCCAAATGCCAATACATTTCCAAGGGTTTTTGGAATAAACTTGGTTTCAATTGCTACAAGACCTTTGCGCCAACTTCTTCTTTATTGTCTGTTCACCCCATCCTTTCCATGGCTGTATCAAGCGGATGGTTCATCCATAGCTTTGAAATCTCTGTGGCGTAGCTAAATTCCCCAATCCACAAAACCGTTGTGGTGGTCTTTTATAGGCGCATGTTAGAATTGGCTGCGCATTGCCTGCTCAGCAGTAGCGGTGGGCTCAGCAGAGGCAGCTCACTCAGCAATGGGTGCAGTTTTGCTGCAGTAAGTCGTGCTGAGGGCTCAGCAGCAGTCAAATTGGGCTCAGAATCTGGAGACGTGGGGCGGATTGGATTGGATTGGATTGACCACGCGGATTGTGTGTCACAAGAAGTGCGGATTGTGTGTTTCAAGACGCGCGGATTGTGTGTTGCAAGAGGCGCGGATTGTGTGTTGCAAGACGCGCAGATTTTGTGTTTCAAGACGCGCGGATTGTGTGTTGCAAGACACGCAGATTGTGTGTTGCAAGACACGCAGATTGTGTGTTGCAAGACGCGCGGATTGTGTGTTGCAAGACGCGCAGATGTACCTTGGATATCTGGAATGGTGCGTCAGGCGGATTGCGGAAATGCGCGGGGGGCTCCGAGTTGGGCGCAGCGCAAGGGCGGCTTCATGAGAAGGACAAACCGGGTGGATGTAATGGCAGGCGGGCAATACAGATGGGATAGGGTTAAAAGGATAGAGTTGGGCTAGGTTTCTGTACTTAGGGGTTGTATTTCATGATTCTTGTTTGCTTGCGGTTGTACCTAGGTTAGGGTTGAGGGGAAGGATACTTAAACCACACCCTCAACCCAGATGTAGGAGGGGGAGAGGAGAACAAAATCATCATAGGATGTTGGAAGGACTCTTTACACTCATTGCTCTATCTCTCAGTTGTAGGTTGAACAGTTGCACTCAGGGTTTACAGACACAAGGGATCAATAACTTCTGAACTTGGGAACCATTAAAAGAGAATTAATCTTCTGAATTCCACATCTGGGGGTCTGGCCAGGAAGTAACCTTTTGTTCCTTGTCTCTCAAAACTAACAAGTGGGATGTCCCAGTACCACCCATTGACCGTTTTGGGGTTGTCCAACATTACCCCCACTCCTCTTCCTCCTCCTCCTCCGGCTTCTTGGAAGCAACCTTCATCAGGGGCGGGATACGGTGTCCCTTGCTCCAACAACGGCGCCAATCACAATCCCATTTGAATCAGGCGGCGGGACTATCCACACATTCAGTTCAACACCAAGGAAGTTAAGCAATTCCTTGTGCAATACAAAGGAATCATCAATGCAGAAGGTGCAATGGGTTTGGATAAGGCTTTTCTTGTTGTCTTTTTCATTAGGGACAAAGAGAAGCTTTTGGATGTGGAAGAGATGGAAGGATACAAGGAACTTGATTGGGAAAAACTGAAGGTGGAAATCTTGGTGCGGTGGGGAAGGCGCAAACCTTGGTTTTGGGAGAGCAAATTTGAGTGAGCCGGAGCGGAAGCAAGTGCAAATGGTGGAGTCTGGAAGAGGGTACAATTGGGGGAGTATGTAGAAATGTTCAACCAGATCTACTGCTAACTGCCAAATAACAAGGTGATAGCAGGGCAGAAGGGTGCAATGAAGAGGGCATTTTTGGGTAGACTTGGTCCCCAACTCCGCACACAGGTGCAGCGGCACTTGTATGACAACAACTTGGTAAAGATGTTGTTGGATGGGAGTATTGCACTTCTTCCAGACATCCTGATCATCCTTTGGGCGGTGGAGAGCAAGTTGGACCTGGAGGAACTGATGGAGGACATGGAGAGGTTGTTCCCAACGGTGTCAAAGAAGTCTGCTTCTCACCCTCCGGCAGCGCCAACACAGGCTCCAGTCATAGGCCCCTTGAAAACAGAAAGTGCTCTGGAAACACCACCAACAACAAGCCCGGAGAATAGAAAGATGATGGAATTGATGAAGGATTTACAGATCTTCCTGAGTCAAATGTTGTAAGGGCTGTGCAATCTGCCTCCTCACATTGGGGGACTGCCTGCGCTGGGGTTATGCAATTACTGCGGGGAAAAGGGGCATTGGCAGTTGGTGTGCAATGACATGAGGAGGGACCTCAAGGCGGGATTGGTTTGACCATTTGTCATGGGATTCATGTTCCCAATGGGTGAGCAGATCTTGACTGAACCTGGGAATCCAACTGTCATGGAGCAAGTGCACCCGCAAGGTCAGGAATTGGGGGTAACTTCTCAAGCTTTGCTTGTGATTGTCACTGGTCCTGGGGTATGGAAACTGCCCCGTGTGGAAGCGGAAGTGAGGGTACTAGCAACAGAGGAGCCGGCGGAGGTGGAAAGGATGGATGTGGATGCCAAAGAATGGGTACCTCCAGTAGCTCCTAAGCCTTTCATGTGCATTCTGGAAATGGAAATGCAGCTGGTGAATCTGGTTGGGAAGAAGAAGGCGGTTGAGATTGTGCGCAGAGTGATGGGGAAAAAAACAACTATTCCCTTGACCTTGAAGGAGTTGGTTGCAGTGTTGCTGGTGGTAGTAGATGAGATGGTCCAAGCGCTGAAGGATTGTGGACACAATAGAATCCCTCCAACAGTGCAGCAGGTGAACTTGACTTGGGATGACGCAGAGCGCAAGCTACCGGAGATGAAATTGGTTTAAACTCCACTGGCTTACGTTCCAAAGAACATTTCTGGGAGGAAGGTATGGGCGCTGGTGGATAGAGGTTCTATGGTGAACCTCCTTCCATCTAGATTGGTTGACGAATTTGGATTGGTTTGGCCAAAATGCGCAATGGGACTTTGGGCGCTTATTGGCAGGGAAGGTTGCATGGATGGGGTTGTGGAGGAGGAAGAGGTTGAGGTTGCAAGGGTCCGTAAACCACTTTCTTTTATATTGTTTGATTCTGGGGAGGCTATTTTAGGACAGACATTCATGTTTGGGTTCCAAGCGCAAATGATATTTGATCCAGAGTTGGGGACAGAAGCATTTATGGTGGAAGATTTTTCCGGAGGGCAATTTGAAACCAAAATCTGCAATCAAGGGTTGGAGAAGTGGACGCAGGATTTGGCAAGAGAAGAAGAGGATCCCAGCGCGGAGTTGGTTTTCAAGGGTAGGCCGGAGTTGGATTTTGACTAGTTGTCCAAGGTTACCCCACGGGGAAAGCTTTGGCTTTTTGCGGGCTGCTGACCAGCAAGGAGCAGGTGGAAAGTAGGGAGGAAGTGCGGGATGCGCAAGTGCTGGAAGTAAGTCCCCTTCCTCAGTATGCATTGCTGGGTGGTACTTTGCAAAAACACTACCATTGTGCCACGCTTGTGAGAAATGGCAAAAGCTGCAGTTTAGTTTTGACTAGGACCTATGGTAATGGATGCGTGTGGATGGTGAGGTGCAATGTTGGGAAGTATAAGCCGGTTTTGCGCAAGGTCCATCCCCAAAACAAAGCAATGCTGCAGGATCCAAATGGACCACTGCGACCAATCATTTTGTTGCAGGATCCTTGGGAATCTCTGCTGAAGGTGTCAGGATGGGTGAAACAATTGGAGCGGATTACAGATGAGCAAGTTGCCGCCCTTAACTTTGGACCGCTGGGTTGGTTAAGCGCAGAGGAACGGGATTTGCTGACATTGATACTTTTCCTCTGGGGAAGAGCGCTTGCGTTTGGACCTGAAGAGCGGGGACTGTTAAAGAGCAAGATAGGAGACCCTTATGTGATTCTGATGGTTCCGCATGAGCCTTGGAAGATCAAGCCAATTCCAATTCTGTGGGCGTTTTGGGGGCCCTTCTTGGAGCTGGTGCACAAGTGTGTAGGGAAAGGCCTTTATGAGCAATCATCATCAAGTTATGCAAGTCCAATATTTGCGGTGGTTAAGCAGGATGGGAAGTCATTACGGTTTTTTCATGATTTGCAGAGGCTTTATTTGTTTACAATCCAAGACGCGGGAAAACCTCTGCGTGTGGACAAGTTTTTGGAATCTAAGGTGGACGCGCATGCTACAGGTTGGTGGATGTGATGGGTGGATACAATCAGCGCAAACTCAATTGGGGTTTGCGGCCAATGACTGCCTTTGAGACCGGATTGGGCAAGATGCAACTGACGCGGCTGCTGCAAGGCCCAACTAACTTGGTTGTGGTTTAACAAGCGCAGATGACCTAGATTCTGAAGGACAATTTTCTGGAGGGGGTGCAGATTTTCATTGACAATGCAGACATCAAAGGCCCAAAGACGGATTATGGAGGGGAAACACTTATTGACACTCTGGGAATTTGCGCAAAGGCTGGAACAGATCTTGTTTTGGATTGAGGAAGCGGGACTCACGGTGTTGGGGAAAAAGTTAGTGGTCTGCGTCCCTGCGCTGGAGGTTCTAGGGCATGTGGTGGCTTCCAATGGAAGGCGGATTGCAGAAAAGAAGCGCAACAAAGTCCTTGAGTGGCCAACGCCAAACACTGTATCACACATTCTCCAGTTCTTTGGATTTTGTAGCTATGTAAAGATGTTCATCAAGCTGTTTGCGGAGGTTTCTAGTCTGTTGCGGGCATTGATGCGTAAGGGAACGGAATGGGCCTGGGGTTTGAAATGTGATGACGCCTTTGGCAAACTCCAGGAGATTGTCAGACGCAATATTGTACTGCGGGAGTTGGATTACAACACCGGGGGATTTTAGTTGGCCATGGATTTGAGCAAGCTTGGCGCAGGGGCGGTGCTGACACAGGAGGATGAGGGGAAAGATTTTCTGGTTCTTTAAAAGTCCGTTACGTTTACGCCAATGGAGAGCTGGTATTTGCAGCCAAAGCTGGAGCTTTGTGGGGTAACTAAGATTGTGCAGAGGTTGCAGAATTTTCTATGGGGGATTCACTTCATGCTACTGGTGGATGCAGAGGCGCTGGCATAGATGATCAATTTGCCAATGCTTCCAAACTCGCCAATGACCAGGTGGGTTGTATTCCTTCAGTTGTCTTTGTTCACAGTGGTACATGTTCCAGGGAAGGCTTTTACAATGCTGGAAGCGCTGTCTTGTTACCCGCGCAATGATCCCAACAAAGGCACAGAACCATTGGATGTGGAGGCTCCAACGGTTGAGGTAGTAGTGGTGGAAGTAGGTGTTTGACTTCTTCTCCAGCAGTCCGGGAGGTACGCGGTCCTCAGTTGGTATTTGTGGGATCTTTGGTTTCTGGATGATACTCCATCCAAGATTTTTAGATGGATTTGGCGGAGAATGGGAAATTTCTACCTGCAGGAAGGACAGCTGTGGCGGCGGAGCGCCCCAATACCGCTTGTGGTCAGCATGTCAAGGGCTGATCAGGAGGTAATCCTGGGAATTCTGCATGATAATCTTGGCCATTGCGGCAAGGTTGAAACACGGAAGTGGTTGAGGGAGAGGTTCTGGTGGCCAGGCGTAGTACGCACGGTGCGGGAGTGGGTACAGTCATGCGGAGCGTGTCAGAAGAAAAGCGCAACACTGCCTTGCAAAGTAGGTATTCCCACTGGGGAGGACGCCTTGTTTGGGCGGGTTTCTCTGGATTTTGTGCACATCAAGGCAGGTAAGTCCGCACATCTCCTTGTTGCGCGTGATAATCTGTTGGGATGGGTTGAACCGCGGCCTCTGGTGAAGCTCTTGGCAGAGAAAGTTGGGCAGTTTCTGGAGGAAGACTGGTTTGCCCGTTACAGATCACTTTTCTTTGTAACAGTCAATGGGGGGGTGGGGTTCTGCAAGCGGTTGGTGGAGTTGGTGCAAAATTGTGGAGCAAAGTTTGGGCAAGTGACAGAGTACTATCTGGAAGGCGCAGGAATGATTGAGCGTGGTCACCAGTAAATCAAGGACGCAATGGTGAAGATGTGCGTGGAGGATGGCAAGCAGTGGCAGGAAACCCTTCCGGTAGTCCTCTTTGTGGATCAGATTTTGGTGAAGAGATTGACGGGTTATTTGCTGTACAAGCTGCTATTTGGGCAGAAATCCGTGCTTCCAATTTACATCAAGCTGGAAAACTTCCTGGGTATTGATTGTTGAAAGGTTAAGATGGTTGCAGATCTAGTCAAGGCCCGCGCCAAGCAGCTCCTGAGATGGGAGAAGATGTTGGAGAAAGTGGCTGGAAGGCTGAAGGCAACCTGCACAAAGTCTGTCCGCTACTGGGACAAGCGCTGTGCCCACAAGCTCCAGGATCCGTTGCGGAAGGGGGACTTGGTTTTGCTTTACAACCAGATCCTGGAAACTCAATTGGGGAAACTGTTTGCAAATTGATGGAACGGTCCTTTCCATGTAACTTCCAAGTTCACTGGAGAAAGTTACCAGTTGGAGGAATTGGATGGAACTCCACTCAAACAGAAAGCCGTGGCTTTGCACATGAAACAATTCTTTTCGCGGGGCTTAACTTTATTTAACAAGACAGCTGGTTTTGATAGAAAAGGGGATGAAAATGCGGATCCTTTGTCCAAGGACAAGCCTGTGCGTGCTGTTTTCCTCTGGCAGAGTAAACAACTGCAGACCGCTGGGGACAGCAGCCAAGGTGGGGGGGAATGATGGATGAATAGGGGATATGATTGGATTTGGTGAGGGGGTGCTCTAGCCAGTTCACAGCCGGAACAACTAGAAACCCCAGAATGTTTGTTTTCTTATTTCCATCTCTCTGGATTGGCTTCTTGGGATTATTGCTGGCTAGTTCATGAGTTTATTTTAGGTACGGGAACGGCGCAAAGCCGGGTCCGTGGACACAAGGACAAGCCCTGCATTTGGTAAAAGAAAAAATTCTGATGGATGATCCAAGGAACAGGGGAAGCATGTGGTGTAAAACAGATGTGGTTCAAAGAGCAAGCCGCGGGCTCAGAAACAGGTTGGTGCTAAAAAAAATCTCTCTCTCTTTTCAGGTTTTCTCTGGTTATCTTATGGATGGAATTTATAGATGGGTGACAGGGATACTCTTTTTCTCTTCCTCTCTTTCTGAAGGATGTGCGCATGCAGTGGTTTTTCTTTGTGCTCTCTCTTTTCTGTAGATGGGTACGGGGAAATGTGAGGCATTTTGTCTGGGGTGGTCCAGGTACCTTCAGCGGATACTCTCATTTGGCAGGGATTTTCTCACTCTTGCGGATTGCTCTCAAAGCGTGGATTTTCTCACTTTTGCTGATTTCTCTCAAAGCAAGGATCTTGTGCGCGTTTCTTATTTCTCTCAAGGTTCTCACTAGCTTGAAGGCTACTTAGGTTGGCGCGGCAAATGTATTTTTTCTTTTCAAAGATAGGCCTGGGAATAGAAACAAGATAGAAAAAGAAAGGAGAGAGGGGGCAATCCGCCTACATTTGCTGATTACTCATCACCTCCTCCATGTCCACACAAGCCGCTGCGGCTAGGTTTTGGAATGCCCCTAGAAATTTACATTGCGCACCGGTGGTGTGAGCATGGGGAACAGCTAGGAAACGCTGGAGTAGTTTGTCCCCGTTGTTCACCATTGCCTTGAACCTTGCAAGTGCAAGTTCCAGAATTAGGGGGATCTCCAGAATCCCAGGAGTGGAGGCCAGAGGAGTTACAGCGGCCACAGGTTCTGGCAACAACTTGATGACCATGGGAGTTGGCAAGCCCGCCGTTTTTGGTGACAACCCGGGAGCCAGTGATGGACATGGTGCTGGAGGAGTAGGAAAGGGAGGACACAATGGCGCTGGAGGAGTGGGAGTGGGAGGACGCGGTGGCAATAGAGGAGGCGCGGTTGGTTGGTTGAAGATCCAAGGGTCCGTTGCCAGTTTGTTTATCCAAACCCATGCAGCCCACTTGTGAGTGGTGTGGTGTCAATTTATAGACGCGGATTGGGAACTGCTTCGCGGCTGCGCGCTCAGCATTGGAGGCAAGCGGGCTCAGCATTAGGGTATGCGGAGTTCTCAGAAGCGGCAGCTGCTGGATCGGCAGCAGCCACTGTTTGGCTCTGCACCTAGTGGACGGGTTGGGCTCAGCATCAAATGCGGCGTGGGCGGCAATCTGCCCCGGTGATTGGATTTGGAAGGTAGTGCGCTTGACTAGGTTTGCGGGCGTGCAGGTTTGGATACGTAGGGGCGGAGCAATTGGCGGGCTATAAAGGAACGGATGGAGCGCGCGGATCACGCCGGATAATACCGGACATCCACGACGGGCGCGGACAAACGGATACGGAAAGGCGCGGGGGGCTCCAAGTAGGGCGCGGTGCAAGGACCGCGTCATGGGAAGGACGGAACGGTGTACAGAAGTTGGGGGAAGTTTGGTAAGGAGGTGGGGAGAGGAGGCTAGGGTTTCTTTTTTGGGATTGTTTTCTGTTTCTTTTTCATACTGTTATTTGCATGTGTACTTAGGTTAGGGTTGAGAGGGAGGACTTATCCTCACTCTCAACTCCGGGTTAGGAGGGAGGGGGGCAGGGAATCAGACCATCACATCATTGGATTGGATCAATCATCTCACCAAGAGATTAAAGGAACTCATACCGGATACACAACCAGGTGGAAAGTTCTTAGGATTGAAGGATTGGCGATTTCACTCTCTCTCTACTTTTCTTTATCTCTTATCTCCTTATTTCTATTTCTAATTTAAGTGCAACTTTGGGCATCCTCATCTCCTTTCAGACGCAGGGAACCGTTAACTTCCAAACCTTGGGACAGTTATAGGGGGAAAACCCTTATTCTTTCCACAGCGGCATTCCAATAAGCCGCAAAATTGGGGAAGTCCTGGAACCGCGGTGGTCCAGCCCAATGGAATGGCAAATCCGAGTCATGGCTTTTGCACAAAGGAAGGTGTGGAGCGGCGCGTTGCGGTTGGTTTCAAGGTGAGCCGGGCATGGTCCATTCAGTAGTGGAGATTTTGTCATTGCTTGAGACCACAAACAAGTTGCAACAGGTCCTCTTGCGCGGATGACCTTGAGGAAGGTTTCAGGGCATACCATTGGATAAAGAACACCAACAGTGGCCGGCTTGGAACGTAACACAGGCAGCTGGTCCGGAAGGATGCCGCAGGAGTGGCCGTTTCAGCTGCAGAATGTGCAGGACATGTTGAAGGGGTAGGATGTGGTGGGGTTTTCTCCTTGGTGTGGTGTAGTGGTGCGGAGAGGGGATGGGATAACTTGGTATAGCTGGGGGTAGGTGAGATAGTGGTGGATCTATGGGGACAGAACTCAAGTTGGGGGGATGTGGTGGTCTGTTATAGATGCGAGTTGGAATTGTCTGGGTGTTGCACGCTCAGCAGTAGCGGCGGGCTCAGCAGAGGCAGCGCCCTCAGCAATTTGGTGCGGCTTTGCCACAGTAAGCCGTGCTGTGGGCTCAGCAGCAGTCAAATCGGGCTCAGCATCTGGAGACATGGGGCGGATTGCATTGGATTGGACAGATTGCATGGATTGCGCATCTTGCAAAGCGTGGATTGGATTGCATGGATGTACCTTGAATATCTGGAATGGCGCGTCAGGCAGATGCAGAAATGCGTTTGGCTCCAAGTTGTTAAAATACGTATGCACTTACACGTGTGCTATGTATAAGTGTAATCCAAATGGGATGCACACATAGACCTCTCCGGCCCATTGGACACTCACACAGACCATACAGGCCTGTGTGGATTTCACGTATTTGGGGAAATTGGCCTCAAAACGGGTAAAACAGGCTAATTGGTACACAGGCCCTAACGGGCCCGGTGAGGTATATGGGCAAATACAGCCAGATGGGCTTTTATGGGAATAATTGGGCCCAAGGTTTATTTTGGACATACTTTCCCAGACGGGCTGGCCGGCAAAAGTGTGTTTGTCTCAGGTTTTGGGCTTGGGGCCGCCGCCCGTGTTGCAGCCTGGTTGGGGCTGCCGCCTGCATGGCAGCCCGCTTGGGGCCACTGCCTGTGTCACCGCCCGCTCTTTGCCGCTGTTTTTGCCATTGGCCCGTCTATGGGGCCCAACGGCCCGCGCTGGATGGAGGCTTCCGGGATGGTGGACCTGGCTCCTCCCACTCCCCTTGCTTGCCATTGCGAGGGGAAGGGGGAGGGCTGGCTGGTTTTAACCAGCCAGCAACCGGTCACAAGGGGCAACCAGTCATGGTGGGGGGGACTTGATCACCCCCCCATCAAAGGAGATGACCAGGCCAGTTGCATCGAGGCGACTGGCAATGGGGGGGATTGACCACCCCCCCCCCCACCATCAAGAGGGGCGCTCTCCCCCCCCCCCCCCCTTTACCAAGGGGGAGGAGCAACGGGCTGAGGGGATCTGACAACCCCCCAGCCCTCTATTCCTGACAACGCCCTGGGGTATTGACCCCCAGGGCCCCTGTGAGGGGGATTTGACCGCCCCCTCCAGGGATTTGAGAGAAAGAGGGGGGGGGACGGCATGTCCGCTGGTTGCACCCCCCCAGATGAAATTTTGGTTGGACTCAGGTGAGTCCTGGGTCCCACCTGGCCAATATGAGGGGCCGGGGCTGTACAGGTGCTAAGATAAGTAACAAGCTGGTTGTAACAGACAACCAGCCAGGGTTTTGAACAGCTAAGGGGCTGGGTCAGCCCCATTGAGGTGGAAACACCAGAAACAACCGTAATAGGCTGGTTGTAAGGGTACAGGGACTGATGCCATGTGGGCTGATGTAGTCCAAACTAAGTAACAAGTTCTGTAGAGCCTGTAGAGCTCTTTTGAGGCGGAAAAATTGCCTTTTGGCTTGTTTTATCATGGGCTCACAAGAGGCCAATCTTTTGTACTTAAGGAGCTCTTCTCCCGGCTGTTTTTCATCCATTCATTCATCATTCAATTGAATTCATAAGCAATATCATCCAACGTTTTTCCCCATTGTGAGAGCCCATCAAGCAATTATTGACACAAGGTTTCCAGCATTTATTTTGCTTTAAATACTTCTCATTTGCCTAAGCTAATTGCTGGCCATAATTATACCACATTATCAGTACCAAAATCATCATTACATCAAAGCCATCTAGACCCTTTTACCTTACTCTGGAGAACCTCAAAGACCTCAATTTTTCCAAGAAGATGTCCTATATCCCTGATGTTAGCTCCACCAAGATAGTTCTAAACAGTCAGAATTATAATGCTTGGGCTGTCCTTATTGATAGTGAGCTGGACAACATCTGTTGTGGGGAGATAATGGATGCAGATGACACATTGATCAGTTCAGAAGTGGAGAAAAAGTGTTATCATCTCATCCTAAGGCATCTTGATGAGAATCATGTGACATGGGTTTCCAATACTCTTAGGGAGGATGAGAGAAGGAGGGGAAGCATCCTTTGGAATTGTCTTAAGTCCAAGTATGCTGGTGATTCTGTTCACCAGAAGGTTATAGCTTTCAATAAACTGTTTAAGTTAAAGTATTCAAATTGTAAATAGTTTTTTGCAGAGGCTAGGTCTAGCATAGCCAAGTTTAAGTCATCAGGACTTAACATGGATACTGAGTGTTTTTCACTCTTAATCCTTCAGAAGCTACCAAAGGAGTTTGATTCTTTAGTCAGAATTATTTCTCAATTGGATCCTCTTCCTGGGAAGGAGGATGTGCTGAAAAGGATTGACAAAGATGATCTTCAGTTCAAGATGAAGGGGGGTTCTGGAACAGCCCTTGTTGGAAAGACTGGAAAATCTCTCAAGAAGGCAAAGAAGGATTTGTCCAAGGTCTTATGCTATAATTGTCAGAATAAGGGGCATTATGCTAAGGATTGCAATGAGGCCAAAAAGAGGAAGAAGTCCAAATAAAATGACAAGGAGGTCAATCTCACTACTGAAAAAGTTGCAATGGTGGCGTTTGAAGGTCCAATGGAAATGGTTGTTGGGGAAGAAGGTCCCAACAAGAAGGCCAAAATTGATGAGGATCAAGAAATGGACTTGATTTATTACAAAGTGAGTAATCTAAACCTCAAAGATGAGAACTTATCAGTTACTGATAAAGCTTCTTTCCTATTAGGAGGATTGAAGGAGGATGTTCTTGTTTTGATTGATTCTGGCTGTACAGATCACATGTTCTTTGAACCAAATTTATTTTCAAATATTAGTGATTATGATGGAGTTGTAAATATTTGTCAGAAAGGAAGAACAATTCAGATTAAAGGAATTGGAAAAGTTATTCTTTTAAATCACTTGGGTATCAAAATTTCTTTTGAGAAAGTGTTCTATGTACCAGAGTTGCCTTATAACCTTTTGTCCCTTGGAGTGTTGTGGAAAAAAATGGTTTCCAGATTTGTTATCTTAAAGAAGATAAGTTTTTTATTGATATTAATGGGAGAACTGTTCTTAGTGGACAGGTTTGGAACAAGCTTTTGTGTGCAAGCTTGTTCAAAATCTCAGCTTTCAGCACCTTTGCTCACCATAGAAGTGGCCATAAGTTAAAGGACAGCAACTGTGAGAGTTGTACCTTAGGGGCTAAGACTAGGAATTTGTTCTCAAAGAGAAGAGACTGCACTGATGTTCCTAGAGAGGTATTTTCCATTGATTTGGCAGGGCTATTCACACCGGAGTCCCTTGGTGGGGCAAGATACTTCATTAATTTAGTTGATACTTCAACTAATTATGTTTGGGTTAAACCAATTTGATCTAAGGATCAGACCACAGAGGAGGTTTCTGTAATCTTCAAAGTCTGGAAACAGAATGGTCTAATGAAGGAGATCAAGAGGGTTATCACCAATGGAGGTGGTGAATTTGTGAGTAAAGAGTTTGAGAGGTTATTGAAAGATTATGGTATCATTCATATAGTCACTACTGCAAGTACTCCACAAAATAATGGAATAGTTGAGAGAATGAATAGGACTTTACTGGAAAAGTTCAGAACTATTATGTCTCAATATGGTCTACCAAAATTCTTATGGGCTGAGTTGATGTGTACAGTCTGTCTGTTGAATAAGATGTAAATGTTAATGGGAAGAGTCCTCATTATCAGTTTTGGAAGTTGTACCCCAAAAAATCACACCTGAGAACAGTTGGTTGCTTGGTATATTATAGTGTCCACCATAATGAGATGGTTGGAAAATTAGACCCTAGAGCCAGAACAGGGGCACTTTTAGGCTATGATTTAATAAGTAAATTGCAAAGGATCTATTGTCCAGGGACATAAAAGGTTATCCGTAGTAGGGATGTAAAATTTGATGAAAGTACCTTTCCACTCAAAAGGAGTGAAGAAGTTGTTGTGAGCACATCACAACAAGAAATAGAATTAGCACCTATTCCACCAGCAAAGGCTGACAAACTTGTGGTTCCGGAAGATGAATAGATGGCAGACGTGCCACCAGAGGGTTCAGTACCCACTTCAGGGGAGTCCGTTAATTTGGAACCTGATGATCCTCCACCTCCAGTTAGAATGAATGGTAGGGTTAGAGTACCAGTTGATAGGTACGGGGAATGGAAGTCCCATTATTCTGCTGTAGGATATGAGGAAGATACATTTCAGGAACAGTGTATGCTCAATGAAGTCCTGGAGTTGAGTTCAGAAATGGGTAACAGGGTTAACCCAAATAGCTTTGGCCAAGCTATGAATTCTGATGAGAGAGCCAACTGGAAGAGTGCAATTTTTCAGGAATTTGATTCTCTAGAAAATAATAGTGTCTTTGAAGTGGTTAAGCAGGATTCTGTTCCAATAGGAAAGACCATTGTGGGGTCTAGATTGGTGTTAAAAAAGAAGTTTGACACAAATGGAGTTTGAAAATATTCAAAGCTAGATGTGTTGCACAGGGCTTCAAGCAGAGAGAGGGTAACAATTACCAAGAAACTTTCTCATCAAATGGAAGGCTGTCCACCTTCAGGTAAATCATTGCTCTGGCAGTGGAGTTGGGAGAAGAAATCAGAAAAGCTGATTTTGTAACAGCATACTTGAATGCAAAAATTTTAGAGGAGGAGACTGTTTATATGTCAATCCCTGATGGTTTTCTTGAATGGTTAGTAGAGACTAAACCAGAAACCATGAAGAAAATCTGTGTAAGAAGGTTTCTTTCAGCGGATAAAGGGGAATATGTCCTCAAGCTGTGTAGATCCCTTTATGGATTGAAGCAAGCAGCTAGATCATGGTATAATGCCATGAGTGTGAAACTGATAAATATTGGTTTCAAGACGTCTGAGGACAACCCTTGTCTTTTTGTAAGAAAGGATGCAATTTTTTTTTGTATGGGTCAATGAAATTATCATTATTGGAAATGGTAAAGAGAGAGTCATGGAGACACTCAAAAAGGAATTCAAGATATAAGATCTTGGTCTGGCGCAACAGGTGCTAAGAATGAAAGTCAGTAAGAGCAAGAATGGCATCAAGTTAGACCAAAGCCATTACATGGCAGCTCTTCTTAAGCATTATGGTTAGAGGATGCAAAGGAGTTCTGTACTCCCATGCAGTCAAACATTTGTTTAGAGAAGTCTACAGATGAGGAGTATCTGGAGTTTGTTCAATCTGGTAATGACTACAGGTCAGCTATTGGATTGCTTAATTATTTGGGGAACTTTACAAGGCCAGATATTGCTTTTGCAATTGTTGTCTTGTTGAAACACTTAGAGAAGCCAAGCATGAGGCATTGGTCAGCGTTTAAGAGAGTTATGAGGTATCTTAAAGGAACAAACAGTCTGGGACTGTTGTTTACAAAGTCAGCAAACTTTGATTTGGTTGGTTATTCCAATGCAAGTCGGGCAGATGGTAACACTAGGGAATCAACAAGTGGTTTTTTATTATTCTTAGGTAAGAATCTGGTGTCATGGATGTCCAAGAAGGTGTTGGCAATAAGTCTCTCATCAGCAGAGGCTGAGTATAGAGCTTACTTAGCAGCTTCACAGGAAGAAAAATGGTTGAGAAAATTCTTAGAGGATAAATATAAACCACAAGGGTTTGCGTTGTTTTATTTGGACAACCAGAGTGCCATTGCGTTGGCGCAAAACCAAGTGTTCCATTCAAGAACAAAACATATTGATGTTCACTATAACTATATTCGCAATGCAGTTAACTGCAAAGAGATTGTGTTGAGGTACATGCCCACTGAAGCAATGATTGCAGATATCTTGACCAGGCTTTAGACAGGAACAAGCATCAAGGCTTTGTAACTAACATGCGGATGTCACCCATTTTGGATTAAGGGGGTGTTTTAAAATACGTATGCACTTACGCGTGTGCTACTATAAGTGTAATCCAAATGGGATGCACACATGGACCTCTCCGGCCCATTACACACTCACACGGACCATACGGGCCTGTGCGGATGTCACGGATTTGGGGCAATTGGCCTCAAAACGCGTGAAAGCCCGTGTCCCAGCCTGGTTGGGGCTGCCGCCCACATTGCAGCCCGCTCGGGGCTGCCGCCCGCGTTGCAGCCCGCTTGGGGCCACTGCCTGTGTTGTGGCCCGCTTGGGGCTGCTGTTTTTGCCATTGGCCTTTCTATGGGGCCCAATGGCCCGGGTGGGGCCATTTTTGCGGCTGCCACGCTGGGTGGCGACCGCGGGGCTGGTGGTCCTGGCTCCTCCCACTCCCCTTGCTTGCCATTGCAAGGGGAAGGGGGAGGGCTGGCTGGTTATAACCAGCCAGCAACCGGTCGCAAGGGGCAACCGGTCATGGTGGGGGGGACTTGATCACCCCTCCATCAAAGGAGATGGCCAGGCCGGTTGCATCAAGGCAACCGGCAGTGGGGGGAATTGACCACCCCCCCCCCCCACCACCATTGAGAGGGGCGCTCTCCCCCCCCCTTTACCAAGGGGGAGGAGCAACGGGCTGAGGGGATCTGACCACCCCCAGCCCACTATTCCTAACAATGCCCTGGAGGTATCAACCCCCAGGGCCCCTGCTAGGGGGTTTTGACCGCCCCCTCCAGGTATTTGAGAGAAAGAGGGGGGGGACAGCATGTCTTCCGGTTACACCCCCCCCCCTAGGTGAGATTTTGGTTGGACTCAGGTGAGTCCTGGGTCCCACCTGGCCCATATGAGGGGCCCGGGCTGTATAAGTGCTAAGATAAGTAACAATTCTGGTTGTAACAGAAAACCAGCCAGGGTTTTGAACAGCTAAGGGGCTGGGTCAGCCCCATTGAGGTGGAAACACCAGAAAAAACGATAATAGGCTGGTTGTTAGGGTACAGGGACTGATGCCATGTGGGCTGATGTAGTCCAAACTAAGCAACAAGGTCTGTTGAGCTGGTAGAGCTCTTTTGGGGCGGAAAAATTTCATTTTGGATTTTTGTATCATGGGCTCACAAAAGGCCAATCTTTTGTACTTAAGGAGCTCTTCTCCCTGCTTTTTTCCATCCATTCATTCATCATTCAATCAAAATCATCAACAATATCATCCAACGTGTTGCCCCATTGTGAGAGCCCATCAAGAAATTATTGAAACAAGGTGTCCAGCATTTCTTTTGCTTTAAATACTGCTCATTTTCCTAAGCTAATTGCTGGCCATAATTATAACACAAGTTGGGCGCGGCCCAAGGGCCATGTCATGAGAAGGACAAAAAGGGTGGACATAATTGCAGGAGGGCAATACAGATGGGATATGGGTCATGGGATGGGGTTGGAAGGATAGAGTTGGGCTAGGGTTCTTTACTTAGGGGTTGTATTTAATCATTCTTGTTTGCTTGCAGTTGTACCTAGGTTATGGTTGAGGGGAAGGCTACTTAAACGGCACCCTCAACTCGGATGTAGGAGGGTGGGAGGAGAACAACATCATCATAGGAGGTTGGAAGGACTCTTTACACTCATCTCTCTATCTCTCAGTTGTAGGGTGAAAAGTTACTCTCAGGGTTGACAGACGCAAGGGATCAATAACTTCCAAACTTGGGAACCATTAAAGGAGAAGTCCTCTTCTGAATTCCACACCATATACATGGAAAGACCTGTGTAAATCCACCCCAAGTCGAAAGGAAAATAACTTCAATATATTAAGTCTCTCTATGGAACTCAACAGGCGGCTCAATGCTGGTGGTTATTGTTGAGATTTCACGTCAGAGGAGTTTTTCTTCCCGCTTGGGGATCTCTATTCTCTGTACTCTCCCCCGGACTCTCAGGAACGGAGGGGAACCTTTCTGCTTGGTCTTCTCACTGTCATCGTCTTAGACAGACCTCTTCTTGGTCATCATAAACATCATTCTCAAGCTCTTCCTCAAGATAACTTCAACTCACTCTCATCACTGTCCATCGTAGTCCTCATTTTCATTATTCTTTCATCTCTGTTTCTTTTTTGTTCCTTCTCCGATCTTGTCTCCGCCTCAATCAATTATCCTCTGCCTCAAAATATTCCTGGTGAGATTCGTGATCTTTCTCTTGCTCTTTGAGCTACTCAAGCTTCAACAACTCACATCTTCATCAATTATAGCTTGTCCTGATCCTCATACACCTCACGTCGACGCCATCCATGCTCTATGAATTCTCAATCAATCATCCCCCAGATTATCACTCATCACTCGTGCAGTCTCACATTCCTGTTTGTTGTTCTAACTCTCAGTCTTCAGTTTGTTTCCTGTGCTGTTCTCACCTTCTGTTTCTTCTTCTGTTTCTAGCTCTCAGTTCTGTGATCAATTCAATCCTCATTATCTCTTCACGGTTAAAAGCCAAAAGGACCTCATCAAATCCGCCAATCACCAAACAATCAACCAAGAGAGGATCCTAATTGGGCACCATGGACTCCTTCAAACAAACGATGCTCAAGACTGCACTTGAAACAATTCCTCTTCTTGGCAAAGATAATTACGGAATCTGGAGGGACAAAATGGATGTGGTACTCGACGTCAGAGGATGTACAATGGCCATGAACGATGATATCTTGGTGCTGGAAACCTCCGTTAACAATGAACTCAAGCTTCTCATCTTCTCCAAACTTGATTCTACGGCACATGAGAACATTGTCACTGCCAAGAAGAGGAACTCTGCTAAACTTTTGTGGAAAGAAATAATTCACAAGTATGCGTCATCTCAAGCATCTAATTGCGCTCGAGTATTCAATAGTTTCCTCTACCTCTTGTTCAATTCGGATGATATTGTTGACTTCATCACAAAGGTGAAGGTCTGTCTCAAGAAAATGAGCGAGGTTGGTATTAAACTCCCAGACAACATACTGGCGTATCTCATCTTGTTCAAATTCCCAACCTCCATGGATGATTTCAAGAGGCAAATCATGCATTCCGACAAAGAGCTTTCAGTCGATTTTGTCCTGAATCATTTGAATCAACTCAATAACGAATTGATGGCACAATCCTCAATCTCGAGCTCCAGGCAGAAAGGCAATGTTGCGCTCTTTGGAGGAAAAACCGCCGCTCACTCCTTGTCTACTAAGGGATCCAACTCTAAACGTTGCATTGAAGGATCTCATCATCCTAGTCAAGACAAGAATCATTCGGCGGGAGAATGTTGGCACCTTCATCCAGAAGTGGCTCCCAACTGGTGGAGAGAGAATCAAGAAAAGTGGAAGGCAAAGAAAAGTGGATTGAGAGCAAAGACCAAGTCTCACTCAGCTCATTATCTGGCTTTTCTCAATCAGTGGATCAAACACGGCGATTCAAGTCAACGGTTCTTGCTCAACAGTGGGGCATCCGTCCATATGATTAACAATAGCAGGTTCTTCAGCAAGATGGAACCCTATTCCGGTGACCCCATCAAGACAGGGAAAGAAGGAGCCAGCTTGCCCATAAAAGGAAGAGGTACTGCAACACTCCGCTGGGACAACCTCAACCTCAAACTCAGCGATGCCTTCTACGTACCCAATGTGACTATCAATCTGATCAGCGCTGGTGCCTTGAATAGCAAGGGATGCACAATCAACTCGTGTGGCAGTCATTTCACTGTGTCTCACTCAGGTAAAACGGTTCTAACTGGACCAATCAGAGACAACCTTTACACTCTGCCAACTCCCTCCCTCAATCCTGTTTCAACTTCAAAAATTTCTTCTCATCAACCTTATCCTCTCCTGAAGATGCTCTTCTTGAGATTCACAGGCGATACGGACATGCTTCTCTATCAAGACTCTCCTCACTCACTCAGCATATCCCCGCTGAAGCTAAACAAAATTTCCAGTGCATCGAATGCGTCAAAAGCAAGATTACAAAATCTTCCTTCAAACTATCCTCCACGAGATCATCCAAGGTCTTTGACAAAATTCATCTTGACCTCATGGGTCCAATCAGACCATCCTCCAAATCCGGTCACAGGTTCATCCTGTTGTTAGTGGACAACGCCAGCGGTTACCTTGCTGCATTCCCAATGTGTTCAAAGGACAAGACACCCAATATCATAATCAGTCTTCTTGAGAAGGAACAACGTCGACAAGGCGTGTTTCCTTCCGAATTATGTATGGATGGAGGAACAGAATTTGTCAACAAAAGACTCTCATCCTTTCTTGTGGATAATCACATCTCTCACATTGTTTCAGAACCTTACCACCCAGAACATAATGGTTGAGCAGAGCGAGCCAATTGTACCATTGTCGAATCCATGCAAGCAACCATCAAGGATGGTTGTCTTCCTTCCAACGTCTGGCACAAAGTAGTGAAGGGGTGCTGTCTTATGTTGAACCATATTCCTCTAAAAGACAAAACTGTGACACCCTGGGAGAAGATTCATGGTCAAGGCCTCCCTACATCCTTCCTGAAGCCCATAGGTAACCCGTGTATCTATTTGCTTAACAAAAGGGAGCGTGGTTTGAAGTTCGACTCTAAAGGCAAAGAAGTCACATTAGTAGGCTTCAATCACATTCTACACTCATATCAAATCTTAACTAAGTCTGGTTCTATTGTGTCGTCTAAGCATGTCAGGTTCTTACAAATGCCTGCTCCTCGGGCGAGTGGACCAACCTTTGACGTGGAATCCAAATTAGATGGTGTCAATACCACAAATACCACACCAGCCCCTCAATCATCTCCTGAAGATTTTCCTGACCGACAGGTACCATGGACAAATTAGCGGGACAAAACCAACAGCTCAGTCAGCTCAGCAGATGATGACGAGTCAATCAGCCTTGCTTCAGAAGAAGATGCTTCTTGATCTCCTTCATTCATTGGCCAAGACAACCATTCCACGTCTCAACAAACCAGCTGCGAAGTCCAGCCTACTATCACGCCCATCACGCGGGTGCTGCAAGATTGGTCGCGGGTCAAACCACCGCAACAATACGGTTTTTTTCATTTTTACAAGCCTAAGTCCTACAAGGACGCTCTCCAATGCAATGAATATCTGGACTGGATAGAAGCTATGGATGATGAGCTGAACTCCATTGAGGATCTCAGCGTGTGGGAAGAGTACAATGGTCCCAACCCACAAAACGCGCTCAAGACCACTTGGATCTACAAGATCAAGCTCAACTGTCACGGAGATCCAGTCCAATACAAGGCAAGATTGTGCGTGCAGGGGTTCAACCAAATACAGGGCCTTGATTACTCAGAGACCTTTGCTCCTACCGGCAAGCCTTCAACCCTGCGCCTATTACTCCTCTACGCTCTCAAATCGCGACAAAAGATCCGTCAATTTGACGTTAAAAGCGCTTTTCTTCACTCGCCAATTGACAAGGATGTCTTCATCCATACTCCAAAAGGTTCGAAGAGAAAATCTAAATTCCTCAAGCTTCTAAAGTCCCTCTACTGACTCAAACAGGCGCCCAAAAATTGGTACGAAACACTGACTGCTTGGTTTAAGGAGGTAGGTTTCAACAAGTCGGCATGCAACCCATGCCTGTACCTTTCGAACAATGGCAAATCTCGGATATTCTTCCATGTCAACAACCTGGTTCACGTTGGCAATGGTGAGTATTTCGAGAGGAATTTTCTAAGTCAATTTGCAGGTTCCACTGCGAAAGATCCAGACTCCATTATTGGCATGCATATAGAGGTGAAGCGCAACAAAATTCTCCTTAGTCAACCCAAACATATTGAGCGCAGTCTCAAGGAACTAGGCTTAGAGAACGCTAAATCAAACAAGTTACCTCTCACTCCAAACCTGCAACTCAAACCCACTACTGACAACAAACACAAAAAGTTCAGTGCCCTCAACATCAATTATAGGTCTGCTATTGGTCTACTCAATCATATAGCGTGCTATTTGCGGCCAGACTTGAGTTTCGCCGTGTCTAGCTTGTCTCAATTCAATGTCAAGCCAGGTATAATCCACTGGAATGAGCTGAAGAAGACGTGGAAGTACTTGAAAGAAACTTCTCACCTCAAATTGCGACTGAAAATAAATGATACAGACTCTCTCACTTCAGCTTATTCGGATGCCTCTTGGGCAGATGATCGGGATACTTGTTGCTCTCAGTCAGGCTATCTCTGCGCGGTATATGGGTGTGTTGTGTCATGGAATAGTTGCAAACAAAAAAATATCACTTACAGTTCTACAGATGCAGAACTCAATGCGTTTGTTGACGCCTTTCATGAAGCGACCTGGATTCGCTCACTCACTTGCAAAATCTTCTCAGCGGAACTCTCCCCCATTGTGATTCATACAGACAATAGTGGACTTATAGATAAAATCGAGAGATTTGGTTCAAACTCAAAAACTTGCCATCTTGACCTGAAAACTAAAGGGATGAGAGAAGAGTTGAAATCAGGCAACATCACTACCGTGCTTGTCAGATCTGAACAAATGCCTGCTGATGCCCTCACCAAAAGCACGGACCTGGCAAGCTTAAAACGCCTTCAGTTAACTTTTTCTTGTCCTGCATCTTCATAATCGTCATTCTTTATTTTTTTTTGTTTTCTGTTTTCCTTGTCTTGTCTCCTTCCTTCTTCATCTCTCCAGGCATGGGGCGTGTTGAGATTTCACTTCAGAGGAGTTTTTCTTCCCGCTTGGGGATCTCTATTCTCTGTACTCTCCCTCGGACTCTCAGGAACGGGGGGGAACCTTTCTGCTTGGTCTTCTCACTTTCATTGTCTTAGTCGGACCTCTTCTTGGTCATCATAACCGTCATTCTCAAGCTCTTCCTCAAGATAACTTCAACTCACTCTCATCACTGTCCGTCGTAGTCCTCATTTTCATTATTCTTTCATCTCTGTTTCTTTTTTGTTCCTTCTCCAATCTTGTCTCCGCCTCAATCAATTATCCTCTGCCTCAAAATATGCCTGGTGAGATTCGTGATCTGTCTCTTGCTCTTTGAGCTACTCAAGCTTCAACGACTCACATCTTCATCAATTATAGCTTGTCCTGATCCTCACACACCTCACGTCGACGCCATACATGCTCTATGAATTCTCAATCAATCATCCCCCAGATTATCACTCATCACTCATGCAGTCTCACATTCCTGTTTGTTGTTCTCACTCTCAGTCTTCAGTTTGTTTCCTGTGCTGTTCTCACCTTCTGTTTCTTCTTCTGTTTCTAGCTCTCAGTTCTTTGATCAATTCAATCCTCATTATCTCTTCAATTATTTTTCAAAATTGTTTTAGAGGATTCCAGCTTCACTTGCAAACCATCAAGCAGACTGTCTATATACACCAGAAGGGACCTGAAAATATTTTTATTTGGTTACATTTCAACAGCAGTCTGGTTGTGGGGAACAACCTTGTTGAACTGTTTAATCTAGAAGGATGCCTGGAAAAACAGGTCAAATTAAAGTGGCAGGAACCATGCAACCAAATTGTAGGAATCAACTTGCACCAGGATGGAAACATACTCCACCTTGATAAAACACTTCCAATCAACCAGATTTTGACAAAATTAAAAGCTATATTGGCAAACCCCCTCATAAAATCCTTCACAGTGCTCCCTGAAAATCTTTTAATCACATCCACCGCTGAACAAACCATTGATACAGATGTCTTTCAATGAAATACAGAGATCTTGGAATAAAACAATTGAATCTACCAAACAAGAATCATTAGTGGTAAAAATCACATTGAAAACTTGTAATTTCACATCACATCAATTTCTTAATAATTATGAAACCTTTTTTCTCAATTAGTATGAAGATATAAAAAAATTGGATCCTGGTGAGGTTTATTTGTGAGTTTTTCCAGTTCAAAATCCAAAAAAAAAAAAACTCAACTCTTCAAAGGGATTACCAGTGAAAAAAACTCTGTTTCCTATTCTATGATGAGTATTTGTTTTACACTGAAAGACATTTTTATTTATTTCATTCATTTATTTTTGGATGAATCAATTGAAATCTTACTAATTCTAAGCCTTTGAAATTAAATCTTTTCAAATTAAAATTAAAATCCTTTGTATTTAAATTATTACTCAAACTTATTGGCAGGGTTCAATTCAGGAACAATTGTTGAAAAATAAATCCAAGTGGTGCTGAGCTATTATCATAGCAAATATGTTGAATTTCATATTTCTGTCTGTTTTTTCCAGAGTTTCATCCAAAGAATCTTTTTTTGTCAATCTGAATATTCCCACATTTAAACTAAAAAAACAATAACATGCAGTCACTTTTTTCAAAGTTATATGAATATATATATATTGGGCATTCAATTTTTCATTCCCCCAACCCTTCTTTTTTTGCAGCGGCAAAATTACTGCCACATCCTACAATGTCCTCAATCTGCGTGTTAATACTTGATTTTTACCCCTTTTTTCAGGGTGTTCAAAAAAAAATGAGGGCCTAGAAAGTCATATAAAAACTCTGTTAAAGAAGGATGAGACTTTTTGACAATTTTAAAGGCTTTAAAAATTTCACTCAAAAAATTGGAGAAAAAAATGCTTTTTGTCTCAAATTGTTTCAAGTTTTTATTTATTGTTATTATTTTGGGAAATCTGGAGAGACAGAAAGCTTTCAAATATGCAAGAAAATTCAATTATAGTTTTTATGGATTTTTAGTACTCCATTTTCCTGGCATAAAATGGGATTAACATCAAAAATAAGACATTCTTTAAAAAAATCCTTATCTTTGCAAATGATATTTCAAATTTTGAGCTTGCATTCTTTTAGTGGGAATTGAAAAGAGCAAAAAGAATATTTGATGATCTTTTGTAGCTTTTCTTTTCCCAAACAATCATAAAAACTCAAAAGTGTGTAAAAATACAGATGCACTCAGGTAATGTGCATATTAAGGTGTAATCCAAATGGGATGCATAAATGGGCCTCCACGGTCCATTGGAAATCACATGGGCCACATGGGCCTGTGTGGATGGTATTGATTTTGGGCATTTGGGCGCCAAAACACGTTTTCCAAGTCAATTGGGACACAGGCCTTGACGTGCCCGTCAGGGTGGATAGGCCACCTTAGACAGATGGGCTTATCAGGGCATTTATGGGCCCAAGGATTATTATGGTTATACTTGGCCACACGGGCTGGCCCGCCAAAGTATTTTTTTGGGGGTCATTGGGCCTCTGCGGCCCGTTGGGGCCACTGCCCATGTTGCAGCCCACTGGGGGCCGCTTGTTTCTCACCTGGGGCCCATGGTGGGGCCATTTTAGGGGGCAGGGGACTCTGTTTGAAGTCCCCCCACCCACTGTGTCCAGGGAAGTGGCCCTGGTTGAGGCCGCCGGGGCTGGCATCCCCTTCCTCCCTCCCTCCCCTCTCTTGGTTGCAAGGGGGAGGGAGGATGACTGGTCTCTCCTCTACCAGAACAGCCAGCTGGTTGCAACAAAGGCAACTGGCAAGGTGGGAGGGGACTTGATCACCCACCCACCTCAAGCCAATTAAACTAGGACCAGGATGGTTGCAACCAGGTGACCGGCAGTGGGGTGGGACCTGATCACCTCCCCCACCAAGCTGTTAGAATTATGGCCAGCAATTAACTTAGGCAAATGAGCAGTATTTAAAGCAAAAGAAATGCTGGACACTGGGTGTCAATATTGGCTAATGGGGCTCTCACAATGGGGCAATATCTTGGATGAATTTGATTGGAATGATGAATGAATGGATGGAAAACAGAAGGGAGAAGAGCTCCTTAAGTACAAAAGATTGTCCTCTTGTGAGCCCATCATACAACAAGCCAAAAGGCAAATTTTCCTCCCCAAAAGAGCTCTACAGGCTCTACGGGCCTTGTTACTTGGTTTGGACTACATCAGCCCACATGGCATCAGTCCCTGTACCCTTACAACCAGCCAATTCCGGTTATTTCTGGTGTTTCCACCTCAATGGGGCTGAACCAGCCCCTTAACTGTTCAATCCCCTTGGCTGGTTGTCCGTTACAACCAGCCATGATGACCTAATTTCCTTTTTTATGGGCTTGTTGCCTCATGCAGCCAGCCCCTGGCCCCTCAAATGGGCCAGGTGGGACCCAGGGCACACCTGGGTCCGGTCTCAGACTCACATGGGGGGTGTGTGACCAGCAGACATGCTGTCCCCCCCCCCCTCTTTCTCTCAAATCCCTGGTGGGGGCGGTCAAATCCCCTCACCAGGGGCCCTGGGGGTTGATACCCCCAGGGCGTTGTCAAGTAAGTTGGCCTGGGAGGTGATCAGGTCCCCCCAGGCCCATTGCTCCTCCCCCTTGGTAAAGGGGGGGGGAGAGCGCCCCTGTCCTGCTTGGTTGCCTCAACCAATCGATGGTGGGGGGGTGATGAATTCCCCCCCACCTGCCGGTCGCTACCCTTGCGGCCGGCGCCGCCACCTCCTTGGGCAAGGGGGTGGTCAGGTCCCCCCTGCCATGACCGACCGCACTGTTGCGGTCTGTCGCTGGCTGGTTCAACCCAGCCAGCTTTCCCCCATCCCCCTTGCAACAGCAAGCAAGGGGAGGGGGAGCGAGCCGGGGCCACAAGCCCCGGCTTGGTGGCGCTGGTTTGCCAAGTGCGACCAGCCGGGCCCGCGCGGCATCCCACCACACAGGATCCCTTGGCCGCGGGACAGCCCCGCGCGGGCCGTTGTGCCCCGCCTGGGCTGTACCAAGGAACACAGGCGGCCCCAAACAGGCTGCAACGCGGGCCGCGACACGGGCGGCGGCCCCTAGCAGGCCGCAACAGGGGTGGCAACCCCAATGGGCCGCCCCAAGCCCGAATTGTGAGAATTACATACTTTGGCGGGCCAGCCTGTCTGGCCAAGTATGTCCATAATAAAGCTTGGGCCCTTTTATGCCCAAATAAGCCCATCTGGCTTGGGTGGCCCATCCCCCCTGGCAGGCCTGTGAGGACCCGTGTCCCAAAAGACCATAAAAACGTGTTTTGGCGCCCAAATGCCCAAAACCAATAACACTTACATAGGCCCACATGGCCCACGTGATGTCCAATGGGCCTTGGAGGCCCATTTTTGCATCCCATTTGGATTACACACTCCTATGCACATTACCTGAGTGCATCCGCATTTTAACACACCCCCTTAATCCAAAAGGGATTCCATACGCATACTAGACACAAAACCTTCATGTTTGTTCCTATCTAATGCCTTAGTTAAGATATCCGCAATCATTGCCCCAGTAGGCATGTACCGTAACACTATCTCTTTGCAGTTAACTGCATCCCGTATATAGTTATAATGAACATCAATATGTTTTGTTCTAGAATGGAACACTTGATTTTCTGCCAACGCAATGGCACTCTGGTTATCAGAATACAACAATGCACACCCCTGTGGTTTTTGAGTATCCTCTAGAACCTTTCTCAACCATTTTGCTTCCTGTGAAGCTGACAAGTACGCTCTGTACTCTGCTTCTGTTGAAGAAAGACTTATTTCTGACAACTTTTTAGACATCCAACACACTAGATTCTTTCCTAAGAAGAATACAAAGCCACTTGTTGATTCCCTAGTGTTACCATCTGCCCAACTTGCATCAGAATAACCAACCAAGTCAAAGTTTGATGACTTTGAAACCTGCAGTCCCAGACTGCTTGTTCCTTTAAGATACCTCATAACTCTCTTAAACGCTGACCAATGCCTCATGCATGGTTTCTCTAAGTGTTGTGACAAAATCCCAATTGCATAAGTAATATCTGGCCTTGTACACTGCCCCAAATAATTCAAAGATCCAATAGCTGATCTATAATCATTCCCGTATTGAAAAAACTCTAGATGCTCTTCATCTGTAGACTTTTCTAACCAAATGTTAGACTGCATTGGAGTACCAAACTCCTTTGCATCTTCTAAGCCATACTGCTTAAGTAGAGCTGACACATAATGGTTCTGATCCAACCTGATCCCATTCTTGCTCTTACTAACTTTCATTCCAAGCACCTGCTGTGCCAGACCAAGATCTTTTATCTTGAACTCCTTTTTGAGTGTCTCCATGACTCTCTCCTTACCATTCCCAATAATGATAATGTCATTGACCCATACAAACAAAATTGCATCCTTTCTCACAAAGAGACAAGGTTCAGCCAAACTTGTTTTGAAGCCAGTCTCTATCAGTTTCATTCTCATAGTATTATACCATGACCTAGCTTCTTTCTTCAATCCATACAGGGATCTACACAGCTTGAGGACATACTCCCCTTTATCTGCTGAGAGGAAACTTCTCACACAGATTTTCTTCATAGTTTCTGGCTTGGTCTCGACCAGCCATTCCTTGAAACCATCAGGAATGGACATATAAACAGTCTCTTCCTCTCCAAGTTTTGCATTCAAGTATGCAGTCACAAAATCAGCCTGTCTGATTTCTTCACCCAACTCCACTGCCAAAGCAATGATGTACCTGAAGGTGGAAAGCCTTCCAGTTGGTGATAAAGTCTCCTGGTAATCAATACCCTCTCTCTGTATGAAGCCCTGTGCAACGCATCTAGCCCCTGTGCAACGCATCTAGCCTTGAACCTCTTCAAAACTCCATTAGTATCAAACCTCTTTGTTAACACTAATCTAGACCCAACAATGGTCTTTCCTTTTGGAAATGAATCCCGCTTAACCACTTCAAACACACTATTATTCTCTAGAGAATCAAATTCCTCAAAGATAGCTGTCTTCCAATTGGCTCTCTCATCAGAATTCATAGCTTGGCCAAAGCTATTTGGGTTAACTCTATTAACCATTTCTGAACTCAACTGTAGAATCTCATTAAGCATACAGTGTTCCTGAAGTGTATCTTCCTCATATTCCGCAGAAGCATAATGGGACTTCCATTCACCATACCTATCAACAGGCATTCTCATCCTGCCACTCCTTCTAACTGGAGGTGGAGGCTCATCAGGTTCTGATTCCACAGACTCCCCTGAAGTGGGTACTGAACCCTCCTGTGGCATGTCTGCCACCTCAATGTCATCACTAATGATATTCTCTCCAGCCTCTGCTGGGGAAATAGGCTCCAATTCTATTTCCTGCTGAGATTCCTGAACAGCACTAGGTTCACCCCTTTTGAGTGGAAAGGTACTTTCTTCAAATTTTACATCCCTACTACGGATAACCTTTCTTGTCCCTGGACAATAAATCCTGTATGACTTACTTATTAAGTCATAGCCCACAAGTGCCCCAGTTCTGGCTCTAGGATCTAACTTTCCAACCATCTCATTATGGTGGACACTATAATACACCAAGCAACCAATTGTTCTTAGGTGTGACATTTTGGGGTACAACTTCCAAAACTGATAATGAGGACACTTCCCATTAACACTTACAATATTGTGCAACAGACACACTGTGCACACCAACTCAGCCCATAAAAACTTTGTTAGACCAGATTGAGCCATAATAGTTCTGAATTTGTCCAATAAAGTCCTATTAATCCTCTCAACTATTCCATTGTTTTGTGGAGTACTAGCAGTAGTAACTATATGGGTGATACCATAATCATTCAATAGTTTCTCAAAATCTTTACTCACAAACTCACCCCCTCCATCAGTAATAACCCTCTTGATCTCCCTCATCAAATCATTCTGTTTCCAGACTTTGAATATTACTGAAACCTCCTCTGTGGTTTGATCCTTTGATCTTATTGGTTTTACCCAAACAAAATTAGTTGCTGTATCAACCAAATTGATGAAGTATCTTGCCCCTCCAAGAGACACTGGTGAAAATGGCCCTGCCAAATCAATGGAGAATTCCTCTCTAGGAACTTCCGTGTGGTCTATACTCTTTGAGAACACATTCCTGGTCTTGGCCCCTAAGGTTCAACTCTCACAGTTGCTGTCCTTTACCTTATGGCCACTTCTATTGTGAGCAACAGTGCTCCAAGCTGAAATCTTTAACAAGTCAGCACAGAGCAACTTATTCCGAACTTGTCCACTCAGGATAGTTCTACCATTCAAATCAATAACAAACTTATCTTCTTTAAGATAACAAATCTGGAAACTCTTCTTCCAGAGCACTCCAAGAGACACAAGGTTATAAGGAAAATCTGATACATAGAACACTTTCTCAAAAATTATTTTGAAACCCATATGATTTTCAAGAATAACTTTTACAATCCCCTTAATCTGGATTGTTCTTCCTTTTTGGCCAATATTTACAACACCATCAAAATCTCTAATTTTTGAAAACAAATTTGGCTTAAAAAACATGTGGTCTGTACAACCAGAATCAATCAAAACAAGAACATCCTCCTTCAACAATCCTCCTGTAAGGAATGAAGAATTATCAGCCACTGATAAGTTCTCATTTTCAAGGTTAAGATTACACACTTCATAATCAATCAAGTCCATCTCTTGATCCTCTTTGATTTTAGCCTTCTTGTTGGGGACTTTTTCCACAACAGCTTGTTCCATTGAAACATCCATTGCCACAATAGCAACATTTTCCATGGAAAGGTTGACCTCTTTGTCTTCCTTTTCACTTTCCTTGGATTTCTTCCTCTTCTTGGCCTCCTTGCAATCCTTTGCATAGTGCCCCTTCTTCTGAAAATTATAACACAAGACCTTTGATAAATCCTTTTTGGCCTTTGCCTTCTTCCCAGATTTTCCTTTCTTTCCCACCAGAGCATTTTCTGTGCTCTCCTTTATCTTTAATTGAAGATCATCCTTTTCAATCCTTCTAAGCACATCCTCTTCTCCTGGAAGGGGATCCAACTGAGATATGATCCTGACCAAGGACTCATATTCTTATGGCAGCTTTTGAAGAATTCAGAGTGAAAAACACTCAGGATCCATGTTCAGCCAAGATGAATTGAACCTAGAAATACTAGATCTAGCTTCCCCCACAAATTTTTTACAGTTTCAAAATTTCAACTTAAACAATCTATTGAAATCAATCCCCTTTTGATGAACAGAGTCACCAGCATACTTTGACTTGAGCATTTTCCATAAAACACTCCCCTTCCTCTTCTGTTCCTCCAACAGAGTATCAGCAACCCATGTTGCATGATGCTCATCCAAGTGTCTAAGAATAAGATGATAGGCCTTCTTCTCCACCTCTGAACTGATCAAAGTATCATCTCCTTTCATAATATCCCCACAACAGATGTTATCCAACTCACTGTCCATAAGGACAGCCCAAGCATTATAGTTCTGAATATTCAAAACTATCTTGGTGGAGCTGGACTCTGGGATATAAGACATCTTCTTGGAAAACTTGAGGTCCTTGAGGTTGTCCAAAGTAAGGTATAAGGGTCTATCTTTCTTGGAAATAATGATGATGATGGTACTGATAATGTCTTAGAATTATGGCCAGCAATTAGCTTAGGCAAATGAGCAGTATTTAAAGCAAAAGAAATGCTGGACACTGGGTGTCAATATTGGCTAATGGGGCTCTCACAATGGGGCAATATCTTGGATGAATTTGATTGGAATGATGAATGAATGGATGGAAAACAGCAGGGAGAAGAGCTCCTTAAGTTCAAAAGATTGGCCTCTTGTGAGTCCATGATAAAACAAGCCAAAAGGCAAATTTTCCTCCCCAAAAGAGCTCTACAGGCTCTACTGGCCTTGTTACTTGGTTTGGACTACATCAGCCCACATGGCATCAGTCCCTGTACCCTTACAACCAGCCTATTCCGGTTATTTCTGGTGTTTCCACCTCAATGGGGCTGAACCAGCCCCTTAGCTGTTCAATCCCCTTGGCTGGTTGTCCGTTACAACCAGCCATGATGACCTCATTGCCTTGTTTACAAGCTGGTTGCCTCATGCAGCCAGCCCCTGGCCCCTCAAATGGGCCAGGTGGGACCCAGGGCACACCTGGGTCCGGTCTCAGACTCACATGGGGGGGGTGTGACCAGTGGACATGCTGTCCCCCCCCTCTTTCTCTCAAATCCCTGGTGGGGGCGGTCAAATCCCCTCACCAGGGGCCCTGGGGGTTGATACCCCCAGGGCGTTGTCAAGTAAGTTGGCCTGGGAGGTGATCAGGTCCCCCCAGGCCCATTGCTCCTCCCCCTTGGTAAAGGGGGGGGGGGAGAGCGCCCCTGTCCTGCTTGGTTGCCTCAACCAATCAATGGTGGGGGGGTGATGAATTCCCCCCCACCTGCCGGTTGCTACCCTTGCGGCCGGCACCGCCACCTCCTTGGGCAAGGGGGTGTTCAGGTCCCCCCTGCCCTGACCGACTGCACTGTTGTGGTCGGTTGCTGGCTGGTTCAACCCAGCCAGCTTGCCCCCATCCCCCTCGCAACGGCAAGCGAGGGGAGGGGGAGCAAGCCAGGGCCACAAGCCCCGGCTCAGTGGCGCTGGTTGCCAAGCGCAACCAGCCAGGCCCGCACGGGATCCCTCGGCCGCGCAACAGCCCCACGCGGGGCCCAACGGCCCGCGTGGGCCTTACCAAGGAACACAGGCGGCCCCAAACGGGCCGCAATGCGGGCAGCGGCCCCAAGCGGGCTGCAAAGCGGGTGGCCGCCCCAAGCGGGCTGCGAAGCGGGTGGCGGCCCCTAGCAGGCCGCAACAGGGGCGGCGGCCCCAATGGGCCGCCCCAAGCCCAAATTGTGAGAATTACATACTTTGGCAGGCCAGCCCGTCTGGCCAAGTATGTCCATAATAAAGCTTGGGCCCTTTCATGCCCAAATAAGCCCATCTTGCTTGGGTGGCCCATCCACCCTGGTGGGCCCGTGAGGGCCCGTGTCCCAAAAGACCATAAAAACGTGTTTTGGCGCCCAAATGCCCAAAATCAATAACACTTACATAGGCCCACGTGGCCCACGTGATGTCCAATGGGCTGTGGAGGCCCATTTTTGCATCCCATTTGGATTACACACTCCTATGCACATTACCTGAGTGCATCTGCATTTTAACACAAGCAAGGGGCCATCTCCCCCCCCCTTTACCAAGGGGGAGGAGCAATGACCCTGGGGGGACTTGACCACCTCCTAAGGGTAACTCTGTTTTACAAACAATGAGGGGGGAACCTGATCACCCTCCCCATCAAATGTTAGTTGGGACTTCTGCTCCAAATAATGTGGTTGTGGCAGCAATGGGGGTACTGGATGGCCATGGGGGGGGAATTTCATCACCTCTTCCCTCAAATGTGATATTAGCCGGTGGGCACACATTCCCAATGGACTTCCACCCCCTCTGGTGTGTGAGTAGCAACAATCCACCCTCCCTGGAGGGGTGGCTGGTCCAATTGATGGAAGTGACATACCCACCGGCCCAGGAGGGGCTGGTGGCATAGGCTGGGTTTCATGGAAACCACCCCATCTATAAATAACCAATGAATGGTAGTTAGTAGGGAACAAAAGGGCCAAGCCATGCCAGTTATACCATTTGGGTCCAACCAGGGGCATTTCCACCAGCCACAGGGGCTGATTGGGGCCAACTGGGCCTCTGCCTTGGTATTTAACCATGCAAAGCTAGTTGTAGAGCCTATAGAGCACATTTGGGGCGGAATTTTTTCCTTTTGCTTGCCATTACATGAGCTCCACATGAGCACCATCTTTTCTATTTAAGGAGCTCTTTTCCCTTCTGTTTTCCATCCATTCATTCATTAATTCAGTCACATTAAAAAGTGTGCCATTGCCTCTGCCTCAGATTAAGGATCAATCATAAGACATTATTGTCTAAGCATTTCTTTTGCTTTAAATACTGCTCTTTGACTAAGCTTATGCGCCAATAATTCTCCCAAAGTGGTTTTTTTTGCTTTATATCAATTAGTACATAATCAATAGAAAAAAATATGAAAATTCAGCAAAAAATCCAATCAATAGCAATTTTTGCTACTTTCTTTCTTGGATTTATCAATTTTTGAGGAGGAAACAAAATCTGCAAACCAATTTCCAAGTCATTATGAATCAAATCTCCCCCGTTTTGTGATTCCTTGCTAGCAAAAGCCTTCCACAGGGGATCTAATTGTGGAGATTGTCACTGTTCAGAATTATAGTGGAAAGAAACTGTGTGCTTAAAATATACCAAAGCAATCAAATATATGAGAGATGATTGATAATTTGCAGTTGAAGGAGAATTGAGGGGAAAATAATTTGATTGAATCAACTTATATAACAGTACCACTAGACTTTTGTATCTATCTTCCAGAAGGAAACCATGGAAAGGGAATTTCATCCTGTAATTTTGAGGGGAAGTTCCAGAATTTCAGTTGAGATGTTTTTTTGCTTTTTCAAAATCTTCATCCCAGACTTGATCCATGAAATTTTCATCCTTGAAGAGATTGTTTGATTCCATTTGCTTGATCATCTCCTGATGTATTGAACTCCAATCTTTAGATTTATGGCCAAAATTAACTGCTACTGATCTAAACCCACAGTTTCCATTGTGTATAAAACCTTGAAAATGTGAAATTTTTTGTTATGACTATCTTGGGAAAATAAAATCTTTTTATGGAGACTAAGGAAAGAAAGATTAAAATTATTAGGGAGTATCAAAGTTAAGCAAAACCGCCATTTTTTAATGGTGGCTTTCAACCCAAATCTGCCATTTCAAACCGGCCATTAAAAATCTAAAAAGCCCTATTATTTTACATCAGAATTTTCAAAGTTACCTGAAAATAAATTGGTTTTTTCAAATAAATTATTTAAATGCTTTTACTTCTCCAACCCATCATTCCACATCATCACCCCTGGTTTCAACCTTTGATCTCATTGGAAAAATTCTACCTCCAACCTCATCAAAAATTTGGATTCATTGCTCTTCATCTCTTCATTGCTATCCTCATCACTTCATCACTCTCATTGCTTGACCACTCTCATCACTTTCTAACCTCACCAATTCATCAATCTCATTGCTTCATCACTCTAATCACTTGTTGGGACTTGGGTGTCTCATGGTACTTGGCTGCGTTGCTGTCACCCACAGGTTGATAGTGATCCAGAGCAGGATACTTATACCTGCTCCTTGTCCCCTAGCTATGAAACACAACTGATTTCCCATACCAATTCCTAACAGTTTTTGAGCTTGAATTACCAGCTTTGCGGAAGAATTCTTTTTTTTTCAACCAACAATTCCAGAAGGCCTTGCTCTGCACCCATTCCAGCTCTGCTGAAGACCTTTTTTTTTTGAGATATAATTCAAAAAACCATTTCTTCTATCCACATGCCTTCCTTTTCATTCTCTCACAATGTTGAACAGCTGCAATGCTGCTTTTGAATGGGTCTTCTCTTTCCTCAATGATCTCCAAATCTTCCTCCAGCATAATCAGCCCCATGTCCCCTTTTCTTTTCACAATATCCATTTTGATCCATCTGAACATACCCCAGCTGCTCCAGATATGGTCACCAATCTTTCCAAAAGAGTCCTAATGCTCGCTCCCAGGCTTGGAAGAGGCAGAATCTCCAATCAACAGCAGGTATGGGTCTAAAGCTTCAGGAGACCCTCCAAGATGTTCCTGAAAAAGCACAAGATACGTGTAGCATTGCTTCCAAGCATGCCAATTGCATTTTTGTTACCCCCATAATGATACCTACTCTTGTCAATTGTTTTGCACCAAATGACAATCACGCATCCAATTACTCTGAATATCATGAAGATCAAGCATCATACTTTGAATTCATCTTTGAGGACAACACAAATGGGTCCCCAGAAAATCCTTACCATGAATAGGGTATCACCCAACCAGATGATGAAGTTCAAGACCTTCAGTGTCTCCAACCAACATCTCCCTGCTTGTATGAAGAAAAAATTCAACAATCACTCCCTCATCTACAATCTTGATCTCCCTGTCCGGACTGATCCTTATCCCCCAACTCTGATGGGAAAGATCCAAAGCCCCTCAGGCCTCAGTCCCTCTACTCAGAAGAAGCACCAGAAGATCTATTGCCTCCACCCCTGCCCCTGTCTCACTACCTAGAACAACTAAAACATCAATTCTACTCTCCCATTCCAGACCAGGTTGAATCTACAAACAGCTACCGCAGATACAATAAATGCATCAATACTTTGGGTGATCAAGATGATTGTTTTGATGATCCTAGTGATGGTGGTGAGGTTTTTGACAATGGTGGATTCTATGAATATAAAAAGAGTTGTGGGGGGTATGGCTATGATGATGGGAGTGGCTACAGTTATGATGGAGGTCAATATCATTACTATTAGTTTTTCCTCTTTCTTATCTTTGTCTTTGCCCATTTTTTCTCTGTTCTTTCTATTTTTGCATCATTTTTTGACATCTCATCTGTCTTCTTTTTCCCCTTATGGGAATATGTCCAATGGATGAGTTCTTCACATATCCCCCTCCCTTCACCAGTGTATGGTGACGGGTGGGTCTTTTTTCCCCATTTCTTGTTTTCTCTTTATTTTTTTTAGGGATTCCAGCATCTTTCTGAGGGATGGATGTTGGGAATTGGGTGTCCCATGGTATTTGGCTGCATCACTGTCACCCACAGGTTGCCAGTGACCCGGAGCAGGATAATTATACCAGCTTTGTGTCCCCTAGCTATGATACACCACTTATGTCCCATACCAAGTCCTAAAATAACTTTCTCACACATTATTGCTTTCATTGCATCCATCCTATCATTAATTCATTGCTTCATTCCTGCTTTCATCACATCCTAAATCTCATTGCTTCATTGCTTCATTCCCACTTTAAACAAATCCCTTCATCACTTCATTGCTTCATTGCTTCCTCACTTCATCCCTCTTAATCTTTTTAAATGGCCCCTCAGTGATCCTGCCCCCCACAAGTCCACTAAAAAATCCAATGGACAAAAGCAAACATCCCCCAGGAACTCAAAATCCAACAACCCTCCCCCATCAGCTTCCAAAGGCTCAAGTCAGCTCAAAAGAGCTGATCGCATCATCCTGGTAAACTGGCTCAAAATTCCCTCCAACTATGATGCTTTCTTTGGATCCAAAAATGAAACATGATTTGGCCAACCTCCATCCTCTAAGTTTTATGGTTATCTCCTGATGGCCAATGAACTGAAGAATAAAACCAAAGTTAGGCTGGATCTTTCATCCAAACAGATGTGGGAGCAATTCAAGAACTATTGAACCAAGTAAAAAAAAAGCCCACTCAATGTCAATCTCCACTGCCTTTGGTATCACCAACTCCAATAAAGCAAAGCAAATAAACTTGGTAGTTTATTATTTGGAATCCATTTGTCCTTTTTATATTCAAATGTATGAAATATTTGGAAAGAAGGCCAATATCACCCCTTCAGCCGCTTTTGATTCCCAACAATCAGATTCAGTTGATGCTAAGGAGCTGGCTGTGGACACTCAGCCTAGCAATGATGATCCTGATGGAACCTATGAGTGGCCCCAATCTGATGTGGAGGAGGATATTCCAACAGAACCAACTCCAATCACGTCTGCATCAGCATTTATCAATGATTCAAACCCTTCCTTGGACCCCTCACTTCCTTCTTTGGATTGCTCTCTTCCTGGGGTGGAAGAACTTAATGGCTTGACCAATGAGGAGCAATTTATTCCTTTATTGCCACTACCACGCAAATTGATTGCTCAATCAATTTTCAAGCAATCACAGGTCAGCTCCCCCCCCACCTCCTCCTTCTTCTTGTCATTTTCATCAGATGAAGCAGACATTTTTTGGGGGGTTTCAGCTCTGACCGGTATTTTTTTTTTTTTTTTTTTTTTGATCATCTACCTTGATCATAACTTAATGATGATTGTTTTTTTGGGTTTTTTTTTTGGGTTTTTTGGATGCCATGCAATGCAACCCCGTTTTGACCCCTTGTTCTGTCATCCCTGACCCCTTTTCTCAACTGCCTATGCTTCTCCCACTGCACTCAAAATGTTATACAACCAGATGAATTCCTTCTTCATCCTCACCCCTAGGGCATTAGGTGCCTGGGAGGGATCAAGATAGAAGGAGATAGTTTCAAAAAAATAAAGAGAGGTGGAAAGCAGAGGGTTCTTTTTAAAAAGAGGGCTCAAATGAGAGATTCTAAAATCTATTTGGAAGTAAATCAAGATGGGTTTAATGAAATGGTGATTTTGTATTGACAAAAACTGAAACCTTTGAATTTGTACCCTGCTATTGATGCAGAAAAGGAAACTTGAAAACCCTCCCCTGGAGAATTTGGAATAGCCAAACAGAAGATTGAACAATTCCATTTCTTCAGCTCTGTTAAAGTGGCTTTTCTTGATCATTTCAATTGCCACTCTGCGGTTGCAATAATCAAATTTGTCCCATTGAATAAATCTCCAAGAAATAAAAGAAAGACATCAAATTTGTCAAAAAATTCCTTCACCAATCCAAAAGGTTTTTTAACACATTTGGTCCCTCAAGATCTTGGTGTGGGATAATGTGGGAAATTGGATGGCAAAAATTGATGCACCCTTCCAAAATTTTTGGATTCTATTTGAAGAAAGCAGATATTCAATCTTCCCCCCACAATTTTAAATTTTTGAACCTTGGGTCTGACAAGGTAACACAAATTTTAGGCCAAATGTTCAGAAAATTAGCAAGACTGGCGCATGATTCCAAAAAAGAAACCATGCTGGACAAGAATATCCCCTCTTTCTCTTAACTGGAATATGGATCCTGGCTCACTCCTTTTGAATTTGACCCTCACATGACCTTCAATTCAGATTCCTTCTACAATTCTCTAGAAATTGACAAAGGTGAAATCTCTTCCTATGCCTTTGTACTGGTGGTTCCAACCAAAAAATCAAATGGACAAATTATTAGCAACATGGACAAACAGAAAGTATCCCATGGTCAATTCATCTTTCCTGACTTGGGATTTGGAATTGATTTCAAAGAAAAATGTATTGGAAAAATGGTTTGTGCAGCAAAAAAGTAAAAGCACTGTAATTTTCCTGCTGTAGAGACTTCCACCCATACTATGATGGCTATGTCTTTGCAAATTAACAAGACCACTCTCAACACTTGCAAAGACTTGAAAAGTGGTCAAATATATTCTAGACCAAAAAATGTAAATAAAAAAAATTCATTGGTGGGGTTAAAAAAGGCTCAAACATTGTTGTATTTGAAAATATTTTTTTTCTTTTATTTTTAAAATTTTTATCAAAGAAAAAATTTTACAAGCCAAGAAATCAAGTAATTTCCTCTATTTCCTTAAAATTTCTACTTCTACCAATACATTCCATTTCTACTGATAACCTATCTTTTTTTTTGTGGCTAGCCTTTCCCTCTCCTTTTGGAGTTTGTCTTCCTCTTGATCCTTCTCCTTCTTCTCTTTTTGAAACTTCAGCTAAGACTTTTTGATTTGCCACTCAGCATCCAACTCTCATTGATGAGCCAAACTATCAGCTTTCTGCTTTTGACAATCCATAGCCAGTTTACAATCCCACTTCTCCTTTTCAAATTGAATTTTTTCAGATTCAATTTGTGATTTCAATTTTTTTTTGGAGGGGAAAAGGAATGAGGTTGATTTTTAAAGCAAGGAGAATCAATAAATTCACTTACTTAAATCTCTCTTCTCCATGATATCCCCAAATCCAGAAAAAATTTGAAGTTTTTCTCCTCTTTTTGAGGGCTATCAGGGTTGTGTTTGATGGAATTGGAAGCCTTTTTCTTTCCCTTTGTAGAGGAGGTTTGTGGGGGAGCATCATTGCTTTCATTTGAAGAGTATGTGAGTATTCAGCCATTCAAGAACAGATTTTCATGTTTTTTTTTACAATCTGAATCAGTTGGGATTAACCAGACAGAAGAGGAAATAACTTATTTCCTTAATTGAGCAGATGGTGATGGTGGTGGCAATACAGGAATAACTTTCTCCTCATTGGCCAAGTTGTTAAGTTCTTCCACCCCAGGAAGAGAGAAATCCAAAGAATGAAATGAGGTGTGCAAGGAAGGGTTTGAATTGTTCATAAATGCTGATTTAGATGTGATTGGATTTGGTTATGTTGGAATATCCTCCTCCACATCACATTGGGGCGACTCATAGGTTTCATCAGGACCATCATTGCTAAGCTGAGCATCCACAGCCAGCTCCTCAGCATCAACTGAATTTGATTGTTGGGAATCAAAAGCGGCTAAAGGGGTGATATTGGCCTTCTTTCCAAAGATTTCATCTATTTTAATATAAAAAGGACAAATGGATTCCAAATCATCAACCACCAATTTGATTTGCTTTGCATTATCAGAGTGGGTGATACCAAATCCAGTGGAGATTTAAATTGAGTGGTCTTTTTTGTACTTGGTTCAATAGTTCTTGAATTGCTCCCACGTCTGTTTTTATGAAAGATCCAGCCTAACTTTGGTTTTATTCTTCTGTTCATTGGCCATCAGGAGATAACCATTAAACTTAGAGGATTGAGGTTTGCCAACTCATGTTTCATTGTTGGATCCAAAGCAAGCATCATATTTGGAGGGAATTTTGAGCCAGTTTACCAGAATGATGTGATCAGCTCTCTTGAGCTGACTTGAGCCTTTGGAAGCTGATGGGGGAGGTTTTTTGGATTTTGAGATCCTGGAGGATGTTTGCTTTGTTCCATTGGATTGTTTAGTGGACTTGTGGGGGGGAGGATCACTGAGGGGCCATTTAAAAGGATTAAGAGGGATGAAGGGATGAATCAATGAAGCAATGAAGCAATGAAGGGATGAAGGGATGTGTTTAAAGTTGGAATGAAGTGATGAAGCAATGAAGCAATGAGATTTTGGATGTGATGAAAGCAAGGATGAATCAATGAATTAATGAGAGGATGGATGTGATGAAAGCAATAATGTGTGAGAAATTGATGAGAGTGATGAAGCAATGAGATTGATGAAGTGATGAGGATAGCAATGAAGATATGAAGAGCAATGAATCAAATTTTTGGATGAGGTTGGAGGTAACATTTTTCCCATGAGTTCAGAGGTTGAAACCAGGGGTGATGATGTGGAATGATGGGTTGGGGCAGTGAAAGCCTTTAAATACTTTATTTGAAAAAACCCATTTATTTCTAGGTAAATTTTATACATCTGATGTGAAATAAGTCAATTTGTTTTTATTTTTTAATGGCAGGTTTGAAATGGATGATTTAGTTTGAAACCTGCCATTTAAAAATGGCGGGTTTGATTAAATTTGATATACCCTATTGAAGGTTAAATGAAAAAAATACTTAATTTATCAATATTCACCGCTTTAAAATTATCAGAAGATGAAAAATAAAACTTTTTGACCTTGAATATCATCCCAAAATGAAACAAAAAGGTTATAACTGAACCATTAAGGAAGATTACTTCAGAAATGTATTCACCTTTTCATTTTCACCATCTGTAGCTGTGGGGGCAAAGATTGGATTCCCTGGAGGCCTACAAGCATCTGCATATGCATTGTCTTGTTTTCTTCTCTTGATCCTCTTCAAACTCCCAGGAATCAAATGATGGGAAATAACCCTCATATTGATGATGTTTCCTTATATTTTTTTCTTTTGAAGTGAATTTTGAAACTATGAGCTCAGATTGTCCATAAAAATAATTAAAACAGTATCAGAAACAGCTTCAAGACACACCCCAAGTCAGACACTCCCTGTTATTTTTGTAGATGCATCAATTACTATTAGGTGAATAATTGATCCTAAAATTCCCAAGTAATTTCTTTGTGCCCTTTTCAATGCCCACTCATATACTGCAAGCTCAAAATTTATAAAATTCTTTGAAAAGATAAGGGAAAGAAAATTGAAAAGAATTTCTTATTTGTGATGTTAATCCCATTAGGGTGTATCAAATTTAACCAAACCCGCCATTAAAAATCCAAAAAACCCACTTATTTCAGAGAAGACGTTTCAAAGTTAAAATTAAACAAGTTTTTTTTTTCAAGTCAATTATAGAAAGGTACCCAAATCATCAAACACACCCTGCACCACACCATCTATCCCTTGATTCCCACTTCCATCCAACTCCAACCTTCCTTCCAACTCAAACCTCCTCAGACATCTCATCCTTACTTCCCAATTCCATCCAACTCCAAAATCCTTGGAAACCTCATTATCCCCACTGCTCATCCTTGCTTTCCACTTCCATCCAACTCCAACCTCCTTGGAAATCTCATCCCTGCTTCCCACTTCCATCCAACTCTGACCTCCTTGGAAATCTCATCCTTTCTTCCCACTTCCATTCAACTCCAACCTCCTTGGAAATCTCATCATCCTAACTGCTCATCACACTATCCTCTGAAACCTCACCCTATCAAAACGGCTCCTCAGAAATACAAAAAAATAAACCACCTACCCAAACAAACATCTCCAAGAAATTGAAAAACAAGCAATCCTCCTCCTTCAGCTTCCAAATCATCTGTCCAACTCAAGCAATAAAATCACCTAAGCCTGGTCAACTGGCTCAAAGTTGTTTCAAACTATGCTTCTTGCTTTGGGTCCAAAAAAGAAATAAGAGTTGGTTGACGCCCATTTTTAAAGGTAAATGTTTATCTCCTGATGGCCAATGAGCTCAAGAAAAAAACAAAAGGTAGGCTAGAATATTCTTCAAAGAAAATATGGGAGCAATTTAAGAACTACCGGGTCAAGTACACAAAAACCCACTCCATGTCCATCTCAACTGGGCTTGGCATAACTGAGGCCTTTTAAGCCAAGGGGATAAACCCTTTTCTCAATTAATTGGGTTCAATCTTCCCTTTCTAAAACCACGTGGATTGAATATTTGGTAAAAAAGAAAATATCACCCCTCTGGCTGAGTTTGATTCTCAAACAGCAGAGTCAAATTATATGTAGCCACTTCATGATTATACTCAGCCTAGTGAACCTAATAACAAGGAAAAATACAATTGGTCACCATCAGAGCCAGAATCAGCCGACAAGAATTATGTTGCTGAAATTAAAGCTCAATCATCCCCAATCCATTCCACAAGGATGTCAAACACTTTCATGGATCCATCACTTCCCAGCATGGATGAACCCAATGATAGCACCAACTTTGGGGAAGACTGTCCCAATTCACAATCCAAAAATACCTCACCTCACGTAAATATGGTTTTTCTTTTCTTGAATAGTGAATTTTAATTGATATTTTATTAAAATCCTTTTCCTTTTATTGAAAATAACAGAAAGCTTAAGCCAATGGGGCCTCCTACATCACCTTCTGATCTGAGTGAGGAAAGTCAGCTTCCATCAACCTCAGCCTAGCAAAAGCGCAAGGCCTCCAATTCAATGAGCATCAACCCAAAAATTCATCAAAAGAGGAGACACACTTCTAGCTTTGGAGGCTTTGAAGAAATCATTTAGAAGTAAGATTCAAGTAATTAAAATGATTTGGATTGCTAAATCTTCCAAAAAATGCAAATCAAATTGATTTATTGACTTTGAAAACTGTGAAAAAGTTTTTTTGAAGCAAGAAACTTGACTTTGAGAGTGAGAAGTGTGAGCCTAATCTGGAAATTGAAGACAAAAAACAGATATCAGAGCTTATAGATCAGGAGAAACAAATAGAGGCAGAGGAAGCAACCCAACAGAAGAATATTGATGCTGAAAGGAATATGAAAAAACATGAGTTGGATTTTCAGAAAGAGAAAAAGGAAAAGATTGTTCTCAATCAGAGAAAAGGGACAGGTTTACATTGGCAATTGCCTGTGTAAGAAGTGGTTGACCAATGGCAGATATTGAAAAGATTGCTCAGCTGTTTGACTTTTAAATATTTTTGAATATATTGCTATGCATTCACCAAAAAAATCCAAATTAAATTATTTACAATCATTTTTTATCTTTTCTTCATATCCACTAATGTTTGAGAATTTTGAAGTTCCATCAAAATATTTCTGGACTGCTAGTGCCATTTTTTTGGATATTTGACGTAAGAAGCCTATTTTTGTATACTTTTTGGATGGTGATAATCCTCCACAAGTTTGATGAGTAAAATCTTTGGATTTGAAAACAGCTAATGTAACCCCAGAAAATTTAGTCAAATCAAAATATAACTGAAAATCCCTAAATGCAAACTACCTTCCAATCATATCAAAATTATAATCAGCCAAAATATCAGTGTAAATTTCATTGGGTATACTCTTGGGATTGAAGATGGGAATTCATCCTACCAAAGTCCAGGAGTTAACATCAGAATATTGTTGCAGGAGGTTTTGAAAATCATAAAGGGTAAATGTTAAGAAGGAAGAAAAACCAGAAATCCTGTATTCTTCATCATAATCCATATGGTTCATTGAAGGAATTTTATTTGTAATGAGTTCCCTCTGACACTCCTCAAAAATTTCTGAAGAAAATTCTCTGAGTTTTTTTGAAAGCCACTCTCCAGCCCAGATGATTTTGTCTTTTTCTGCTTGAGGCTGGAATCCAATTCTTCTCATATCCTTGCGGAGTTTTGTTGCTGAACCATATTTTCCAAAATCTTCTTGGTGGCTTGATTTTCTCCATCCATCAGCCCACATAACTCCAGAAACTAGGGCCTTGTTTTTTTTCACAGGTTGAAGGCTTGCAGTCCAGTGGAGTAGATGGCAAGAAAATCTTTCCCATCCAAGTTTATCCTCAGAAGACATTTCAGAGAAAGGGAACCACTCAGCAAGACAGAAAGCAGTTCTTTTAATTGGGTGAATGATTTCTTTTCCCATTTTGAACTTGTTGTAAAACTTCAGGGTGGATTCAATGATTTGAATCTTGGTTGGATTTGGATCAACTTGCCTACTTTCTGTGATGCAGACAAACCTAATGGATTCATTAATTCTTTTCCCCAGAACATTCAAATTCCTCCTCTCCTTTATTTGACTCTTGAAGCTCTTGTTCTTCTGCTTACACTGATAGTAACTTATTCTCAAATGAGCCCAAAAAAATAACATAAACAAGGCATTAATAAGGCACAATGGAAAATACAAGGATTGGAATGAATCACTCCCCCAATGGCAGTGATCCTGATTGTATAATCAAGTTGACAGATAGCATAGGGAAGATCAAGCAAGGGAAAAATTGAAGGATTTGACTGAATCACTCCCCCAATGGCCTTGATTCTGATTTTATAATCAAGTCAACAGACACCATAGTTAAGATGAAGCAGGGGGGAAATCAAAGCAATAAATGGGGACTTGCCTTTTTTTGGTTCCAGGCTTCACCACATCACTAATAGCCCTTGAGGATGATGGTATAAATGATAGTGGTGAGGATGGTGGTGGTGGGAGTGGGTTGGTTGGTTGATCAGCCGGAAATGTTTGGTTGAAGGGGGGGGCCAGTTGATTGGCCCGTCAATTGGTCAAAGGTGGGGGGGTTGATTGTCCCATTGATTGTTTGAAGGGGGGTGGCCAGTTTATCATCCCATTGATTGGTTGAAGGGGGGGCAGTTAATTGGCGTGTTGATTGGTCAAAGGGGGGGGCGTCAATTTTCCTGTTGATCTGTGCAAGGGGGGGGGCGCTCAATGATCCTATCAATTGGTTGAAGGGGGGGTCAATTAGTCCAAGAGAGGGGAGACGCTCAATTTTCCAAAAGGGGGGGCGGTCAATTGGTCAAAGAGGGGGGGGCGTATGATCTGCCAAAGGGGGGGGGGGTCAATCTGCCAATGGGGGGAGGTGGTCAATTGGACAAAGGGAGGGGTCATTGAGGATGGGGGGAGGGGTTGCTTGGTTGGTGGCCATGGATGGAGGGGGGGGGTGGGGGGTCTGGTTGGCCAAAAAGAAGGGAGGAAGCAAGGACAGAGTTCTTAGCACAAGTGCAACAAGGGGGGGGTGGGCATATGGGAGTTGGCCGGAAACAAAGATGGGAGAGGAAAGGGGGGGTTTTAGCACGGATATCAAAAATGGAGTTGAGATAAGAAGACTGACCTGGAGATGGATATGGTGATGGTGGGTTGGTGGGTGTGATGAGCTTGTTGTTGGTGGTGAGTGGTTGAGTACAATTAGTGGGAGAGGAGGAGGAGGGTGAGTGGTGGAGTCTGATTACATGTAGAGGAGGAGGAGGAGAACAGTGTAGGGGGTGACTGGTGTCCACTTGTCAATACTGAGTGTGTGATGAAAAAAAGGTACATACTTTTGTGTTTGTCTCTTTACCAAGTCTGAAATCAGACCATCATGGTTCAAACTAAGAAAGGGTGAGAGGTAGAATTTTCTCTCTCATGGAAAAACAGGATTGATGAGATAAGACTGGAATGATTTGAGGAGGGGTAATTTTAAATTCACAGCTCTGTACACGGTTTTTGAGCAGTGAACACGGTTCAATAAGCCGTGTGGCACCCTATACAGCCCAAATGAGCCGTGTGGCACCCTACAAAGCTCATTTGAGCCGTGTGGCACCCTACACCGCTCAAATGGGCCATGTGGCATGCTACATGGCCCATTTTAGTTGTGTTGCATTCTAAACAACTTTTTATTTATTTTATTTATTTTATTTCTTTTATTATTTTATTTCTTTCATTTTTTTTATTTCTTTTATTTCTTTCATTAAAAGAAATTTCTTTTATTTCTTTTATTTCTTTTTATTTTTTTTATTTTTTATTTCTTTTATTTATTTTATAATAAATAATAATAATTAATGAATGATCAATTATAAGTTATAGGGAGTATTTTATGGGCCCCAATGCGTTTAGGGGACCTACAAAACTCCCACAGGTCATGTGGGGCCCTACACGGCTCCCACAGGCTGTGTGGGAGCTTGTACATGGCTCCTACACAACTGGAGCCGTGTACACAGCTCCCACATGGCTGGAGCTGTGAATTGAAAATTAAACTTTGAGGAGGATCAGGAACATCATCTTCAAAGATTTCATCCCATTCATCTTTTATGTCAGCCAATAAGTTATGTAGAATAATGCAGCAGACAATCCACTTGATGAGTACCTTCATGTCTTTGGAATTTTGGATCTGGCTTTGCATTTCTCTTAAGCTGACCCATCTTCATTTCAGGACTCCTATGGCATGCTCAATCCAAGTTTGTGATTGGGCAAGATGATAGTTGAAATCAGTTTTGGCTTGATCATTGGATGAAACATTGTGGTATGCTGGAACTACATATTTACCACTGGAATAAGCAGAGTCAGCCTCAAGTTATTTGTCTTCATCAAAGTAGCTCTGATTTTGCTGAGAAATGTTCATTTTGATGAAGACATAATAATCATAAAAAGAACCTGGAAGGTCATAATGGAGGGCAATAAACTTTTTGTTGTTGTTGCAAACAGGTTGAACAGCAATGGAGTATCTATATGAAAAAAGGAAGCATGGTTGGTCAGTTTTGTGTAAAGAAAATTTTCTATTAAGAGATTGGATTGCCTTTTCTTCCAATCAAAGTAGTGGTTTCCATCAAGCTTGTTTTTTTTCCTCAAAGGGATGGTGGTTCCATCAAAAAATAAAATACAACATTGAAAACCTTCAGTCCCCATTACCTGTGAGATCTCAATGTGCTCTTCCTTTGTTAGCCAGCATAGAAGTGAGCAACAAAATCCTAGGACAGAAGTGATAAAACAATGGGTGTAAAAGTTGACTGTTCCATATCCAATATAGAAAAGATTTTCCATTCAATGAACAGCAGCACCATTATTATTGGATCCAAACCACTAAATAACAACAGCAAGTTGGATAGCAGGATCATGTTGGGTACTCCAGAATTCATTCTGGAAGGCAGGATGTTTCTCAATCATCTCCAAAATTTTCTTGAAAAATTCTAAAAAAGTTTGAAAGAGTTGATGGAAGCTTAATCCAGGGAGGAGATGGAGCTTCTTTTGTTTGTACATAGGATGGTGAAATTGATGTTTTTGGGGAATTAAGTAGCAGTCCTCCAATAGAAAATTCAAGAATAACCAGTTGGATTCAAAATCACAGTTGGAATTGGAGTCAAATATTAATAAAAGTTCAGTAAGCTTGATTCAATTTTTGAGTAGCTTCCTGGAGGTAAGTTTTGACATTCTGAGAAGTGAAGAGTTTGGTGAGGGGTGTTGTTTTTGATTTAAAGTGATGAGGAGGTATGTGATGCAATGGAGATTGGAGTGGTATGGGTTTGCTGAGGTTGAGGTGTGGATGGGTTTTTTGCATAGGATGGATGGTGGATGGATGATGGAGCATAAGAGAAGTGAAGAGTTTGGGGATGGGTGGTTTTTGTGATTTAAAGTGATTAGGATGTGTGTGATGCAATGGAGATTGGATTGGTATGGATTTGCTGAGGTGGAGGTTTGGATAGTTGTTTTGCATAGGATGGATGGTGGGTGGATTATGGTGAATAAATGGGGGATTTTATGTTTGAAATCAGCCATTTCCATGAAATCAACCATTTTGGAATACACCAGTTAAGGGGTAATTGTATTTCAGAAACCCCCCATTAAAAATGGCAGATTTTGTAAAAAAAGGTGGGTTTCTAATGGCAGATTTGCTAACTTTGATACACCCTATTTTCTGGAAGTAAAATGGAGTACTAAAGATCTAAGAAAACTAAAATTTAATTGCAAGGCATATTTGGAAAATTTCTGTCTCTTCAGAATTTCCAAAATAATAAAAATAAAGAAAAATTAAAATGTGAAACAATTTGACAGGTAAAGATTTTTTCAATTTTTTGAGTGCAATTTTGAAGGCCTTTAATATTGTCAAAAATTCTCATCTTTCTTTTACAGAGTTTTTAGATGCCTTTCTAGGCCCTCATATTTTCTTTTTTTTTTGACCACCCTGGAAAACTGTGAAAAATCAAGGATCACCAGGCAGATTGGGGATTTTGCAGGATGTTGTGGCAACATTGCAACTGCGCAAGCTCAAGGTTTGGGAGAGTGAAAAATCCAATTCCCTATATATATATCTTTTTTTAAAAAAAATGCTTCAGTTTATTTGATAGCTAAATTTTTCCAGATGATATTGGAAATTGATTGTTTTCTAGACAAAATATTTTTTTCAGATTTTTTTCCACAAAAAAAAAGAATATGCACACATTTATTATTTTGATAAAAAAAGGGGGGCATTTGATTTTTCACACCCCCAAACCTGGGTCTCACATGGTTTTGAAATCACCACAATGACCCCCAAATTCCCCAGTACATGTGTTAATCCTGGAGAACACGCAATTATTTGGGTTTTTCAAACTAAATAAAAAAAAATAGGGGATAGACAGGAATCTCAAACCCCTGTGAAATATTTATGACAAATTTTGGCCATTTTTAAGGCCTTCAAAATTTCCCTCAAAAAGCTGAGAAAAAAATGCTTCATGTCTCAAATCTTTTCACATTTCTGATTTTTTTTTGGTTAATTATTTTTGAAAATCTGAAGAGACAAAAAGTTTTCATTTATGCCAGGTCATTTCATTATAATTTTTCCAGAATTTTATTACTTCATTTTCCCGCCAGAAAATGGGATTCACATAAAGAATAAGACGTTATTTTCAATCTTGTTTTCTTTATTTTTTCATGAGATTCTCAAAATTTCAAGATTGAAGTCTTTCAGTGGGCATTTCAAAGGGCCCAAAAAAGTTATTTGGGGAGTTTTTGTAGCTTATCTTTTCCCAAATAATTCATAATTGAAAAAACAAAAGTGGTGTCCTTTTCTCTAAATCAAGTAGTCAATAATAATTTTTAAAAAAAAAACATGAAAAATTAAGAAGAAAAAAAAAATAATTTAATCAAGATCAATTTGTACTAATTCATTATTTTTACTTCCAGGAAACAAAATCTTCACACCAAGTTCCAAGTTATTATGAATCAAATCTTCCCATTTTTGTGATTCCTTTCTAGCAAAAGCCTTCCAAAAGGGATCCAATTCAGGAGCTGTTCACTGTTCAGGATTATTGTGGAAATAAAGTATGTGCTGAAAATATTTGAAAATAATTAAAAATATGGGATATGTTTGATAAATGGCAGTTGGAGGGGAATTGAGGTGCAAATAAGTTGATGGTATCAACTTAGATAAAAGTACCACTGGCCTATTGTATGTATCTGCAAGCAGGAAACCATGGCAAGGGAATTTCATCCAGTAACTTTCAGGTGAATTTCCAGAAGTTTGGTTGAGATGTTTTCTTGCTTTGTCAAACTTTTCATTCCAGACTTTGTGTGGTTGGTTGGTTGGTATTGAGTGGTGATTATTGGTGATGCTGGTGATGATTGGTGTGGTGTGGAGTTGATTCTGGATTTTTACAGTTTATTTTGTGGTTGAGGAGAGGATTGGATCACCCCAAGAGGTGAGGAGGCAGGAAATCATTCAAAATCATATTGAATATCAGATTATTCATATAGAAGAGCCCAAAAATGCCAACAAAAAGGGGTTTAAACATGGTATTTTGAGGTCAGTCATTTGAGGGCTGAAACAAGGTCCAAAAAATATGAAAGAAATTAATTTTTTTTTCATTTGAAGTGTATTTCAAAATTATAAACTCAGTTTGTCCATGAAAAGAATCAAAACAGTATCAGAAATGACTTCAAAATGCACCCCAAAACAGACACTTCCCATTATTTTTGTAGATGCATCAATCATTTTTAGGTAAATAATTGATCCTAAAAATTCCAGAAGAGTTTTTTTGGGCCCTTTTCAATGCCCACTAAAAGACTGCAAGCTCAAATTTGGAAAATCTCATGGAAAAATAAGGGAAAAAAATTTGAAATAATGTCTTATTTCCTATGTAAGTCCATTTTCTGGTGGAAAAATGAAGTACTAAAATTGTGAAAAAAATATAATTGAATGGTCTGGCATACTACAAAACTTTTTATTCCTTCAGATTTTCCAAAATAATCAAGAAAAAAAAATAAAAATGTGAAAAAATTTGAGATGTGAAGTGTTTTTCTTTCAGTTTTTTGAGGGCAATTTTGAAAGCCTTAAAAATGGCCAAAATTTGTCATAAATATTTTACAGGGTTTTGAGATGCCTTTCTATCCCCTATTTTTTTTTTTTTTTTTTTTGAAAACCTCAAAACACCATGTGCTTTCCAGGATTACCATGCATATTGGGGATGTTGGGGGATGTTGTGGCAACATCAAAACAGCCTGAAACCCAGGTTTGCGGGCATGAAAAATTTAACACCCAAAAAAAATTGAAATTTTAGAAGGAACTAGCAAGGATTTTTATTTCTTACTGACTAAATAATTCATTATTTATGGAATTCACATTTTCAATTTTTATTTCTTATTTTTTTGGTTTTTGTTTCCTCTTCCTTTTTTGTTTTTTTTTTGTTCTTCTTTTTTTTCTTGAAAAAAAAAACTCCAACTTGTTTTTGAACTCTCCTCAATTAAACTCCAAAATTCAAATTGACTGGATTCATCTCACTCATATCTGATTCCCATGCAAAATAAGGGGGTAAAAAAACTGACCTCAATTCTTGCACATGACAGCAGTTGCAGACTGCTAGTCTTCTATGCACTAAATCCTCAACTAGCACAAACATACTTTTAGCCACACTCACAATGACTCTACAAGAAGAAACTTTGAGTTGATAGAGCTTGTAAGTGTCCTAAATCAATGCTCTTTATGCAAGTTTTGCTTTTACTAAAAATTAACATACTCTTCATGGGAAAATCCAAGTTTTTCAATCCTGCCATTGAACATCTAGTGCTTCTTATTCTTCTTCATAGACCTGAATTTATAGCTTTTCATCTAGCAGAAATCTAAGCTTGAATGTCTTACTGGTGAAAAGTGTCTCAAGCCAACCCTTTTCAGCTTACACTTGAATACTTTCAATGTCCCCCCCCCCTCACTTGAGCCATGCTCTTGGTAGTGCTGATTCATGCTTCAAACAAACCAGATTAAGAAAAACAAATTTCTACCCACCCTCCCTTGACACAGTCAAGTCCTTTTTGCATCATGGAAAGTCCACCCACTAGAGGAAAGAATCCCACCGCATTCACCAAGATGGTTTGACAGCAATGGTGTAGCAATTCCATAAAAGGAGCTTCCATTTGATTTGGAGATATTTTTTTACACAAATATTGTGCATTCTAGCAAAAAATTCATTACATTTTCTTGCACTCAAGAATCAAGCATGGGGTGCTAAATCATCAGGGGAGTTTGAAAAGCACTTCATCAGCCATTTCTAGGTTTGCTTTTCCACTCTAGCCCCTAGATTGCTTTATCCTTCTGCTCGGGTTTCTATGCTATTTTTGGTCAGAATACATGAAGCCGTTGAAAAGCTGACATAAAATCAAGTTTGACCCCATCGATTTTAGTACAAGACCATCAGACTGAGAATGGAGGGGTGTGACAAAGCAATTATATCGGTTACATAAATCATGACGGCACGAGAAGGCAACGTGCAAATTGAGCGGACTAAACTGTAATTCCCCAAGCAATAATGCTGAGTCTACAGCTTTATTCATTCCAAGGACTAAATCTGGGCAAGTATCACATCGGCCTTTCATCAACTGTGTTCCCTCGATCTGCCCAGTTTCGACTTGCAATCCAAGTTGTGGCGGAGCCTTTGTTCATCAGGGCAACTCGTTTGCGGATCACATAACCCGTTAACCTTTAAACCATTTCGAGCCGAAAGCAAGGGCGAGTCCAAGGTTGATAAATCCAAACGTCACGTTTCCGAATCCAATAATCACAGCCACAAGTAAAACTATCCCACAAATTTGATCAAGCAGCACCCCAACTAATCTTTTTTCTTTCCGGTACTGGTCGATCGCTATTCTTGGTCGGATAGCTAGAAATTCGCGGTGGATCTTGACATCCCAGCAACATGGTATTTCAAATACCGCGAAGACTGGCTTATGATCGCTACCATTATACTCTTGAATTGATTGGTATTCCGTCACCTTGGTACGTTGCTCATCGGAGGACGTTGCTGGATTGTCGCACCAAGATGCGAATAATATTCTATCGGTCCACCCAGGTAGGCGATGATCAAAACTCACGAATTCATCGACTTCACCCCTTTTGTATTTATAAGTTGGCTTGAACTTGATGATGCCTTCGCCTAATCCTACAAAAACGTTTTGTAGATGGCGTTGATGATAAAGGGTATCATGGCGCGGAAATAGACTGGCATGTCGATCTTCTCTCAAAAGATTCCTCAAGATGTCCTGAGTGATGGGCTCGCCGTCGGGCGGCGTCATGGGTGTGAGTGAAATCCGGTAATTCAGATCACCCATGAAGAACAAATGATTCGAATCATAAATCGTGTAGAGACCATGGTTTGACTGGAAGATCAACCGATTAACGATAGTTCGAAAATCACGATTTCGGGCCAGAATACCGGAATCATGAGCCGCGAGATGAGAATTGACAAAAGTTAGAACTTCCTCGTCATTTAAATGCTCTGATAAGTATTCTGTCTCTTCATCATCGGATACACGAACGGATAGTCTGACTCCGACGGCACCTTTGTTGTTCATCAGGTTCATGAACCCACAGCTTGCATGAGAAGTCTCGACATACTTGATCTTGTTGAACACGGTATCATTACGAGCATAAACTAGTAAACCGACTCCACCGTTCGCAGGATTTGCAAGAAGATTGTAACCGAGCTCTTCGGGATCGGCTTCCAAATTGATCCGAGAGGTTCTACTCTTGAGATTTTCCAACTTCGATGAGAATGCTCGCATCATCGATTGATGTCGAGCTTTGATTGCAGCACCGGTGAGTGAAGGAAACGTGCGATGTAATCCAGCCAGTTCCCTAGAAGTCACCATGAGATTCGAGTTTCAGTGGGTCGTCATCAAATTTCCATCCAAGAACAAGACATGATCCTGCTCAACTGGAATCCGATCACGTAAAAATCTGCGAGCTGGGATTCATCATGGACCAGTTGATCAAAGACCAGCTTGAGGAGATCATCAGCTGCTTTGCTACCAAGAATTTGTTCATGATCCAGCCGACAAGAAGCAGATCAGAGCTCAGTGAGGTTTTTAATATTTCGCGAGATTATGCACGACTTGGAAACCTTTACCCTCTATTAAGATTATAGGTCATACACCTGACCTTTAGAACTTTCCTCCGTTGACCAGTGGCCATGATGAATTTAAGAAGGTTGGAGGTCCCAAGTTGATGTATTGGTAGACATGAGCCTTAGGGGCATCTATGTGAAGCCCCCAATGGCCACAGAATGCCATCCTGAAGCCAGACCACCCGCGCCCAAGATGCTTGCAGGCGTGCCGGCACCCCCAGAGGGCTAAAAGAAATTGCTGGCGCAACGGTTGCCTGGGAACTAGGCCTGCAAACTAGAGCATCCGCAATCGTTCGCGATAACATTTTGCTAGCTAAGCCCTCGTTAGCCAAAAAAAAAAAAAAAAAAAAAAAAAAAAAAAAAAAAAGCAAGCAAGGGCTTTAGAAAGTGCAAAAAACATTTGCACTTGTTGAACCCACCCACCAGCTAGCTAGCAAGGCTTGCCCTGCAATTGTCCATCCCTCCACAACCACTTGGCACCTTTGGAGAGGACAAAGGGATATGGGAGGGGGGTTGAATGATATGGAAGGATGAGAGAATATGGTTGAGACTTAAGTACCTTGATTGAAGATTGATAAGTGCTATTGTTCTAAAGAAAACTGTCTGGAGCTTTTGTTGTGTATGTCTGGCCAGCCAAAATGCCCCAAAGAACCGGACAGCATAGGGAAAAAATCAGATGCACAAGGGAAGAAACAATTTCTGGAATTGTTGCAGGGCAGGTTGCTTGTATGAGGTTTCCTGTCCAGGTTTTTCTCAAAATGGATAGCAGACCACACTACTTCCCTCCATCAGCCAACTGGTCACCCCCCCTCAACTTCAAGAATCCCATCAAACCAATGTAAGTTTTTTCACTTCTTGTCATTTCTCACAACTCATTCAACAATGAGCTACCCTCCTTCTCCTTTGTTTGATTTATCTTAAACTCAGTACTCCATCCTCATCCCATTGAGTTAACATCAAAACAAATCAAGCATCAAACATCAGCTTTGTTTTTCCTATCAAATCTCCATCCATCCATCTCTCTACCTGTTCCCATTCCCATCTAACTCACCACCTGTCATTCTCTTCATCTCCCTCCCGTCTGAACTGGGAGTAAATTCCTCAGAAAGAGATGTAGGAGAAAAAGAGAGTATCAAAATTCAATAGAAATAGGAATTGTGATAAAGTCAACAATTTAATTTAAAAACTGGCCTTAATACTACCTTCCTGTCTCTTGGATACTTTTTTAAGTCCCTCCAAATTAGGTATGATGATGATTTTCAACAAAGAGACTCATCATACTCAAAGAAACAAGTCAATTGATGATACCCAATGTCCCCAAATTTCTTTAAAGAAAACTAGGGAAAACATTAAAACTCATTTTTTATCATTCCAGACCTAGATCAACTCAAGCTTGATTATTTTTTTCAGCAGAATTGACACTCAATCCATCAATGGGTTAGCTGTGGTGGTAGGGACTTTGGCATTGGATCTGGTGCTTGATTTTATGGTCTCCACTGACTAAATCTTATCAATATTTTTTAGGAATCAATTTCATCTCTCAATCCAACACTATAATCCCAAGAACACAATCACATCTCCTTTCTCCAACACCCCTGCTTGAAAAAACAAGCTCTTTATTTGACAAAACCTGTATATGCAACTGATTGACCAGCAAAGTAGGGCCAACACATTATCTTTTGGGCTTTTCACCACAACCATTTTATGTGTTTCTTGTAACTATATGATCCCAATTCTTATGAAGTTTTTTTTTTTTTTTTTTGGTGATCCCATTTCTGGTGAACTTGGGATCAATTCCAGGTTTAGTTTCATTTTCTTTGATCCAATCTTGTTTCACCAATGATTCCCATTTGACTGATGGTTTTTTCTTCAATCCCTCAACCGCTATTGGTGAATGTCCAATTCTTCTCCCACCCCCTCAAAATGTTACACAAATATCCAAATCTATTCTTGTTCCTCATCCCAATATAAGTATAGGATTGGGGGGGGACAAGATGGAAGGAGATGGCTTGAAAAACATACAGAGAGTTGGGAAGAATAGGGCTGCTTTCCAAAAGAGGAATAAAATGAGAGATTCCAAAATATCTTTGGAGGTTTCTGAGGAAGTTATTAATGAAAAGGTGGTCTGGTCAGGTTGGAAACCGCGTCCTTTGGATCTGTACCCTTCAATTGTTTCCAAAAAGAAAAAGAATAGTCAAAAAACAACCTAGGAAGAGTTTCAGCAAGAAAAACAAACAATCAAATGGTTCCATTTCTTCCACTGTGGAAAAGTAATTGTCCTTGATTGATCTGATCATCAAGCCCTGGCTGCAATAATCAAATTTGTCCCATTGGAGAAACTTTCTGACCAAGACAAGAAGGACATCAACTTTGTGACAAATTTCCTTCACCAGTCAAAAAAATTTGTCAACCTGGTTGGTCCTTCAAGATCTTGGGGTGGAAAAATGTGGGCAGTTGGATTGCAAAAATCAATGCACCCTTCAGGGTTATTTGGAAATTATGTGAAGAAATCATCCATTAGATATTCTGCTCAAGAGTATGCTTTCCTCAACCTTAAGGCCAAAAAGTATCCCAAATTCTAGGACAAATGTTTTGCAATTTGGCCAAACTTCCCTTTGAAGCAAAACATGATGCCATGAAGGACAACAACATCCCCTCTTTCTCTTTGTTGGAATTTGGTTCCAAGCCTACACCTTTTGATTGCTCCCCACACATGACTTTCACCTCCAATTCTTTTTACAACTCTCCTCATATTGACAAAGGCAAGATCTCTGGCTACTCCTTTTTACTTGTGGCTCCAACCAAGAAATCAAATGGTTGAATGATTGAAAATACGGACAAATATCAAGTATCCAATGGGCAATTTGTTTTTCCTGACCTTGGCTTTGGAATTTATTTCAAGCAAAAAGGTATAGTCAAAATGGTTTGGGCAGCTAATAAGTACAAGAACTGTACCTTTCCTGCTGTGGACACAGCAACCCATATCAGAATGACCATGTCACTTCAAATTAATAAGACAACTAGAAACACTTGTAGGGACTTGAATAATGGTCAAATTTACTCTAGAAAAAAATATAAATAAAACCAAAAAATATTTGTATGTTGGTGGGGTTAAGAATACTCTCAAAAGTTGTTATCAAAAATGATTTTTTTGTTTTTCTTTCACCCATGCAAATATATTTACAAGCCCAGAAGTCAATTTATCTGCTGTATTTCATCTACTGTTCTACTGCTACCAATGCAAGCCAAGACTACTGATAACTTATCCTTTTTTTTGGTTGCAATTTTTTCCCTCTCCTTTTCCAGTTGTGCTTGCTGTTGATCCTTCTCCTTTTCCTCTTTTTGAAACTCTAGCTCAGCCTGTTTCAACTTCCACTCAGCATCCCATTTTTTTCAATGAGCCAAACTCTTGGCTTTCTACTTTTGAACATCCATGGCCAGTTGACAATCCAACTTTTGCTTTTCAAACTCAAGTTTTTTGGATTCAATTTGTGATTTGACTGTTTTTTTCAGGGTAAAAGCAATGAGCATGATTTTGAAAGCAAGGTCAACCAATGGACTTACATGAGTCTTGCTTCTCCATGATTTCTTCAAAGCCTGAAAAACTGGAAGTGTTTCTCCTCTTTTGATGACTTTTGGGGTTGATATTGATGGAATTGGAGGCCTTTTGCTTACCCTTGGCAGAGGAGGTTTGAGTCTGAAAGTCATCACTAGTGTTTGAAGGCAATGTGGGAGGCCCCATTGGCTTGAGGTTTGGCCATTCTGGAATGGACAAGCCTGTTTTTTTACAATCTGAATCAGTCAGGATTAAACAGACGGAAGAGAAAAGAGCTTGGTTCCTTACTTGAACCAATGTTGAGGGGTAATGGAGACTGAGGAGTATCTTGTTCCAAATCAGCATGTTTGATGAGATCTGCTAACAGAGGAAGAGAGAAATCCAAAGAATGAGGGGAGGGGTCCACGGTATGGTTTGACTCCTCAATCAACGTGGAAGTAGACATGATTGGAGCTGATTGCGTTTGAATATCCTCCTTGGCATTGGATGGGGGCCACTCATAGGTTTCTTTGGGATCACCATTGCTAGGCTGAGCATCCCCAGCCAAGTCCTCAGAGTCAACTTAATTGGCTTGTTGGGCATCAAAAGCAGCTAGGGGGGTGCTGTTGGCCTTCTTTCCAAATATTTCATCCATTTGAATATAAAAAGGACAAATGGAGTCCAACTTATCAACCACCAAGTTGATTCCCTTGGCTTTGTCAGAGTTGGTGATACCAAAGCCGGTGGAGATTGACATGGAGTGGGCCTTTTTGTACTTGGCTCAATAATTCTTGAATTGCTCCCTCATCTGTTTTGATGACAGATCCAGCCTACCTTTTGCTTTGTTCTTGATTTCATTGTCCATCAGGAGATAACCATTTACCTCAGAGGATGGAGGTTAGCCAACACGTGTTTCATTGTCCAATCTAAAGCAGGCATCATAGTTGGAGGGAATTTTGAGCCAGTTGACAAGGATGATGTGATCAGCTCTCTTGAGCTGACTTGAGCCTTTGGAAGCTGATGGGGGAGGATTTTTTGAGCCCTTGGAAGCTGATGGGGGAGGATTGTTTGAGCCCTTGGAAGCTGATGGGGGAGGATTGTTTGTTGTGGAGTTCCTTGGCAATGTTTGCTTTGGTGTGTTGGACTTTTGTGTTTACTTGCAGGGGGAGGTTTGATGAGGGGCCATTTGGAAAGAGTAAGGGCAATAAGGTGATGAGAGTGATAAAGTGTCAATCGAGATAAAGTGATGAGAGATATGAAGTGATGAGAGAGATAAAGTGGCAAGAGAAATAAAACAATGATTGGATTCTTTGGATGAGGTTGGAGGTACAAGTTCTTGTTGGAGGTAGAGTGATGAGAGTGATGAATCAATGAGAGCAATGAAGTGATGAGAGCAATGAAGTGATGAGAGCAATGAAGAAATGAGAGCAATGAAGCAATGAGAGCAATGAAGCAATGTGAGCAATGAACTGATTAGAGTGATGAAGCAATGAGAGCAATAAAGTGGTGAGTGATCAATTGATGAGGGTGATAAATTGATGAGAGTGAGGATGAGAGTGATAAAGTGATGAGAGTGGTAAATCTTTTTATGATGAGGCTAGAGGTAAAAAAATTTGCAATGAGGTTGGAGTTAAAAGGAGGTTGGAAGCCAGGGGTGGATGACATGGACAGGTGGTGGAAGCCTTTCAATACTTTATTTGAAAAAACCCACTTATTTCCAGGTAACTCTGACACGTCTGATGGGAAATAAATGGGTTTTTTTGATTTTCAATTGCGGGTTTGAAATGGTGGATTCTGTTTGAAGCCCACCATTAAAAAATGGCGGGTTTGCTTAACTTTGATCCGCCCCAATAAGATGATTGTCTCAAAAATTCAAAGACAGGCAAAAAAATTGAAAAAATTGGAAAGAAACCACATAAATGTGGACAGGATTTTCCTTCAACTCCTGGAATTTTTTTTTTTTACTTTGAGAAAAAAAATAAAATAAATGGAACAAAAAATGAAAACTAGGAGAAATTTTGAAAAAAGAGGACCAAGAAAAAAACATAGGACAAAAAATCTGAACAAAAGGAAAAAAGTCATGAAAAACCAGGGAAGTATTGTTGAGATGCATATAGTATGGTGGATGTGAGGAATGGATAAATTTTTGATGGTATTTATTGTGCAGTTATGGAGGGTTTGAAAAATCATTCCAAGGTTCATTTCCAGAAAGCTTCATAAGTTTTCATAAATCTTCCAATTTTCACCTGGAACTCAAGGGGCTTGCCTAGTAGAAATGTACTCTTTAGAAGACAATTGGATTTTGGGCTTGGTAAACTTTGCTAAAGAGTAATCTAACCAAGCCAATTTCAAATGCTTCAAAATATGTGCCTAGATAGGGCTTTTAGACAGCCTTCAAATGCAATATATATAGGGCATTATTTTTCTCACGCATCCAACCCTTTATTTCACGCATTTTGACATTGCTGTGCAGTTGCAAACTTTGGTATTTCATAAAAAAATACTTTATTTCACACAACTTTCAAGAATTCATTTTTTTGAATTCTGACTGCGCAGACCTGTAGCAGGGGTTTTTAAAACCCTAACCAAAACCTTTGGTAATTTTGGAGCCATTAGAACCCCTTCAAAAATTGAATCAAAAAATGAAAACATTCCATAAAAACAAATTTTTGCATGGGTTTTTGGATCATCATTTTTGCTATTTTTATTGTTTTTTTTTTGGTATTTCAGCCGCCATAAATTTTGAAAAAAAATCAAAGAATCTTCTAAATTCTTTTTCATATTTTTTGGATGTATCTATTCACCTTAAAAAATTCCTTCAAAAAACACAAAAAATCAAAAAAAAATCAAATTTATCTTTGGACATTTGAATCCTTTTATTTTCCTTTTTATTTCATTTTTTTGGGTAATTCAACCTATAAAAAAGTTAAAAAAAACATTCAAAGAGAATTAAAACATTTTTTTTGGATTTTTTGGATGTATTATTTTACCTAAGAAAAATTCCTCCAAAAAAGCAAAAAATTCAAAAAATTCAATTTTCTCATTTGACTTTTGGATTGTTATGTTTGCCATTTTAAATTATTATTTTTGGTTTGTCAAGATTTGAGAACTTTAAAACAACTATTCAAGAGATTTTTTAAAAAAATATCAGGATTTTTGGATGTCATTTTTCACCTTTAAAAATTCCATCAAAAAACCAAAAAATTCAAACAATTCACTTTTCTCAATGGATTTTTGAATCCTTTTGTTGGCCTATATAATTTTTGTTTTTGGGTGAATCAAGCTTTCAGAATTTTGAATGTTAAAAAAAACAAAAAAACATTTCATTAATACTTTTTGAAGATCATCTACATTCTTTCATACACCTTACAAGCTTCATTCAAAAAATTAAAAATAAAGAACAAATATGGATGCCAATATTAAAATTTATTCAACTATGATTTGTTTTATCTTTATGCTTGATTTTTGTGGAGGGAACAAAACCTCATTACCAAGATCCAAATTTCTCTGAACAATGGTTTTCCAAGATTTGGAATCCTTTGTCACAAAGCTTTTCCAAAGTGGATTTAACCTGGGAGCTGGCCAATGATCAGAATTGAAATTTAATGAGACTATATGCATGGATTCTTCTAAAAGAATGAAGCAAATAGGGGAAGTTTTGGAATTTGGAGTGGGAGGAAAATTCAGAGGAAGATAAGTCCAAGGCATTAAAGAAGAAAACAGAACCATTGGACACTTATATGTTTCAGCCAGAAGGAAACCATGGAATTAAAATTTCATCCACATATTTAAGGGAGCTTGGCCATAAAGGTGTTTCAGTTTCCTTCTTGCTTCTCAGAATATGCATGCAAAGGGCTCAAAGAAGAGTGAATTTTTCAAATTTTTTGATTTTTTGATGGAATTTTTAAAGTTTGAAAATGACATCCAAAAATCCTGAAAAACATTTAAAAGAGCCCTTGAATAGTTCTCTTAAAATTCTCAAAGCTTGAAACACAAAAAAAAATAAGTCAAAATGGCAAAAATAAGGATCTAAAAGTCAAATGAGAAAATTGAATTTTTTTGAATTTTTTGCTTTTTTGAAGGAATTTTTTAAGGTAAAATAATACATCCAAAAACTCTGTAAAAAATACTTTGATGCTCTTTGAATTTTTTTTTAACTTTTTGATTGCTTGAAACACCCAAAAAAATGAAATAAAAAAGGAAAATAAAAGGATTCAAATGTCCAAAGAGAAATTTGATTTTTTTTATTTTTTGTGTTTTTGAAGGAATTTTTTAAGGTGAAAGGATACTTCCAAAAAATATGACCAATATTTGAAGACTCTATGTGTTTTGGTTGAAATTCATGGTAGCTTCAATAACCAAAAATAAAAAAACAATGAAAATAGCCAAAATGATGATCCAAAAACCCATGCAAAAATTTGTTTTTACAGCTTTTTTCATTTTTGATTGCATTTTTGAAGGGGTTCTGATGGATCCAAAATTACCAAAAATTTTGGCTAGGGGCTCAAGAGCCTCTGCTGCGGGCCTCCCCAGTCAGAATTAAAAAAAATGAATTCTTGAAAGTTGCGTGAAATCAAGTATTTTTGCGTGAAATACCAAAGGGGCGCAACCACATGCCAATGTCAAAATTCATGAAATAAAGGGTTGGATATGTGAGAAAAATAAGGCCCTATATATATATATATATTTAAAAAGAAATGCCAGTGATTTTGAATACTGCACTAAGTACATATATTGGGCAGAAAAATATTGAATGTATATACATGTGATAATCTGTGGCCATGGGTAAGGTGAGACTGCATGTGGTGTGCCCATTGGCTGTACAATATTCAATGGTGGTTTTGAAAAGGGTGGGATAAAAAAAAGAAGGAAAAGTAAAATAAAGAAGGAAAGTTGAAATAAAAAAAGGAAAAAGAAAAGAAAAAGGGAAAAAGGGAAGAGAAAAAATAACAAGATAAAAAGGAAGGGAGAGAGAATTAAAAGGAAAAAGCAAAATTTATTAAACAGCTAATAGAAAAGAGAAAATGGAGGAGGAATAAGGAAGAGAAAATTTACTTCACCAAACCACTATTCCTGATAGTAAAATATACCATCCTCTGCCAAAAGCTTTTGGATAAATTGGTCAAAACCTTTGGAAAGTTAGGAGTTTTCAAATGTGTGTGATTTTCATCCCCCCCCCAGGCAAATGGTATGTACATGGAAGTTTGAATTTTGAAATTTGATTGAATTTTGATGTTACAGGGATTCAGATGATATTTATTCTATCATTCTAGTTTTTTCCCCCTGAAGATTTGGATGGAAAAATGGAGAGAAGTAGAGAGGCTTTTTTTGGAGAGAGCTCCAAGAGAAGGAGAGGGAAACACTAATGGCTGGTGGAGTGAAAAACAGAGAAGAGAGGATGGTTAGAGCAGTAATTGTTGGTGAGAGATGAAGAAAGGTTTAAAATCAGGTTAGATAGTGTTTTTGAAGAAGTTAAAAAGAGGGAGGAGGTGGATCATGGTTTCAAAGGCTAGGTTAGCCTTTATCTTGATCTTCCTCAAAGTAAGTGATGAATTTGAATCTGTCTGATTAAAATAAAAATTAAGCAATCAGTAGGAAGCATTCAATATTTTATAGTAAAAAGAGTAAGCTGAAAGGTTTGGATTTGATTTTGGCATCTTTTAGTTTCTTGCATAAGGTAATTTATTTTTTTGGTAATGTCAACAGGAGATGAGGAAGTTTCCAATATTTTATACTTGTTTTGAAATTGGTCATTAATTGGAGATATATTTTTTGATAAAATGGAGATTTGGTTGAGTGGTACTTGCCTGGAGTATAGTTGATGAAGTAGTGAATCCAGGACCTTTTTTATTGTAACCAAAGTTCTTTATATGAGCCTATTTTTTGAAAGAAAATGGTTTTGGTTAGCTTCTGATTGGGAGAGTGGACCTGGTGTAAGTAATCTTTTTTTAAAGAGTTTTCTAAGTTTTGAAAGGATTAGAAAATTTATATCTTGGTTTGAGAAGTCTGAGGTGTTTTCTTTCTGTTTAGATAGAGAGTCTAATTTTTAATCAAAATATATATCCATGCGACCTGGGAACAATGCTAGCTCCACCAGGTATTTGGAGTTGATATGACAAATTTTTGGTGGATGTAGGTGTAAAGGTAGTGGCCACTTGAACTTTTTGTTGGACTTGAACCTTTGAGGAGCACTTTTTGATGTTTGTGTAATCCTTATCCCCTTATTTTTTGTTTTTCTCTTTGTTTTCCTTCATCTCCTCTTTATGCCATTTATTCCATTTGTTTCTCACTAAACCATTTTTTCCCATCCTATCTGTTGAATCTTCCATTGATTCATCAGAGAATATCCCTTCTTGTTTCATCTACTGTATGCTTCTTACATTCTTTCATCTCTTCTACATCTATTCTCTCCTTGACACTCATCTTATGCCACATGTCAAACCTCAAATGACATGTAAATGCTGTACCACTACCTGGGAACAGAGCTCACGTAAGATAGAAGTCCCTTTCCTCATCCTTCTATGTAATTTTACTTCTGCATATACTCAGGCGAGTTCTTTCTGTCTACAAAATCATACCCTTTCTATTTAAATCTGGTCTGTTTCTTTTTCATCTGATTTCCTTCCCTCATGAAAATTATCCTTCTATCAACTTTTCCTTCTGTGTATCCTCAGAAACACCAACAGTTGATTTTTGTAAAAGAGGAGGATTTTGTTGACAGGGGTGTTATTTATGATTCTTCTCTTGATTTCTTGGTTTTATTTTGACATTAACTAGAATTGAAAATATTTCAGTTTTAAAAATAAAGGTAATCTTATTGGAGTATAGAAAGGAAAAAATTGAGAATGAGATGTTTTTGGATAGTAATGAGGCTTCTTTTGATTGTTTTCATTTTATGAGAGATCCATCTGAGAAAAGAAAAATGAATTTATCTTAGATGGCTGATTCTACTTGGGGTATAATAAGGTCACTGGCATTTTTTTTTTTAGTTTGAAATTATTGACTGGGAGTGGGAGTGAGAACCATGGTGCTTCTGGGATGGAGAAGATCATTTTGGAAGGAAGTGATTAAATTTTAGTGAATTATTTTAAATGGATTAAAAAGTGGATAAAAATTGGGTAATTTCTAGTGGATTTGAAAATTTCTTCTTGTGCTATGTGTTTGATGTGGTTTAGAGTCTGTTAAAGAAAGGTTTCTATGGAAGAAATTGTGTGCAATTTTTCAGTCTTTTTTGAAGAACAAGATTAGACCACTGTCTAATATCAACAAATGGAGCAGGTTTTGTCAAATCATTCCATAGGATAAATGGGTAGCTTTGAAGTATAAGGTATCTAGGACATTTTTGACTCTGGCTAGGTTTTTATTCATGAACCAGATCCAGCTGGAAAAAAGGAGGCAGGATTGGATGAAAGAAATAAAATGATTTTGGGATTCACTTTTTTTGATCCCTGAGGTGGTTTTAATTATTCAGGATAGTTGGAGAAATGAGAAATGGAATTTATCTTTAATGGTGGTGATATAGTCTTTTTAAGATAGTTTTGGGCCAAGATTTATTGTTGGAATTTCAATTGTATCCAATCTTCTGCTCTTCCCCCTTCTTCTTTTTTAATATTGCCACTATTCCTTCTCAATTGTCTCCAATGTGCCCAAAAGTTGGACAAGATGTATTTAGTCTATTTAATCCCAACTAGATACTGTGTAATGAAAGAACCATTTATTCATAGACCATTGGTCCTCCAGCTGGCACTTGAGCCCCACCTGGAGAAGTTTCTCAGCAGCACTTAAGCCCTTCCAAGCGTGCTACCTCACACCTCAAAATCAGGCTTTTTGCCTTGAATTTTAACACAATTAACAGTTGAAACAACTCCCATCCACTTAAAACTTCCTCAAACCCTTCTTTGAACTATTTCCTCCAATGAAGTTGCGATTGCACGCAATTCTAAAGTGATTCTTGACAACAATAACTAAACCCTATGGATGATTAAAATTGAAGAAAAACTCTACAAGATGAAAGCTCTCAACATCATCACTGTTGCCATAACCTGTCCAGACCCCCAAAAATACAAGGACAATGCTAGAGTGTTCATCAAGCTCAATGAAGATGCCTATGCCAAGACTTTAAAGCGCCTGAGCCCAGAAGTCCTGGCCTACTTCAGCTCTTCCCTCCTGACCAATGAAAATTTAAACGTTTTCAAGCTCTGGAAACTCCTCAAAAACAATTGCTGGAAAAAACATCACTTCCAAGGACAAGGCACTCAAGAACTTTTTTTAAATAGAATACCAGTCATTTCCCACATTTCTTCACCTTTTTTGATTGGCAAACCAAAAAATTGACCTTTTGCATCTCACTCTTGAAAATCAAGTGAAAAAAATCCTGATGCTCAACAAGTTGCCACAAGAATTCCACTTGTTCAAAACAAACATTGCCATGAACTTTGAGACCAGTCCTTTTGATCAATTCCTGAAAAATCTGGAAGACTTTGCAGCTCAAAACCAGCTGGAAAAAAACAAGAGATCATTGACCCCTATGCAAATTTTCTACTACTGATTTATTGACTCGCTAATTTTCTGACCTCATTGCAAGCAAGGCTTTTGTGCATGCTCCCATTGCTTCAAAATCAGACACAGGTAACATAAATTCTATCAGAAGTATGCCAAAAAAACAGCATACTAAGAACTCTTCATCATTGTCAAAAAGCCACTCTGCTTATCTCACTTGCTACACTCCCAAAGATGAAGGAACACTCAAATACCTCAAATGGAAGTACCCAGCCTTACATCTATAAATCCTTGTCAATCAAATGCAAGCTCAGGAGGCGTGCTGGAATTTCACTTGTATCCAATCTTCCAATCTTCCCCCTTCTTATTTTTTAACATCACCACCCTTCCTCCTTCATTATATCCAATGTACCCACAAGGTGGAAAAGATGTATTTAGTATATTTAATACCAACTAGATACCTGTAATGACACCACCATTGATTTATCGACCATCAGCCCTCCAGCTGGCACTTGAGCCCCACCTGGAGAACTTTCTCAGCCGCAATTAAGCCATGCCAAGCGTGTTACCTCACACCTCAAACTCAGGCTTTTTGCCTTGAATTTTAACAAGTATGCCTAGCCATTTAATATTTTGTGAGAAATTTATAAGGTTTTTATCACAGTTAAACAAGGAGAAAGCAACTTTTATGTGAGAAAAATCCATTAGGCTGTGTCAGAGTTAAAATTTTAAAAAATTAAATGAGTTTGTTTCGGTGTTGAAATTTTAAAAAATTAAATGGCTGATTTCAGACATTCATTTTTTTTTCAAAATTTTATTTTTTTCAGTTAAAAAAAGGCCAATATTTTTTCACACCCCCAATCCTTAAATTTAAGTGTTTTTGAGGTCCCCACAACATTCCCCATCTGCACAGTTTTACTTAGATTTGCGCAGTTTTGTTAAGCTGAAAAAATAAAAAATAAAAATACTGCCAGGCGAACATGTAAATCCTCTGTAATTATTTTTTGAGAGTTTTTGGTTGATTTCAAGGCCTTCAAAATTAGGTTCAAAAATTGAAAAAAAAATCACCAATATATTCACTACTTTAAAAATCATTTTCTAATTATTTTGAAAAGTCTGAGTGGACAGAAAGTTTTAAAATATAACAGGTAATTAAAATACAATTTTTGCGGATTTCTATTACTTCATTTTACCACCAAAAATGGGATTAACATAAAAAGAAAGATGTTATTTTCAACTTTTTTTACCTGTTTATTCCTGAACCATTTTCCATTTTTTGAGCTGGCAGTCTTTAAGGAGGAATTGAAAAGGGAATAATGAAATCATCTGGGGATTTTTTTGTAGGTTTTTTTTCCAATAAATCCATAACCTATTAATATAAAAATATTGAAAAACCTCACATGCCCCACCCAGCGTCAACATTTTTGGGTTAGTATTTATTCATTGACATTTTCATGTATGCACCTCTTGCATCCTATTCGGTCCTCTTTTATTTGGTCTACTTTTTTTCCAGCCACTTTTTTTTCCAGCCACTTTTTTTTTCAGCTGCTTTTTTTTTCTCTGTCCGCTTTTTTTCAGTCATTTTTTTTGTCTGTATGTTTTTTTTTCTGCTTGCTTTTTTCCCAGTCTGTTTTTTTCAAATAAAATCAACACACAAACTAATATGGAATATCAGAGTTAAGCAAAGCCCCCATTTTTAATGGCGGGTTTCAACCCAAATCCCCCATTAAAAATAAAAAAAAACCACTTACTTCACATCAGATGTGTGAGAGTTACCTGAAAATATTTTTTTTTCAAATAAGTATTTAAAGTCTTTCACCACCTCAACCACGCATCATTCCACATCATCAACCCTGGTTTCAACCTCTGACCTCATTGGAAAAATTCTACCTCCAACCTCATCCAAAAAATTTGATTCATTGCTCTCCTCTCTTCCTCTCCTCTTTGCTTCATAAATCTTATCTCCTCATCACTTCATCACTCTCACCACTTTAACACTCTCATTGCTTCATAACTCTCATCAAATTATTGCTTTCATCACATCGATCCTCTCATTATTTCATCCCTGCTTCCATCACATCCTAACTCTCATTGCTTCATTGCTTCTTTCCGCTTTCACCACACCCCTCCATCACTTCATTACTTCATCCCTTCATCTCTTCATCCCTTTTATTCTTTTTACATGGCCCCAGCAAACCTCCCCCAGAAAGTCCTCTAAACAATCCAATGGACCAAAGCAAACATCCCCCAGGAACTAAAAATCTGAAGAAATGTTTAGAGTTGAATTACCAAAAACCAAGGAACAGACAAAAGACTGAGAGCACAATTGCATGATAAGAATTACAAAGTAAATAATAAAAGCAACAATTAGCTTTGATAAGATTGAGGATTAAAAATTTTGAGTCTCACCAGGAATAAATGGAAGGAGGGTTGTTCTAGCTTGGCATGATGATGACAAGGCAGAGTTTGTGAGTTTTTTGAGTTTGATTTGTTGAGCTTTAGTTTTGGAGATTGGTGGGTGAGGGTGTGGTTTGAGTTGATGAGGAAAAAGAGGTAAGGAGTAAGAGGTTGGAAGGTGAAGTGAGGCTGATTGAGTGTTTTAGTGTATTTTGAGACCAAGATTGCAGTGGTACTTAAGGTGGGGTTGTTTTTTTTTGGGCGTGGGCTTTGAGATTGTGGTTGTATTGTTGGCGTGCCCCAATGGCTGTGACATTCTGACTATTCCAAAAAAAATCTGAAAATCCTCCCCCATCAGCTCCCAAAGGCTCAATTCATCTCAAGAGAGCTGATTAAATCATCCTGGTAAAATGGCTCAAAATTCCCTTCAACTATGACGCTTGCTTTGGATCTGAAAATGAAACACTAGTTGGCTGTCCTCCATCCTCTAAGTTTAATGTTTATCTCCCTCTGGCCAATGAACTGAAGAATAAAACCAAAGGTAGGTTGAATCTTTCATCCAAACAGATGCGGGATCAATTCAAGAACTTTTGATTTAAGTCCAAACAAGCCCACTCAATGTTGATTTCCACTTGCTTTGGTATCACCAACTCCAATAAAGCCAAGGGGATCAACTTGGTGGTTGATAAATTGGACTCAATTTGTCCTTTTTATATTCATATGGATTAAATCTTTGGAAAAAAGGCCAATATCATCCCCTTAGCTTCCTTTGATGCCCAACAATCAGATTCAGTTGATGCTGAGGACCTGGATGTGGATGCTCAGCCTAGAAATGATGACCCCAACAAAACCTACAAGTGGCCCTAATCCAATGTGGAGGAGGATATTCCAACACAAACACAACCAGCTCAAATCATGTCTACATCAGCATTGATCAATGATTCAAACCCTTCCTTGGACCCCTCACATCTTTCTTTGGATGAATCTCTTTCTGGGGTGGAAGAAATTAACAAATTGGCCAATGAGGAGCAAGTTATTCCACTATTTCCATTACAATCAACATCTGTTCAAGCAAGGAAGAAATTTCTGTTCTTTTCAGTCCCATCAATTCTGACTGATTTAGATTTTAAAAAATCAGCAAAATTCATTCATGAATGGCCAAAAACTCAAGCCAATGGGGCCTCCCACATCACCTTCAAATGAGATTGATTATTTCCCCACACAAACCTCCTCTGCAAAGGGAAAGCAAAACGCCTCCAATTCCATCAACATCAACCCCAATAGCCATCAAAATAGGAGAAAAACTTACAATTTTTCTGGGTTTGTTGGTTTAATGGAGAAGCAAGTGTCAAGTAAGTGAATTGTTTGAATCTGCTCACTTTCAAAATCAAGCTCATTCCTATTCCCCTCCAAAAAACAGTGGAATCAAAAATTTAATCTAAAAAACTTCAATTTGAAAAAGAGAATTTGGATCTTCAAATTGCTGTTTATTTTCAAAAGCAGAAAGCCAAGATTTTGGCTCATCAACAAAAATTGGATGCTGAGCGGAAATTAAAGCAGGCAGAGCAGGAGTTTCAAAAAGAGGAAAAGGAGAAGGATTGAGGGGAAGAGAGACTAGAAAAGGAGAAGGGATGACTGGCAATGGAAAAAAAATATACTTTATCTGTAGCCATGGCATGTATTGGTAGCGGTAGAACTGTGGAAGAAATAAAGGAAATTACTCAATTACTTGGCTTGTAAAATATTGACTTTGATAAAAAAATTTAAAATTAAAAAAAGTATATTTTCAAATACCACAATGTTTGAGCCTATTTTTAACCCCACCAAGAAAATTTTTTTTATCTTTATTTAATTTTTTTTTCTAGAATATATTTTTCCACTTTTCAAGTCCCTGCGAGTTTTTTGGGTGGTTTTGTTGATTTGCATTGACATTTCCATTCTTGTATGGGTGGCAGTCTCTGCAGCAGCAAAAGTACAGTGCTTGTACTTTTTTTCTGCCTAAACCATTTTTACAATCCCTTTTTGTTTGATGTCAATTCCAAAAACCAAGTTGGAAAAACAAATTGGCCACCAAATAATTGATATTTTTCCTTGTTTTCAATAATTTTGCCATTTGATTTTTTGGTTAAGACCACCATCAGAGAGGAATAGGAACTGATTTCACCTTTTTCAATGTGGGGAGAATTGTAGAAGGAATTTGAAGTGAAGGTGATGTGGGGGGCACAGTCAAAAGGAGTGAGCTGGGATCAAAATTCCAATGAAGAGAAAGAGGGGATGTTGTTTTCCATCATTGTTTCACAGTTGGAATCATGTGCCAGTCTGGCTAATTTTTTGAACATTTTGCCTAGGATTTGAGAGGCTTTTTCCAACCCAAGGTTGAGCAAAGTATACTCTTGAGAGGAAGATTTACTGCCAGCTTTCTTCAAATATGGAACAAATAATTCAGAGGGTTGCATCAATTTTTGCCATCCAATTGCCCACATTTTTCCACACCAAGATCTTGAGGGACCAACAGTGTTGGAAAATTTTTTTGATTGGTGAAGGAGAGTTGTCACAAAGTTTATTTCATTCTTATCTTGCTCAGAGATTTTATTCAAAGGGACAGATTTGATTGTTGCAACCAGAGAGTCACAATTGGATTGGTCAAGAACCACCACTTTTCCAGAAGTGAAGAAATGGACCTGTTTGA